>CM052709.1:36677519-36758694 GCA_028551405.1 Uromys caudimaculatus | reverse complement strand
TATCAGCGGAATGGATACAGAAAATGTGGTACATCTACACAATGGAGTACTACTCAGCTATTAAAAACAATGACTTAATGAAATTTGCAGGCAAATAGATGGAACTTGAAAATATCATCCTGAGTGAGGTAACTCAGTCACAAAAGAACGAACAGGGTATGTACTCACTGATAAGCGGATATTAGCCCAAAAGTTCAGAATGCCCAAGTTTCACTTTACAGTAACCACTGGACTGAGAGTGAGGTCCCAGATGGAGGAGTTGGAGAAAGGTCTGAAGGAGCTGAGGGAGTTTGTAGCCCTATGGAGGGAGCAACAGCGTCAATGGGCCTGACCCTCCCCCCTGGTCGTCTTGGAGTTTGGACCACCAACCAGAGAATACCCATCTATGGACCCATGGTTCAGACCACATATGTGGCAGAGGATGGTCTCGTTGGCCATCAGGGAAAAAGGAGAGGCCATTGGGCCTGAGGGCGTTAGAGGCCACAGTAAAGGGGAATATCAAGGTGGAAATATGGGAATGGGTGGGCGGGTGGGTGGGAGGTGGAATTCCCCCATAGAGGCAGGGAGGGGGAGGGGATGGGGGCTTCCAATGAGAAGACCTAGAAAAGGGGAAACATTGGAAATGTAAATAAAGTATCAAAAATTAAAAAAAAAAGAAATAGCAAATAAATAGCCTGAGTCATTTAATTAAAAAAGAAAAGAAAAGAAAATGAATTCACAAACACTACTACCTCTTGTCCCTTAATATGAATGGCCTAAATATTCCCTTTCATCAGACAGAGAGATGTGATTAAAAAACAGAATTTACCCTTCTGCTACATCCAATATACACTTTAAAATCTAGGAAAACACTACTTCATGGTGAATGGATCAAAAACAAGATTCCAAGTTGTTATAGCCTTTTTAATATCTGACAACATATATTTCAAACAAGAGCTCTTCTGAAGAGATATGGAAGAATCAGACAGAAGAGCACTTCATTTCATAGTATTAATACTACTACAGTGAAAATTACATATTGACATTCACATAATTATAGTATATTAATGAGAAAACTTTATTCTCATATAATCCAGACAAAAACTATACAGAGAAATTCTGGAGATAAATGGACTCATAAATCAAACTTACCTAGAAGATATAGAACATTTGACCTGAACACACACACACACACACACACACACACACACACACACACACACATATATATATATATATATATATATATATATATATATATATATGTAAAACTTCATCTCAATACTACACATTCTTGGGCATAAAGCAAATCTCAATAAATATAAGAATAGTGAAAAAACACTTTGACTTCTATCTGACTAACACATATTAATGTTGGATATAAACAACAAAAACAGAAACAACAGGTAACTTATAAACTCATGTGATATTAACAACCCCATATTGAACTAAAAATAAACACAGAAATTGAAGAAGAAATGAAAAACTTTGTAGATTTGAATGGAAATATCACAACATGTCTATACTTAGGGCACAAAATGAAAGTGAGTCTAAGAAGCACAGTTGCAGCAGTAAGTGCTTAGATTAAAAAACAAAACGAAACTGGAGAGATGTTAGCAACCCGATTGCACAACTAAAAACTCTAGAAAACAGAGATATAATAATGAAAATAATTAAATGGCAACACAGTAGAAACAACCAAAGAAAAAGTAGCACAAAGAATCAATGCAATGAAGAGTTAGTTAAGGCAGAAAAATCAATAAAATTTATAAACACTTATCCAACTTAATTAAAAATCCAGAAAGATAAATCAGCATTAATAAAATCAGAGACAAAAACTACAGAGACAAATATAGACAGCCGACACAGTATAAATCTTGAAAATCATGAGGACCTACATTAAACATCAATACTTCAAATTAAGAAAAGATCTGGATTCAAATTTGGAAAATCAAAAAAGAGTATATTTTTGTTATATAACATGATCGAAAGTCAAATATAGATCAGATAAGGAATTTTTTTTTTTTTGGTTTTTTTGAGACAAGGTTTCTCTGTGTAGCCCTGGCTGTCCTGGAACTCACTCTGTAGACCAGGCTGGCCTCGAACTCAGAAATCCACCTGCCTCTGCCTCCCAAGTGCTGGGATTAAAGGCGTGCGCCACCACTGCCCAGCTTTAGATAAGGAATTTAAACAGATCTTTCTCCAGGAATTCAATAGAAACAGTGTATAACGTTCTTGTAAACAAACAAACAAACAAACAAACAAACAAAAACTCTACACCAGATGTATTCAGAGTAGAATTATACCATAATTTCACAGGAGAATTAATAGTAATGCACTTGAGATTGTTTGAGAAAATTAAGTAGAAATAAATTGACCAAACCATTGTAGGAGCCCACAATGACCCTGACACCTACTACACACACACACACACACACACACACACACACACAAGAAATAAAAGAAATTGCAGAACATTTCTTTTATAATAAGATGTACTATTTTAAATAAAATAGTTCCAAGATGAACTTGAGAAAATATTAAAAAGATCATCCACCATGGTAAAGTATGCTTCATCAAAGATTTAGAAATACTTCGCCATATATAAATCAAAAAATTAAACCCACTATGGAAAGAGACTGAAAGACAAAATCACATGATTATTTCATTGGATATAGAAAATGCCTTTGACAAATCAAATACTGCTTTGTAATGAAAGTCTTAAAAGATTCTAGGTATATAAGCGATATATCTTAAAGTAATACATGTGTTGATAGCATTCCCAAAGTCAAAATAACCATACATAAAAAAAAAATCACAAAGCATTTTCATGAAAATTAGGAACAAGATAAGTTTGTTCAATCTATCCATACCTATGCAATATAGTACTTGAAGTCTGGGATAGAGAAATAAGGCAATCAATTGATAAGCCTGATATAAATAAAAGGGATAGTGCAATTATCTTCATTTTTAGAGTATATTATTGCAAGGAAAATAAGCCAAAAATGCCAACAGAGACATTCTCCATACAAAAAACCACTTTGAGTTAAACAGTAGAATAGAATCTTGATGAACAATATCAGTATACTTCCTATATACAAATGATATATGTAATGAGAAAGAAATCTGGGAGATAACTTAATTAGGGAAACATGGGCAGACTTGTCCCTGATTTTACTGGAAAAGGTTTTAAGTTTCTCTCTAGTATAGTGTGAGCTCTTGGCTTGCTGTATTTAATTATGTTAAGTAATGCATTTTATCCCTGAACTCTTTAATACTTTTTACATGAGGAGCTGTTGGACTTAGTAAAAGTAAAAGACTTAGATGATAAAAACTAAAAGTCTTTAAAGAAAGAAATTAAAGAAGAAACCATAAGATAGAATAATCTCACATCCTCATAGATATTTAGGATTCACAGTAAAATAGGCCATCATAAAAAAAGCAAACTACAGACTCAAAGAAATATCTGTGAAAATGTCTACAAAACACTATTCAGACCTGAAAGAATTCTCAATTTCATATGGGAAAATACACAATCAAGGTTATATAAAATTTACATGAAAAGTAAAAGAATTTACAGATATATTTATATCCCTAATTTCAAGTTGTACCATGGACCATTAGTAATAAAAATTCCATGGTATTAACTTTAAAACAGACACTGTAACAGTGGAATCCAATAGAAGTCTCAGACATAAATCCAATTATATAGGGAATCCTGATCTTTTATAAAGATCTGGAGAAACACACTGGACAACATACAGCATCTTCAACAAATGGTACTGAATAATTTAGGTGGCTACATGTGGAAAATGCAAATATATCCATATATATTACTCAATCCAAAAGTCAAGTCCAAGTGAATCCAATACATCAAACTAAAATCAAACACATTGAACCTCATAGATGAGAGAGTGGAGGAACGTTCTTTAAGACATTGGCCCAGGAAATGATTCATGAACAGAATACTAAAAGAGCAGGTATTAAGATTAAAAAAAAAAATAGTAAATGAGACTTAATGAAACTGAAAAGATTTGTTAAGGCAACAGATACTGTCAATAGGAAGAAATGCCTGTCTACAGATTTCAAACAGATTTTTCCTAACTCTAAATATGATAGAAGACTAATATCCAAAATATATAAAGAACTACAAATAACTAGATCAACATATTAAACAATGTATTTACAAAGGAGGTACAGATCTAAACAGAAATTTCTCAGTAGTGGAAATCTTGGCAAAATGTAACGAAATGTCAAACACCCTTAGTCATCAGGGAAATACATTCCATATGTCAGCTGAGCTTTCATCCTATAGCTGTCGGAATGACCAAGGTCATTAATTCAAGTGACAGCTCATGCTGGTAAGAAGCCCAATTGTATATTGCTGATTGGATTCCAAACTTTTACAGTCACTGTTTAAATCATTATGACAGTTTCAGAAAATTGGGAATCAATCTACCTCAAGATTAAGATGAACTACTCTTGGGCTTATACCCAGAGGATGCTTCATCCTATCCCAAGTGCATTTGGTTTACCATGATCATTGTAACTTTATTCACAATAGTCAGAAACTGGGGGAAAAACAGATATTCCTTGTCAGAATAGTGTATATACAAAAATGTGTCACATTTATACAGTGGAGTGCTACACAACTGTTAAATAATGAAATCATGACATTTGCAAGCCAATAGAAGGAACTACAAAAAAATCACCATATATGAGGTAAACAAACTCAAAATATATATTTGGCATGTACTTACTTATAGGTAGATATTACCTCTTAAATAAATGATAATCTACTGACTCAGACAGAGAAGTTAGATAAAGAGAAGTGATCTAAAAGGTATACGTTCATCTACCTTGTAAGGGGAAATAGAAATATTTTATAGGTGAGGTTAGTAGTGATGGGGGGAGATTAGATGTTTGAAGAGATTATACATAGAAATGACTGTAATTAGAAAGAATTGGGGATAGCATGGTACCACATTGAATTGGAAACTTCCTGAAAATTGAAGTTCTCTCTTCTAAGAACTCCCATTAGTGGGAGATACAAAGTCTCAACTGCCATCTCTTGTGTAAATGGAAGGCTTCTAGTGTAGGGACTGGGTGTCATTCAATTGAGGTTTTGTCCAAGGGGTTCCCATGGAGACATGAAACAAATCATGCAATTCTAAGGCAGAGGGTTATTCTACACAAACTGACAATGGGACGCCATTTTCCAGGACAAAATAAACGAAACTTATTGAAAATGGAGAAGTCCAGCTGGTGCCACATAAAGCCCCTACATTCTAGACTTTCTGGTGTGGGAAGGTACTCTGAAGTGTATCAAAAGACAAACAGCACAAAAGAGTACACAGAACACAAACCTTTCATCAACAATCTTCCATGATTTCAAACTATGTTAGGACAAGGGTAGCAGAGAACTTGTGGGAGTAAACAACCAATATCTGCTTTGACTTCATGCCAACTTCATCAGAAGAAACCCATAAATGACACTGCTTTTGTAACTAAAAATCAGAGACTATTGAGCCCAGAGAACTAGAATAAAACCAAACGCTACTGGTCAAAATAAAAATGAAAATAAAAATCAATGAAATTATCCCTACTAATATTCTGTCATACTCATTTAATTTTCCAGTCGTTATTAGAGAGAGTTCCTCCAGAAGTAGGTGGGAATACATGCAAAGATGCACATCCAGACATTATAAAGCCAGATAGTCTAAATTGGAGGCCTCTATAAAATCCCTCCACTCAGAGTTCAGAGAATGCTGTGGAAGTAGAGGCAGAAGAATTGTAAGAAAAGCTAGTCTTCATCTGTGTGCCCTAGATTTAACCCTGTGGCACAACTCTCCAGACCCAAATCCTGCTTGAAGAGAGCTGATCTCCCAGAAGTCCTGCCAAGCCTAAGTACACAGATGAAAGGAATATTTTTCTTCCAATAACTGACCAAAGAGAGACCTACGAGGAGACCACAGGGCTCAGGAACAGTGGAGCAACTGGGAACAGGCTCCTGCTGGTCTCCATCAGCATTCCCCAGGGTTAAGCCTGTGGCACAGCTTCCCAGACCCAAATCCTGCCCAAAGAGAGCTGGTCTCCCAGGAGTTCTGCCACTCCTAAGTCCACAGATGTGAGGGATATTTTGCTACAATAACTGGCCAAAGGGGGACCTGTCAAGAGGCTACAGGGCTCAACCGCGGAACAACTGGGGACAGTCTAATTCCTGTCTCCATCTGTGCCCGGAGTTAACCCTGTGCCACAGCCCTCCAGACCAGAATCCCACCTGAGAGAGTTGGTCACCAAGGAGTGCTAACATACATACGATCACAGGCTAACAGGCTCATGGGCTCACAGGAGGAACAGGCTCCAGTCACAGACAGCAAGACCAACTAACACCAGAGATAACAACATAGCAAGAAGCAAGTGCAAGAACATAAGCAACAGAAACCAAGGCTACTTGGCATCATCAGAACCCAGTTCTCCCACCACAGCAAGTCCTGGGTACACCAACACACTGGAAAAGCAAGATTCAGATTTAAAATCACATCTCACGATGATGATAGAGGACTTTAGAAAGGACATAACTCCCTTAAAGAAATATAGGAGAACACAGGTAAACAGGTATAAGCCCTTAAAGAGGAAACACAAAATTCTCTTAAAGAATTACAGGGAAACCCAACCAAATAGGTGAAGGAATTGAACAAAACCACCCAGGATCTAAAAATGGAAATAGAAACAATAAAGAAATCACAAACAGAGACAACCCTGGAGATAGAAAACCTAGGAAAGAGATCAGGAGTCATGATGCAAGCATCACCAACAGAATACAAGAGATAAAAGAGAGAATCTCAGATGCAGAAGATACCATAGAAAACATTGGCACAACAGTCAAAGAAAATAAAAAGGCAACAAACTCCTAACACAAAATATCTGCGAAATCCAGGACACAATGAGAAGACCAAACCTAAGCCTCATAGGTATAGAAAAGAGCAAAGATTCCCAACTTAAAGGGTCAGTATATATCTTCAACAAAACTACAGAAGAAAAATACCCTAACCTAAATAAAGAGATGCCTATAAAGATACAAGAAGCCTACAAAACACCAAACAGGTGGGACAAGAAAAGAAATTCCTCCCATCACATAATAATTAAAATACCAAATGCACAGAACAAAGAAAGAATGTTAAAAGAAGTAAGGGATAAAGGGAGACCCATCAGAATTACACCAGTCTTCTCAACAAACTCTCTAAAAGTCAGAAGATCCTGGGCAGATGTCATACAGACCAAAAGAGAACAAAAATGCCAGCCCAGGCTACTATACCTGGCAAAACTCTCAATTACCATAGAGGGAGAAACCAAGATATACCATGACAAAACCAAATTTAAGCATTATCTTTTCACCAATACAGCCTTACAGAGGATAATAATAGGAAAACTCCAATACCAGGAAGGAAACTGTATGCAAGAAAAAGCAAGAAATTAATCTTATCACAACAAACCCAAACTAAGAACCACACAACCATAATTTCACCTCTAACATCAAAAAACCACGAAGCAACAATCATTGGTCCTTAATATATCTGAACATCAATGGACTCAATTCCCCAATAAACGGACATACACTAACAGGCTGGACATGTAAACAGGACCCAACATTCCTCTGCATACAGGAAACATACCTCATTAACAAAGACAGACACTACCTCAAAATAAAAGGCTGGAAAAAAATTTCCAGAAAAATGGTCATAAGAACGAAGCTGGAGTAACAATTCTAGTATAAAATAAAACAGACTTTCAACCAAAAGTTATCAAAAAAGATGGGAGAGAACATGACATACTTATCAAAGGAAAAATCCACCAAGATGAACTCTAAATTCCGAACATCTATGTCCCAAATGCAAGGGAACCCACATTTGGAAAAGCCTGGCCTCTCCTTCTTCCCCCAAAATGTGTTAACTCTTGAAAGAGAAAGTTTAATAAAGAAACATTTAATCCATGCATGCTAGAGCTAGTTTCACTAAATTATATATGTGTGCCATGTAATGACATAACTCATGATGGTTCAACTTTATGTGCTATAACAGCAATAAGGACATGATAAAAGCAAAATTAGAATTTCAACTTTTTTCCTGGCTTGTGATATCTAGTGCAGTATTATTGAGGAGGGATGTGGGCAACCAAGTGATAGTATATAACAGGTTATTGTTTTAGAAATTATTTAATCCCAACTTGGGGGTTCTACCCTGCCTTTGACCATTTAGTTTCTGGATAAAACACACACACAACCTTTATATTAACAATAATCCTTAAACAGCCTAAGAGCTGAACAGATACTTGCCTTCTATATTGCTAGAATCTACTTTCCTATTGATAACTCTGAGTTATTACTTGCTATGTTTCATATGAGCTATTCTTAACTGCAATTGACTAGCCTTTGGGGCCATGTTATTATGGCTCACCTAATCCATGGCAGCTTCTCTTCCTCCTCCATTCACCTTCTTCCTTTCCTTGTGGTATTGTTTCATCCCAAGCCTGGGAAACCTAAACTGTACCTATGTCTCTTTTACCCAACTATTGACTGTTGCTGTCTTTATTTACAAATCAGAAATAACTTGGGAGACAGGTTACAGGTCTAATGTGCAGACACCAGGTCTTGGGGGAGCACACATAACATTACAATATACAGCAAGACCAAACCTCAATAGGTATGTTGTTTCACAAAGTTTGGACTTGCAGTATTTTCTGTTTGTGATCAATTTGTCAAGATATAATTCCATAATAAATTGAGTAGCATCTGCATTTGAAATATGCCAGACATGGTAGCCTACAAATTTAATCTCAGCATTCAGGAGGCAGAGGCAGAGGCAGAGAGGCAGAGGCAGAGGCAGAGGTAGAGGCAGAGGCAGAGGCAGAGGCAGAGGTAGAGGCAGAGGCAGAGGCAGAGGCAGAGGCAAACAGGACTCTGTGAGTTTAAGGCCAGCCTGGATTTTGTAACAAGTTCCCTATAAACCAGGGCTATATAATGAGATCCTGTATCAAAAACAAAACCAAGCAAAACAAAAAAACAAAGAAATGAAAAAATAAGAAAAAAGAAGGGAAGAAAGAAACACTGTATTTGACACTTATCTACATAGTTACCAATGCTACTGTGTACATACCTAAAAGAGTTGTGAATAGACAACTTTATTCTTTTTTACTTCATTCTTTATTCTTTCATACTCCAGATTGGAAAAATGGTACGTATCAACTCATATTGCTACCCTCCATCCCAAGGCCAAAGAGTACGTCTTGCACATATAATCCATGCACTGCTAGAACTCACTGTAAATGTCTTTTAATTTGAAAGCACAAATGCAAGCAGATGTGAATGAGAATAACTGCATTTTCTCTGGAATTTGAAAGCATTATGTTCTTCATTGTCCTGTCAATCATCTTTGTTCATTCCTTACCTCAAATTTGAGCCAATTTCATTATTCACAATAAAGATGTCTGTGGGTTCTGGGATGACTACTAAAGATGTCTGCCTGAATGTATGTTTACTCTATGGATAATCTGGTTATCTCATTTTTATTTGAAAATTTATATTAAAAAATATATATATAACACAGAAGGCAGCCTACATGGTAGGTTTAATTTTTATTTTTTTGGTAGAACAAGAAGAGCCCTTCCTCCTTGGTGTATTGATATGCAAACTTACAAACTGTTAAAGTTGGAACAGTTGCAGTGCTGCGTGATTTCAACTATGAAGTCAGTAAATAGAGGACTCTGCATGCGAAATTAGAAACTGCACTTAGGTGGTACTCAACAATGAAGAAAAGGGAAGAGGCTCCACCTCATTGTTAGTAATGAAAGTAGGTAGCATCTTTCTGGATGGCAATTTGACATTATAGCTAAGGACCCTTGAAATTGTGACTTTGCTGCTAAGTCAGTTCTCTGAAAGAAATATTTAGTGAAATGATTCTACAAATACAGAAAGGCTCCCACACAGTGAGGCTTGTCGCAGCACTTGGCATTAGAATAGACATGAAATGATAACAAATTCATAGTGAATCTGGATGCATACTTGTTTCACAGTAGGTTATAACCCAGGCATTCAAATCTTCTTTATAGTGTGGAATATGGCAATCATAACGGGTCGAGAGTACAACTGGTGAGACTTTAAACTGTTGTTCTTTACTTTTGAGACTTTGATGGATTCAAAGTCGTGCCTAATCTGGATCATTTGATATTCAGAAACGGGACCTTACCTCTAGGGCACTCAGATTTGAAGGAAATAGTAAAGGCAGAGAAAAAATAAAAACAAATGACTTACTTGTGAATAAGCAAACCTGTAAGAAGTGAGTAATTTCTATTTCTTTCTTGCTAAGAAATATCACTGATTTTCTGTCATTTAGTCACTTAATTGTCTTAAAGGTTGCAGGGATTCCTCCATAGCTCTGCCTCATATTAATCCAGGATAGCCAGGTCTTCTATGTGGTTTGTGAATGATGATGACTATCTTTTTGAAGAGACATTAGATTGTTCTTTCTTTTTTGTTGCTGCTTTATAAAGGTGTTAAAAAATGTCACACTAAAAGACAGGCCTGGAAAATTGTTTAGTTAAATCGTGTGTGACAGATGCCTATGAATTCTTCACATGCATTACAGTTTCACTGTAATGTGCCATCATCCTAAATACATTACCCTTCAGATGCCAAAGTGTTTATACAGAACAATCCATCAACATTATGGGACAACTCTCCCCTTAATTGTCCAGAAGGATCAAATGCTTCAATGCACACTCTGATTTTATTACTCTTTATTTCCCCGGACCAGTAGAAGCATTTAAGAAGGAGATAAACAATGAGGGCAGAAACTTCATTCAGATTTGAAGGCTGAGTTAATGTTAGAAAATGGCTGACTTTGGGTGTTTGTACTTTTTATGCAGAAATATTAAAAAATCTTGTCAGGAAATGTAATAGTTAAGGAGCAAAGCACTAAAATTCGAGGTGGGAGAAGTTTTCCCCAAATATATAATGACATGCTAATGGTTTTTCATGGACACTTAGAGATTGGATTTAATAGAGCAAGATTTTTTTTAAATTATTTATTTATTTTTTGATACTTTATTTACATTTCCAATGTTTCCCTCTTTCCAGGTCTCCTCGTGGGAAACCCCCTATCTCTTCCCCCTCCCCCACCTCTATGAGGGTATTTCACCTCCCACCCACCCGCCCACCCACTCCCTTCTTCCCACCGTGACATTCCCCTTTACTGGGGCCTCTAACACTCTCAGACCCAAGGGCCTCTCCTCCCCCTGATGGCCAACAAGGCCCTCCTCTGCCACATACATGGTACGAGCCATGGGTCTCTCGATGTGTATTCTTTGGTTGGTGGTCCAAACTCCAGGAGGACGGGGAGGGAGGTGGGACAGTTGACACTGTTGCTCCCTCCATGGAACTGCAAACTCCCTCAGCTCCTTCAGTCCCTTCTCCAACTCCTCCATCTGGGACCTCACTCTCAGTCCAGCAATTACTGTAAAGTGAAACTTGAGTATTCTGAACTTTTGGGCTAATAGCCACTTATCAGTGAGTACATACCATGTTCATTCTTTTGTGACTGAGTTACCTCACTCAGGATGATATTTTCAAGTTCCATCCATTTGCCTGCAAATTTCATGAAGTCATTGTTTTTAATAGCTGAGTAGTACTCCATTGTGTAAATGTACTACATTTTCTGTATCTATTCCTCTGATGAGGGACATCTGGGTTGTTTCCAGCTTCTGGCTATTATAAATATGGCTGTGATGAACATAGTGGAGCATGTGTCTTTATTATATGTTGGAGCATCTTTTGGGTATATGCCCAGGAGAGGTATAGCTGGGTCCTCAGGTAGTATTATGTCCATTTTTTCTGAGGGTCCACCAAACTGATTTCCAGAGTAGTTGTACCAGCTTGCAATCCCACCAACAATGGAGGAGTGTTCCCCTTTCTCCACATCCTTGCCAGCATCTACTGTCACCTGACTTTTTGATCTTCGCCATTCTGACTGGTTCGAGGTGGAATCTCAGGGTTGTTGATTTGCATTTCCCTGATGACTAAAGATGTTGAACATTTCTTTAGGTGCTTCTCAGCCCTATGAATTTCCTCAGTTGAGAATTCTCAGTTTAGTTCTGTTCCCCATTTTTTGATAGGGTTATTTGGTTTTCTGGACTCTAACTTCTTGAGTTCTTTGTATATATTGGATATTAGCCCTCTATCGGATGTAGGATTGGTAAAGATCTTTTCTCAATCTGTTGGTTGCCGTTTTGTCCTATTGACAGTGTCCTTTGAATAGGACAGGATTTTACCATTTAGTTTTGCATAGAAGCATTTCCCAAATATAAAAACAAATTCAGTAGAGGTTTAACTTTATCTCATAGAAAAGAATATCATCACCTCTTATCAATGTCTACATTACTGTACCTGCTTGATATCTGCAAGATCTTACAGCTGTGGTGAAAGGTTGTATCCCTGTTTACCACATGAAAGACACATGTTAGACTTTCTTCAGAGACCCTAAACTTTTATATATCAATTCATTCAACACATCACACTTTCACCTAAAGTGAAGTCACTGAGAGTTAAATGACTGAAAGATATCCTTTAATTGGTACAATTCATTAAAAAAATACTGAGCTGAAATTCATAAAAATAAAATTTACTATTTAAGGGGCACCTTTTATTTATTTTTCACTTTAAATTTATTTTTGAGAATTCCACACATGAATATAGTGTGTTTTAATCAACCCAATACTCAACAGTACCACCCACTATAGCTCCTACAATTTTCAATCACAACATTATGTACCATTTTTTAAATCCACTGAGTCCAGTTAATATTACCAGTTTCTGCATGGCCATAAAATCATTCACCGGAACAAGAAGAGATTATCAGGAGCCCCATCCAAGGAAAATAACCTTCCCTCTAGCAGCCATCAGCTGCCAATAGTTCCTCAGCTACGGGAAAAATTTTGTGAACACCTTTCCTAGAGTTGGTTGGCAGACATTGTGCATATAGTCACAGCCACTCATGTGGACAACATCCCTGTAATAAACATGAAATTCAAGTTTTCACAGCAGTCCTCCATTACCTCTGGCCCTTATAATATCCCTGTCCATTCCTCTCTGATGATTCCTGAATATTGGGAGGAGGGGCATGATATAAATGTTTTATTTATAGCTGAGCGCTTCACAGTCTTGTGTAAATTTTAGTTATGATATTCATATATTACAGAATGTAGAGCTTTGACAAGATTCATCCTTGGAGATGCTGAAATGACCTGCTGTTCCATGCCCCTGCTTCCTAATGCTGTCCAGAGACTTGCTTCTGGAACAGCTGCTAGAATTACTGTTTCCAGATGAGCTCACTTCATCCAACCTTTCAGATGGATCCAGTCAAAACTGCAGTAAAACCCCAATCTTTCTGAGCATAAAAAGACTAGATAAAAAAATGCTAAATCTATCTTTCTTAGGTATAACCAATTATAGTAATTTTCCTACCCCTTCCCACCCCTTTAAGGAATTTGTCATCACCCTTATTCAGCGGGAAGAAGCTTTGGAGATTCATCAGCCCAATTCCTTAAGTTTGGGCGTCTGGTTATTATTATTTTACAAATTGTAGATAAGTTGTCTTTTAAAGGGATAATTTGGAAATGGTCATAATTTTGAACAGGGAGGAAATAGATAGGATGGATTACTAATTTTCTTTTTAAACAAAGCTTTGTATAGCAATAATCCTACATTGAGAGAAATATTTGGAATTGATGCAAAATTGAAGTTATACATTCTTACATTGGTACAAAATTTATTTATTGATAAAGAATTAAGGACTTCATTGGTATAAATCTGTGTATATTGATACAAACGCCAAAATTAACATTGTTATTCTTAGATAGGCATATGGGTGGCCTTCCAGTTTCCTTCGGAGGCCAGGGACCTTAGTCTGTGCCACAGAGCTCCATAGCCAAATAGCGCCTGGAGAAAGCTAGCATCCCAGGAGTGTGGACAAACCCATGAGTGGAGGTAAGACAATCACCACTGCCCGGAATCCTCAGGACACAGGGACCGAGGAACAGCCTGGGACAGGAGCCTTCTGGTTTATGCCTGTGGCCTGTGCCACTCGGCTCCATACCCAAATAGGGCAGGGAAAGAGCTACCCTCCCAGGAGTGTGGACACACCAGTGAGCAGGAGAGAACTGACTAGTTTTGTGTGTCAACTTGACACAAACTGAAGTTATCACAGAGAAAGGAGTTTCAGTTGAGAAAGTGCCTCCATGAGATCCAGCAGTAAGGCATTTTCTCAATTAGTGATCAAGGGGAGAGGGCCCCTTGTGAGTGGTACCATCTGTGGGCTGGTAGTCTTGGGTTCTATAAGAAAGCAGGCTGAGCAAGCCAGGAGAAGGAAGCAAGCAAGTAAGTAGCATTCCTCCATGGCCTCTGCATCAGCTCCTGCTCCTTGACCTGCTTGAGTTCCAGTCCTGACTTCCTTTTGTGATGGACAGCAGCATGGAAGTGTAAGCTCAATAAACCCTTTCCTCCCCAACTTGCATCTTGGTCATGATATTTGTACAGGAATAGAAACCCTGGTTAAGACAGGGAGTAAGGCCAGCACCTCTGCTCAGAGGGACCTGCCCAGAACCCTCAGGACACAGTGACTGAGGAGTGGCCTTCCAGTTTCCTTCTGCAGCCAGGGAGCTGATCCTGTGACACAGGGCTCCATACTCAGAGCCAGGAGAGAGCTGGTCTCCCAGGAGTGCTGACACACCTTCCAGCACAGGAAGACCAACACTTCTGTTCAAATTCCTCGATCAAGCAGGACCCTCGAAGAGCCATTAGGACACAGGAACTAAGGGACAGCTGGGGACAGGATCCTGGTTTCTGTCTGCACCCCAGAGCTGACCCTGTACTACAGCTCTCCAAACCCGAATTCCTGTCAGAGAGAGCTGATCTCCAAGGAGTACTAATGCAAAGACTTGCAGAGGGACAAGCCACAGCCAGAGAGAGCAAGACCAGCTAACACCAGAGATAACCAGATGGCAAAAAGCAAGGGCAAGAACATAAGGAACAGAAACCAAGGCAACTTGACATCATCAGAACCCAGTTCTCCAACCACAATGAGCCCTGGAGATGCACCAACACACCAGAAAAGCAAGACTCAGATTTAAAATCACTTCTCATGATGATGATAGAAGACTTTAAGAAGGAAATAAATAACTCACTTAAAGAAATACACGCGAACACAGGTAAACAGTTAGAAGTCCTTAAAGAGGAAATACAGGAAAACACAGTCAAACAGGTGAGGGAAATAAACAAAACCATATAGGATCTAAAAATAGACATAGGAATAATAGAGAAATCAGAAAGGAAGATAGAAAACATAGGAAAGAGATCAGGACTTATAGATGCAAGAATCACCAAGAGAATACAAGAGATAGAAGAGAGAATCTCAGGTGCCGAAGATACCATAGAAAACATCGACACAATAGTCAAAATGCAAAATACAAAAAGCTCCTAACCCAAAACATCCAAGAAATCCAGGATACAATGAGAAGACCAAACCTAAAATAATAGGTATAGAAGAGAATGAAGATTCCCAAATTAAAGGGCCAGTAAATATCTTCAACAAAATTATAGAAGAAAACTTCCCTAACCTAAAGAAAGAGATGAACAAAAACATTCAAGAAGCCTACAGAACTCTAAATAGATTGGACCAGAAAAGAAATTCCTCCTGTCACATAATAGTCAAAACACCAAATCCACAAAACAAGGAAAGAATATTAAAGTAAGGGAAAAAGGTCAAGTAACATATAAAAGCAGACCTATCAATCCCCATCAAAATTCCAACTCAATTCTTCATAGACTTAGAAAGAGCAATTCTCAAATTCATTTGGAATAACAAAAAACCCAGGATAGCAAAAACTATTCTTAAAAATAAAAGAACTTCTGGGGGAATCAGCATCCCTGACCTCAAGTTGTACTACAGAGCAGTAGTGATAAAAACTGCAAGGTATTAGTACAGTGACAGGCAGGTAGATCAATGGCAATATGACAGAGGAATTCCTCAATTCAGGTTCCCTCTTTCTAGATATGTCTAGGTTTGTTTAAAAATGACAAAAACCTAACCTTCTCTTGTTCTTAGTCCCAGAGCCACCTCTCTGGGCTTAGAGACAAACTTTTTAAAGTGGCAATCAAGCATATAAATAAAGTCTTTAAGATGGGTCTTAATACAATTTTATTGAATACTTGTAAAATGATATAAGAACTTTTTTTTCCAAGTTGTATTTGGTTCTGTACTGGGTCTCTGGGCTGTCCAGCCTCTGGTTCCTACCATCTAGTCAGTGTCAAGCATGGAGTCAATGAAATGATTCCTAATAATACTCTGTTATTTTCATAGGTTGGTACCAAGGTCAATTGTCGTCAGAGAGGTTTCATCCAGGAAATGATGGGAGCAGATCTGAAGACCCACAACCAAAAAAATAAGCAGCAGCAGGGTTATGCCACAGAATAGGTAGAGGAAGGATTGTAGGAACCAGATGGGTCAAAGACACCATGAAGACATGGACCATAGAACCAACTAAGCAGAGCTCATAAGGAGCTCACAGAGACTGAAGCAATAATCATAGACTGTTTGATTCTGAACTTGTTCTCTGCATATTTCATGGTTTTTTAGTTCGGTATTATGGTGGGACTCCTAACAGTGGAAGTGGGGATGTCTCTGACTTCATTGCCTATGCTTGGGACCCTTTTCCCCTAATGGGTTGCTTCACCCTGCCTGGATATGAATGTCTGTGCCTTGTCTTATTGTAACTTGTTATGCAATGTTTGGATGCTATGCTTGGGAGGCCAACTCTCTTTTTTGAAGGTAAATGGATCTGTGGGAGAGAGGAGTGGAAGGTAGAGCAGGGAGATGTGGGTCTGGAGGGATATGAAATATTGCTGGGATGTAATATATGAGAGAATAATAATAGAGAGAGAGACAGAGAGAGGAGAGGCAGAAACAAAGGGAACACCAGGTAAGAACACAGGGAGATGACCATTTATAAGCCAAGAAGGGAAGCCTCAGATGATACTATCCTCTGACATCCTGACTGTTATCTCCAGAAATGTGAGAGGACAAATACCTGTTATTCAAGTCATTATGTAGTTCTGTGCCATCACCATCTTCACCATCAATGCTCACCTTCTTTAGGACAAATGTGGAGTTGGAACATAATACAGAGCTTTCTGAAATCTGGCTTCTGCTCACTGCTCTCACTTTACTTTTCCTCATGACCTGAGCTAACATTGCCTTAGTCACTTGAAAAAGCTCCTAGTTCTCCAACACAGGTGAAGAAGTATCCTGAGGTCCTTGGATAAAAAATACTGCTTCTACTTTTCTACTTCTCACTCAAGTTATATTTACTTTCATGTGGAACACCCTTGTGTCCTGCCCACATGGTATTTATTACTTTTTCTTCTTAACTTCATATAGTACTATTTCTCCAGCCCATCTTTTTTTTTTCAACTAATATACACATTTTATTGGTCATGGCAGTTCTAATCAGACTCAGATCCAAGAGAAGAGTGAGCAGACACCACATCTAAAGGAAAGAAATTTAATAAAAAGTTACCATCAATAATTTGCCACAGATGGCAAATCAGACATGTAAAATATGAAGAATGTAGAAAAAATAAAAGCAGTAAGAAAACCTTTTATCAATACAGGGAAGGAATAAGCAACAGGGTATGTGCATCGCCAACAGCAATATCAAGCTCAAATTAATCAACAAACAAAGTGTAACTAAAGTAGCCACTGTCCTGTGTCTTGGGACTTCACTGATGTGATGTAAAACAACATGGCCTGGACCCCACTTTTCCAACCCATCTTTTAACTGTTTTAGCCCCATATGTTTCTTCTACTATGAAAATAAGTACACCTGTCTAGTTGACACAGTTATTTCTTGTCACAGGCCTTCTTTGTAATGCCAGCTTTCTCTTTATGTTGTAAGGAGCACTTTGACATACTCCACAATATCAGACTCCAAAGCTATGTAAGATTGGCAACCTGTGCATTCATACCATTTATCCCCAACTCTCCAGCATGCTGTACTTTCTTAACCACTTAGGGAGACTGCTGCTTCCTGCTTAGCAAGTTTGCATTCTTTCAAGGCCAGAACATGTTCATAAGCATCTCCGTCCCTCACCTCAACTTAGTGGGTTTTGGTGGCAATACATGAATCAGTCCAAGTCCTGAAGAGTGTTATGTTAGTACACATTTTTTCAGGAAGAGTAAAATTTTAGAATGATGAGTAAGAGTCATCTGAGGGGCTGTCAGCAGCATTTCAACAACTATGAAGAGAATTCAGAACAGCATTCATTTGCTAACTCTTACCTGACCAATGGCTGCCAATGGTGTTTGATGTCCCCAGGAATTAACGAATTATTTTACAACTCTATTTAAGCATATTTTATGCATCATATAATTCATACACTTTAGGAGTTCAACACAAAGGTTCTTTTAGTAGAAGACTGACCACTTCTTGCAACTGTCATCCTAGATTAGTTTTAGAGACTTTGCATTAGCCAAGTAAGATCTTTCTTGCCTATATTAACAGAGATCTGGTTGAAGTAATGAAAATCTTCTTACATAAATTGAAAACATGTAAACTTGACTGAGCTTTATTCTTTTATATGGATGAAAGATCATTATTTACTTAGCTACGATTCATATTTACATTTTTAATTTTGTGATTATATACATAAAGGTATAGTGAACACCAGAGGTTGTAAATATTTGTGTACATATCCCAGCATATATAAAGATGAATTTATAAAAAACAAATGAGTGAACATTTTTATGGACCACAGCTTTGTCATGCTAAGAGAGTACAATGTATTGCTGAGAGACAAGAAATAAACACAAGGAGGCAGCATGAATGGAGAAAGGCAGGAGTGCTGCAAGACTAAGGGTCACAAATGTTCATCTCCATCATGCTGCTAAGGCTGTAGGAACAAAAGTACCTCTTACCATTCTACTTTACTACTCAAATTACTGTAGAATAAGAGTTCTGGAAGGTATCCCACATAAACTGTGACCTTAGATGCTCCAAAAACAGCTGGCTGAGCATATGTGCAGGAAAAAGGTACTTCCCTAGGTTACACCACTTGGCTTTGTTCTGAGTTAACATAACAGAGATGGCCACCAGTCCCTATCTCAGCATTCTGGTTCCTACTACTTCTATTGTTATCTAGATTTTGCATGGGTCACATAAACAGTAAAAATTATTTCAGGACCATGTCATTCCTCTGTTTTACTGAGGAATGATAAAACATCAGTACATTTAAGCAAAGAACATTTAGAAATTATAAAAATTATAAGAATGTGAAAGATGGATACAAATATTGGAATGGTCTTGGATGACTATGCAGAACATGGTTAGAGAGAATTTTTGGAGATAACAGGGCATCAACATTAACTCACAGAGATTTAGTATATCACATATAGCTATCATTTATTTTAATTTACTACTATTTTATTTTTACATTATTGTTAAAATAAGAGCATGTCTCAAAAGAGTGAAGAAACAAGTCACAACATGGAAGCAAGCAATATCTTCAAAAGCCCTATAAGACATGTGACACCTACCACAATTCCCAGCCTTTTGTCTCCTTTGGGCAAAGTCAGCAGTGGCAAACCCCACCCTGTCCCTTCTGCACTTCATTTTCCAGGTCACAGGTCTGCCTAAAACCCTGGAGAGCTACTGCTGCCAGGAACAACCAGCTGTGAGATCTGCTATGTTTTCTCTGTACTCTATCTTTTGATGTATACCTCCAAACACAACTACAGATGACTGCAGCCATCAATGGCCACTAGGTGAGAGCCTTATGCCAATTGGCTGCCTGCTGACACCTCTGGGCATACCTAGCATCAGGAATCTCTGCCTTGCCCCTTCTCCATTCTATTTCCCCGACCACAACTCTACCTGCATCCCTGGAAGCTTGCTGCTGCCCAGCTCAAACAGAGGCCTGCAACTTTCAGGAACCACCAGATTTTCCTGCATCCCTGGAGCCCTGCCTTGCCCCAAGACAATCAGCACCCTGAGGCTATCAGGGAATGCCAGATATGTCTTCATCCCTGGAAGCCTGAAGCAACCAGGGACATCCAGCTTTACCTACAATCCCAGAGTCCTGCTAATATAAGAAACTACCATCTCTAATTGCAGCCCCAGAAGCCTGCTCCCATCAGGGACTACAAAGCATGCTAAACTAGGGATATCAGATGGCTAAAGGCTAGCATGAAAATACAATCAATGAGAACCAGGGCAATATGGCACCACCCAACCTCAGTTATCCTGTTACAATAAGTTCTGGATATGCTAATGTAGCCAAATCACAAAAAGATGGTCTTAAATTTAATCATATAAAAATGATAGATCCCATTAAAGAGGAAATCAATAAATCCCTTAAAGAAATATAGGAAAATACAATCAAACTGGTGAAGAAAATGAATAAGACTGAGCAAGACTTGAAACTGGAAATAAAAGTAATAAAGAAAACACAAACTAAGGCAATCCTGGAGAGAGAAAACATAGAAAACAGAAGAGGAATTACAGACATAAGTATCACCAACAGAATACAAGTGATAAAGTGAGAATCTCAGGCATGGAAATTATAACAGACAATATTAGTATATCAGTCAAAGAAAATGCAAAATGTAAAAAGTTCATGACACAAAACAGGATAACCTAGCTATAATCCACAGAGTCAAAAAAGCTAAATAAGAAGGAGTGTCTAAGGGAGAATGCTTGAATTTTTCTCAGAAGGGGCCATAAAATAGATACAGGAGGTAGATGGATTGAGGGAACTGGGTGGAAGATGGGATGGTGAGGGGAAAGAAGCAGGGGATCAGGTACGGGCAGAACAGAGGAGAGAATGGAAATTGGCATTGGGAACATCTCTAGGACATGCCAGAAGCCTGAGATGGGGGCAGGTCTAAGAGAGTTTATGGGGATGACTCTATCTGAGACTCCTAGCAGTGAAGAATATGGAGCCTGAAGTGCCTACCTCCTGTAGCCATGCAGGACTCCAAGTAGAGGCATAAGGAGAGCAAAATTCATACAAGCATTTGACCCAAAATTGGATACTAACTGCAAAATGTACAGGAACAAAGATGGAGCAGAGATGGAATGAACGTTGAAGCAATGACTAGCCCAAATGGAGTCTCATGTCATGGGCAAACCAAATCCCTGACACTATTAATGATACTATGTTATGCATGCAGACAGGATCCTAGCACAAAGCAAATGATGGCAATAGATGGAGAGACCCATAGACAAACATTAGGCCTAACTCAGGAAGTCTTGTGGAAGAGTTGGGGGAGGAACTGAGGGAACCAAAGAGCATAGGAACTCCACAGGAAGACCAATGGATCATTGAGTAGAGATTCAGTTTCCATGAGTATGTAGGCTTTCTGTTGTTGTTGAAGTCTAACTTGGTCTCATATGATACAAGGAGCTATTTCTGGTTTTGTGCATCTGTGGAGACTTACTTTGTTACACAGTATATGATCAAGTTTGCAGAAGGTTCCATGAGGTGCTCGTAGAAGGTAAAATCTATTTCAATAAAATATTCTGTAGGTATCTGTTATGTCCATTTGATTAATAACTTCTGATAGTTTCATAATTTCTCTGTTTAGTTCTGTTTCAATGATCTGATTAATGGTGAGAGTGTTGAGTTGATGTATGGCTTCAATGTGTGGTTTAAGCTTTAGTTATGTTCCTTTCAAGAATGTGGGTGCCCTTGATTTGTGGAATAGATATTCAGAATTATGATATCATCTTGGTGAATTTATCCTTTCATGAGTCTTTTCCCATCTCTTTTGATTACTTTTGGTTGAAAGTCTATTTTATTAGATATTACAATGGCTACATCAACTTGTTTCTTGTGTCCATTTGCTTGGAAAACCGTTTTCCAGCCTTTTTCTCTGATGTAATATATCTTTATTGCTAAGGTTTGTTCCTTGTATGAAGCAGAATGATGGATCTTGTTTATGCATTCACTCTGTTAGTCTTTTTCTTTTATTAGGGAATTGAGACCATTGATTTGTGATATATTAATGACCAATGACTGTTAGTTCCTATTGTTTTGATGTAGAGGGTTGTACTCGTGTGTGTGTGTGTGTGTGTGTGTGTGTGTGTGTGTGTGTGTGTGCGCGTGCGCGCGCATGCGTGCGCCCACATTGGTGTCTTATTCTCTACTTTTGATAGTGTGAAATTATGCACTTTTGTGTGTCTTTGGGTGTAGTTACCCTCCTTTTCTTGAAGTTTTCCATCTAGTATACTCTGTAGGGCTAGATTAGTGGAAAGCTATTGCTTAAATTTGGTTTTGTCATGGGGTATCTTGTTTTCTCCAACTATGGTGATTGCAAGTTTTGCTGGGTTTAGTAGCCTGCATTGCCATCTGAGCTCTTAGAGACTCTAAGTTATTTTCCAGTGCCTCTGGCTTATAAAATTTCTGTTCTTTGTTATTTGGCCAATATCTTTTGTGGCTTTTAATATTATTACTTTGTTCTGTACAATTAATGTTTGGGTTATTACTTGGTGGGAAGATTTTCTCTTTTGGTCCACTCTCTTTGGTGTTCTATAAGCTTCTTGTGTGTTTATAACCATCTCTTACTTGTATGTTTATACCCATTAGGCTAGGGATATTTTCTTCTATGATTTTGTTGAAGATATTCTCTGGACCATTGAGTTCGAAGTCTTCTTTTTTCCTATGATTCTTAGGTTTGGTCTTTACAAAGTGTCCAAATTTACTGGCTCCTTTCAAGATATTTCTTCCTTCTCTCCCAGCATTCCTTTACAGGGAATGCTGGAAAACACAGAGTGCTATTTGTAGTATGGTTGTCTCTAGCTGTAAGGATTGCCCACCCTTCTTGTGTATTAGCTGGAGGATTTTTTTTTTAAACAGAACTGATAGAATGAATACATATTAAAGGAAAATTTATTAGACTGGATTCTAGGCTGAGGTCCAACTAGTCCAACAATGGTTTTCTCCAGATAAAAAGGGCAAGAATCAAGTAGCTGTTCAGTCCATGATGCTGGATGTCTCGGCTGGTCCTCAGTATATGATAGGATCCTGAAGAAGTAGGTTCTAGCAGTAGCAAATGCCTTACCATCATAACAAATGAATTTGCCAGTGAGAGTGAGGGAAACCAAGCAAAGAGCAAATTCTTTCTTCCATTTTGTTTTATGTAGGCTAACACTAGAAGGTTTGATCAAAATTTAGGGTGGGCTTTCTCATATGATTTAGATTTAGGGTGGTTTAATAATCTTAAATGATCCATTCAAGAAAATACATTACAAGTGTGCCCAGCTGCTTCTGCTTGAGTTTATTCTACATGCAGTCAACTTGACAAGCAAGACTAGCAATCACATATTGGTTCATGGTTACATCACTTTTGCTTAGTTTCTGTCCTATGTTTTTTTACTGTTTCTTACCATTCTTTCCACAGCTTTTGTGATTATATTGGAGTTCACAAATAACCACAGGAATCTCATTCCAAATCACTGAGTTCAATACTTTGCAAAGTCCATTTCACCATGTAAAGTGATATATTTACAGGTTTGGTGATTAGAAATATCTATGAAGACACATTTGCCTACTTTCCATTAAAAGCAGACATTTGAGGTTTTGATGACTTCAACATTAGAAACAGGGTCACATGATACTGAGTCCAAACATTGCTCCATAGCTTATGGGCCAAATAACTGAAAAAGGAGATAGAAATAAAACTAGTATAGGGTGCTTCATAAAACAAACAAACAAACAAACAAACAAACAAAACAAAAAACCAACCAAATCAATAAGAACACCAAGAGAAAAGGACTGAAAATTTAGAGTTTTTATCATAGCTACAAAAGAGGCAAATATAACTGAGTTTTCTCTGGTCCTACTTAAGAGTAATTAATGGTCCTACTCAGCTATGGATCCCACAAAATGTAATTTGCCTGACTGGCAAGATATGTCCACTGATGCCATAGTGGCAAGACTATTATAATGGTACCCAATTACTTTCCAGTAGGATTTTGAGTCCCCTTCTATGGAAAAACAAGCAAAAAACAATAATGAAAAATAAAACAAAAACACAAAACAAACAAACAAAAAACCCTTCATGTCTAGTAAATAGCTGTTCAATAGCTTGTGGTTATAGAGGTCATAGGCTTTAGGGCAAAATGAACCTACTAGTGTTCCTGTGCTAAATAGATATGGTGTCAAACTTTCTGCTGAATACACTTATATTTATAGAGTGGTTCTGCTCTCACCTTATGTCAAAGAAGCTCCTTCATGCAATGGATATCACTTAAGGCAGAGATTCACAATTCATTAAATTATGAAAAAGTGACTGTGGCCCTAATGGGGATATATATATTCATATTCCTTACCCCAAAGCTCTTGACTGAGTTAGCAGAAAGAATCCAAGAGTTTTAGGCTTGATAGAAATGTTACAAAACTTGTCTTTTGGACATGACATGGCCATTGTGTTAATGAACTTACAGAAGCTATAACTAATTACAAATAATCTGCACATGGCTAGGCTCTTCACATTTTATCCTGTATTTGTGGAAGATCTCATAAAGATCCTCCTCACTTAGGAAGTATGGAAGGTTGATGAGTATTATAGAAAGAGATGCCATTTTCTTCAATGGTGTAGCCACATATAAGTTACCCATGGTCTGGTAAACCACTCCTCATTCATGCTCATGAAAGAAACCATAATTAGTCACAGTGGAAGAAGGCACAAAACACCAAAATAGGAAAATGTTTGATTAGAAGTCAAAGAGTAAATGGAGTTAAAAAGCAAAAATAAAGAGTGTGTGAGACTCACTGTATACATGCATGAAAATGTCAAAAAATAAAATAATAAAAAACTAAAAAGAACTGTGGAGGGCATAGGAAGACAAGTTCTGTGAGAAAAGTGCCTCACTTTGATATATGTTTTCTTGCTATTCATGCAGAAGGGTAATTATTAGTGTCTCTTTAAATAAAATGAACATTTGATCTCTTATCCATTTTGATAGCATTTTTCAGTTTTGTTAGTAAGGAAGATCATATGCATGGATACTAAATAAGGAAATCCAAACTCTCTAATGTGTGGTTATCAGGACAAGGAAATTATGTTGGGCCTATTGTTGGCCTAGGTAGCCACCAAAGGTCCTAGACAAAGGTCATGTGCAGGAAACACACACTTCCTCTGGGGAACTGAGATCACCATAAGATGGCTGCTATATATATTTCTATGTTCCTTATCTAAGATTCAACTAACTGCAGACAGAAAACTTCTACATACAACAACAAGAAAAATACATATCTCTAGGAAAAAATATATAGATATTTTTCTCCTCTCATTTTTTTAAAAAAAAACACACTATTAAAATTTACATGACATTTACATTGTATATGGTGCTATAAGTCATCTAGAGATAATTTTAAGTATATGGGAGGATACATCTGATTATATGCAAATTCTACACCATTCTCTGTTAGTGACTTGAGCTTCTTCTTTCTTTAGGTTGCTAGGAAATTCTTGAAGAAATTCCCAAAGATACCAAGGGTGACGATAATATATAGGCTTAAAAACAAAATAACTATGACTACATGATTGCAGATAGACTGATTATAGACTAAAATTCAATGGAAAAATAAGTCACAGTGAGAGTAGAGAATATAAAGAAAAAGGAAAATACTGAGGAAAAGAAGAAAAACTAAGTGAATTAATTTCCTGATATTTTCATATATCTTGTGGAAATACAGTTATTATCAAGGAATTGACCCTATTAGAGAGAAAGAAAATAATTAAATTGATATGAAGATAACATTTGCTTCTATAATATATTTAGTATAACTCTAAGTCTGTACATTCAGAAAAATCATGTATTTTCAAAAAAAAGAAAGTGAAATGAAACAATAACAGGAAACTTAAAATAACCCTATGAATTTTAAAATAGGAAGGAATGTGTCTGTTCATTTTGGAATGATTCAGTTCTTAGTACATTTGAAATAGTGTATATTCTCTTCTGGGAATAGAAAAGAGATTCTTGACATTGTCTCCACTTCTATTGGTGAAATTTAAATAAGTTATAGGGCAGGCTTAGCTTTCATTTGGTCCAAGGAGGCTAGGAAGTACTGAGCTTATATTAGAAGGTAACTTAAAGGAAAAAATTTGGAGGGCTGCCATGTTACCTGAAGAAAAGGAATCTTCACTCTATGACATTCTGGAAGGCTGTATAGTTCCTCCATCCAGTATGTAAGGCCAAAGGGCAAATTGTTGGTAGGTTGACCTTCAGGGAAGGGCACATACAACTTGTAGTTCAATAGTTATCTAGGCTCTTTCTTCTTTGGAAATGAAGCTTTAGGCCACAGGAAAGTAGTACTCTCTACAATAAAAGGACTCTTAGAAATGGATTCCAGCCTCCCAACTCAGATCCTGTGGAGTTCCTATAGGTTAGAATCTAACTGCTTATTTGCTCTCAAATACTTTTGCTGGGAACAGACTATATGTGGCCCTGGTTCTGGAAGAGGTTCCTAACTCAGGGCCCCAAACACCAGACAAACCACAAAATCCATCTGAACTCTGAAATCACCAAGCTTTTATAGTGGTTTAGTCTAATATACTTGTATTCTAATGCTAAATACTGGTTTTTCATGATATGGTTGCTCATTCAGCAGATCAGCCATTCGAACCTTCTCTCCAATTTAACTGGTCAATAAAATGCTAAAGCTTGTGATTGGGCAGTGGAGGGAGAAATGTGGGACTGAAGGTTCAAGTGAGAGGGTTGCAGGTAGAGGAAGAAAGAGAGGAAGATGAAGATGGATAAAGCCTCCACGAACCAAGACCACATGGCCAGAAGAAACAGAAAGTAATAAGGGACATGATAGCTGGAGAATAAGTTAGTATAGCTCTAGATCTTCCCAATCTAAGCGTATGGTTTGTAAATAAAATACCTGGATTGTGTGTCTTTTATTAGAGCTTGTTAGGGTTATAAATTGCTTCAGCAAGCTTTCCTGAGGGATGAGGGGGATGATGGTGAGTGACAACACATCTCAGAAGCCCATTTTGCTTTTAGCCCTATAAAATAGCTTGGAAAGAACCATTCTGTTCTTACTGGTTTTGTCTATGAAGGGAATTCAGCTCTAATTCTACTTTCAACCTGAGTTATTGTATAACTATAGCCTCATAAATGAAAGTCAGATAAGTTATTTACAGAAAATATATTGTGGGCTGGAAAGATGACTCAGAGGTTAAGAGCACCTGTTGCTTGTCCCCAGGGTCTGAGTTCAATTCCCAGCAACCATATCTATAATGAGATCTGGTGCCCTCTTCTGGCCTACAGGTATACATGCAGGCAGGATGCTGTATACATAATAAATCAGTTGAAAGAAAGGAAGGAAGGAAGGAAGGAAGGAAGGAAGGAAGGAAGGAAGGAAGGAAGGAAGGAAGGAAGGAAGGGAGGGAGGGAGGGAGGGAAAGAAGAGAGAGAGAGAGAGAGAGAGAGAGAGAGAGAGAGAGAGAGAGAGAGAGAGAGAAAGAATGCATATTGTAGCATCACTCGACCTTGCAAAGAATATACTTTATTTGGTTAGGTGTGTCATACAATCTTGTTTCTTCTTGCCTTTTGATATTGTCTGGGCATGAAGCTTGGATTTAAGTATTCAGGGAAATTATTTGGGGGAAAAAGTTCTTCACAGAGTGTGCTGGCTACTCTTATGTCAACTTGTCACACAAACTAGCGTGATCTGAAAGGAGGGGACCTCAACTGAGAAAATGTCTCCTTCAGACTGTAGGGCATTTTTTAAATTAGTGAGTAATGAAAGTGGGCCCAGCACAATGTGGGTGGTGCTGTCCCTGGGCTGTTGATCCCGAGTTCTATAAGAAAGCTGGCTGAGCAAGCCATAGTAAGCAAGCCATCAAACAGCACCCCTCCATGAGTACCTCTGCATCAGCTCCTCCCTCCAGGTTCCTGCCCTGTTTGGCTTCCTGTCCCAACATCTCTAGATGTTAAACAGTGATGTGGAAGTATAAGCAAAATTAACCTTTCCTCCTTAACTTGCTTTTTGGTCATTGTACTTTTTTGAAGCAATAGTAACCCTAAGAAATCCAGGAAGCCTGTTGAAGCTGTTTCCAGCAATGGAGAAAGAATTCTAGCCAAACTTGATAGCCTTAGTTCAATCCCAGGAATCCACATAGTAGAAGAGAACTTACTTCCAAGTTGTACTCTGACTTGCTCATGTGTTTTCCCTAAAAACATACTTACATAAACGAATATCGGAAAAAGGAATTCTATCACAATTAGTGACTGCTTGTGGTTTTCTTCTCTTTCATACCATCAACCTGCAACTTACAGAAATTTCACTAAGAATCCAATTTTCAGCTTAATACAAAACTCTAATGGCTTCTTTTATCAGATCACAGATCTCAGACAGTAGGTCACTTTATAAGAGAGATGGATAAGCTGGCTAATGAGATATATTATCTGATGTGGTAAAATCATTAAAAAGAAGAGGTTACTAAACAAATTTACAACAAAATCTGCATATTAACTTTGGACTTTATATCATTTTAGTTCATTTTACTAGGCTCATGTACCACTTGTCATAACCTAATCCTCTGTGAGTCACTGAAGGCTTACTTCCAGACAACTCCAGAAATTTCTGCTATCCACTGCCTAGAAACAGATTAAAAACCAAAAAAGTACCAGAAAATTCTCCCTTTATAAATCTTTGTTCTTAAAGGGACTATGTCCTGGCTTTCAGAAGAGACTCAGGGTAGAGCATTCATCATTATGGGCCCATTGTGAAACACTGACCTCAGCTGTCCTGACTTAGGTTATGATTTATGAACCTATATAACAATTTGGGAACAGGGTGGGAAGCTTTTGATTTTGCATTACAACTATAAGAACAGTGAATCATTGCATTTTATCAAATTACTACGTCAAAGTGGTGGCAAATGGAGCTGGCATTTTCTTTCCTATGTAAAATCTACTTGGACTTATTAAGAGTTCACACTTACTATGCTTTCTACACACAAGTATATTGGGTGCCCTTTATTTGTTTGCCTCTTTACTGTAATCCACATTCCTGGGAATCAGGCACAGGGTACTTATAGGTAGGGATATGTTTCAACGGACTTTTTACTGCACTATCTATGGTGGAAAGCAGAAGAGCAAAATAGGGAGAAGAGTCAGAAAGTGTAAATCAAGGTCAATCTCCCCATCTATAAATGAATGTGCCCCCCATGTTGGCATTAATGTCTTCCCTCTGCTTAATGGCCTAGTGACTCCCTACATTTCTGCATTGGCAATATAACTTCTAGCACATGATTTTTATGCTACATATTCAAACCAGCAAAAATATGTGTTCTTGTGTAACTAGCTTATATATGAAAATCATTAAGAAGGTATGTATCTTTCCCTTCCTCAAACAAGGAGAACTTGAATCACAGCTGTTATTCTTCTATGTCATAAACTGTGATGTGGCACATAATGTCACAATATCGACATCCACTTGTTCACCCACTGATATTTTTTTTTAATGCAGATGCAGGTGTGAGATGAGTCTGAGAATTCAAAGTAGAAGCTACACGGCATAAAAGTCAACTATTTAGCATCTGAAAAGTGCCATGATAAACTGTTTGATGTTTATAGAGAACAGAATGAGTTAATCCAGAATGTTGATTAAGGCAGGACCTGAATGTGGAAAGTAAGGTTCCAGTAAGAAATTCAGATTCGACCTCACTCCTGTGATGCTGGGAGCTCATGTCTCCTCCCTAGGATACCTCACTGGTGATTGTCCTCATCCCTTCTCAAAAAAAGCCTCACCTATATGAGAAATATCGACTTGTGCTTAGTTTTCCTGGTAATTCTAGGCTACTTCTGGCTCAAAGGAGACAGAGAAGTCTAGGGATTTTCAAGCCTCCAAGAATCCTTTTTGCTTTTTTCTCATCAGATATATATGTTCCATCAAGATTAATACATGGACTCCAAGCGAGGTTTGGTAAAGATATTAATGCAGTATGTGGTGAATGTTGAAGTCACTCCATGTTGTACTGTTTATTGATATTACATGCTTGTATATTCCCCATAAAAACATTGTTTGTAGATTTTGCGTTGATTTGCTAAAAGTTATCTATGAGGTAGGGACACATTGATAATGGCAATAAAAAGGTCTGTCTTTAACAGATATTATTAATCTCTTTCTCCATTTGTATAGTAAGCAGTAAGCTTGGACTAGGGGAGTATCCTTTTAAGAGAGGGTTAGTGCCCAAGCTTGAAGCAATATAGACCCTGTGCCGTTTCTTGGGCATCAATTATGAAATGTTTAGGCTCACTGTATACTACTAATGTGGTGGTTACTTTCAGTTGCCAACTTGATTAGATTAAGAAAGACCTATGAGTAACTATGAAGGTGCTTCCAGAGAAGTTTAGCTGAGGGAGGAAAGATACATGATGCGTGAAGGCAGCCTCATCCTGTAGAGTGCTTTCTCTGGCTATAATGAGAAAGGAAAGACAAATTTACACTGACATTGCTAATCCTGGTTGGTGCCACTGTCTGAAATGTGCTTCCTCTGTTAGGCTGCTTTTTGTCAGATATTTGGTCACTGTGGTGAGAAAAGCAGCTAACACTACAAATACTCTAGAAAACTTGTAGAAAATCTTGCGTAAGGGTTAGTTTCAATCACCTCAAAATAAACTGGGGTCAATGAGGAAGAGAGAGCTTCAGTTGAGGAATATCAACTTGTACTCAGCTTTCCTCGTAACTATAGGTTATTCATGGATCAAAGGAAAACACTTTGAGACTAGCCTGTGGGCATGTCTTTGGTGTATTTTTCTGATTAATGATTGATATTGGAGGGCCCACACTACCTGAGCTGGGGATACCCTTGTATAGGCAGTCCTAAGTTGTATTTACCATGAGGAGCAAGGTAGTGAGCAGAGTACTTCCCTACCCTGGTCTTAACTTCTTACCTCCAGTTTTTACTTAAATTTATGCCTTAAGTTCCCTCAGTGAAGCACCATGAAATAAAAGTATAACCCAAATAAATCCTTTCTTTCCCTAAGGTGTTATTTGTTTGTATTTGGTTTTTTTGGTTTCTGTTTGTTTGTTTGTTTGTTTGATTGATTGATTGGTTGGTTTTTGTCAGTGTTTTATGAGAACAACAGAAAGCAAACTAGGATAGCTTTCATAGTTCACAGCTCTCCTGTGTCAAGCTAGGGTTAGTTCCTAGAAATCAACTCCAGAGTTTATCCTGTGACCATACAATGACATGCTGAAAGCCTGTGTGGACTAAAGACCTCCTTCCTGCTCAGAAATCTCTTGGTCTGGGAAGTTGGCTTATATCACAAGGCCTTCTGCCCTGTGACGTCTAGCATCTCCCTAACTTGAGTGAGTGGAAATCAGTGGATATGAAAGAGATGAGAAGAAAGAAACTCAAGGATTTGCTTGTCCTATTTCCTCATTCTAGTATCACTTCAGGCTGGCCTTTGACCCTAGCCTTCGTCACAGTCTCTCTTGGGTGGCCCTGTGATTCATATCAACTAGATACTCATGTAATCACATGTAACAAGCAACCCAAAGAAAGACTGAGTACATTTGCTTGGTCTGTGGAACGTTATCTTAATTAAGTCAATGGATATGGAAAGATCCAGACCAGTGTAGATTGCACTACTGTTTACGTATAGGTTCATGAATTGTATAAGAGAAGTCAAGCTGAGCATAAGCAATCAAGAAAGCATGACTGCATTCATTTCTTTTTGTTTCACAAAGAACAATGGGTGCAATGTGACCAGTCATTTTAAATTTCAGCTGACTTGATGTTCCTCCTCTGATGATCTGTAAACTGAAATTGTGAGCTAAAATAACCCTTTTTTCTGTAAGCTGCTTTTTGTGCTGATGTTTCATCATAGCAAGAGAAATGAAACAAGAAAACCATATTCTTAGAGTTTTGAAAACCACTTTAATTAGGATTCCTTAACACTCCAACCTCTCTTCTAGCCCACCCATCATAGGTAAGGGAAAAGAAAGGTTAATAGGAAATGGAGCTTGTGGACCTGTTTAGAAGTAGTTCTTTGGGATGATTCCAATCTTCACTGTCAGTCTTTCAGTCTACCACCAAATAAGAATCGACAGTGGCAGTCCAGTCCAATTGGCACACACTGAACACGAATCAGAAGCAGCAGCTAGATCTAGGAGAAAACACAAAGCTCCACTGAATCTGCACAAGAAGAATCCAGCCGTAATCCAGAATACAGTGAGAAGTTCTTTGGCACATTCCTCTCTATGAAGTAATGGCAAGTGAAGATCATCGAAGACCATCAAAGCATTGGAAGGCATACCAATGCACAAGCTTTGTCCACAAAGGCCAGTGAAGTGCTGTAAGGTCAACCAATACAAAAGCATCATTCACTGGGTTCTACTTAATACTCTTTCCAAGCATCACACATCCCCTCACGTGTCTGCTTCAGAAAAATGCCCTCTCTCCTGTCTGCTTCAGCTTTTCTTTCATAAGACACTTTCCAAGAAAACATCACATGATACAATCAAGTCTTCAAAGAAACCAGAATTTTTCACTTCAGAAAACTTCTTTGGTAGTTCCTCTGTCTGCTTTTTAATTATCTGTCCTTCTTTTTCTCTCCAAAGTTCCCCCAAGTACTGAGTTATTCTTCAGTCCTCCAAACATGACTACATATTTAAAGATGATCCAACATTAAATTCTGTTGAATTGTACAATTTGAGTGTGGTATCTGTAGTCTGATAGTACCATAGACCCACAGTATGACACTGGAGACCGCAATCTCATTCATGTATTTTCTTTGTATTTCATCCAAACACAGTCAGATGGCTGCATGTGGTACCAAGTAAATGCCAAAATGTTCCAAAGTCCTTAACAGTGGATACTATATTTCATAGTTGAGCAATTTCCCTCATTTTCAATAAAAATTGTGCATGCCCTGATAACACACAGCTTTCATTGCCTTTGTTGTTATAGGCAATAGCATCAGTATATTTTGAGTGCTTTCTTCCTCTCAGCTCTCCTGAAAGATTAAGCTGTCATCTTCAATTAATAGCAAATTCAGACAGACACAGCAGAAAGCATGGCTTTCTTAAGGTCACTTCAAGCTAATGACCAGGGAAACATTCAAGCTCTAACTTCCTGTACCATCCATACATTTTTCAAACTTCAGAAATCATGTAGCATATATGGGATCTGCCTTGTACAATTAGTTTATAGAATGATCTACATGAAAAACTAGAATAACAATTAAATTTCATTTCCCTTGGTTTTTTTCCTTAAGAATTGAGAACAGACTGAAGCAGCTCTTTTTTCTGTCTACTGTGTGCACATGTTAAAAATTGCTGGTCATATGGGCAGTCTGCTGAGACTGTTTAGGCAACTTTTCCCACTTCTTCTACCCTGGCTCTTCTCTCTTTGCTATCATTGCAATTTCCCATGGTCTTAAAATAGAAGAATGGGAAGCTGCAATGTACTAATTTTTAAGTGCCAATTTTCTTCTTGTGAATTGCTCTAGATACTAATTGGATCTTAACTATGCCCAAGTGATTTTTGCTCAAACCTGATTTTTTTTTTGAGATTGCTCTGGGTTCATTTATATCTTGTTCAGATGGTAGAGAGCTCAAGAAGTCCCATTATACTAGGATCACTAATGCATTCATCCACCTGAAGATACCTTAGTGGGTGCTACAAACAGATTCCAATTACTTTTCTATCCTCAGTTGTTCCATTTTCCAAATGTCTTCTCATTCTGCTGGTACTGGAGGTTAGAGAGTGAGTTGCATCTTATCTGTTGAGCTTCAGTATAAATTACGGCTTGTGATCTCCAGCTACAACATCAGCTGGTATTGTCTGTTTCGATATCCACATATAGGAATATGCTTCACCAAGTATGATGCTTTTTTAGCTGTCTGTATAAATGAAACACAGAATGATACAGACTCATTCTCTGTCTTTTCTGGGAAAGGAAGTACAGCATTGTTTTCTGACCTGTAGTGTATGAAATTCATGAAACTCTTAAAGTTCACTTTTAAGAACAAGTCAAACCACCTAGAAGAATTGCTGCAACATTTTGCTTTTGAAATATTGAAACATGTAACAAAACTGGAAGCATTTCAAAATAAGTCCCCATGTCAGTGGCTGAATTGTATTCTCCTAAGATTTGTGTTGAACTCCTAATCCTCAGTACTGGAGTATGTTATTATATCCAGATATGGCAGCCATAAAAAGATAATATCAGATGAGGTCACTGATTTATGCTTAAATCCAATGTGACCAGTGTCCTCACAAGAAGTGGCAACAGAAACAGAAACAAACATGGCAGAATATGCAAGGAGAAGACAGTATTCTTGTTCTGGCAAAACATCAGCATAGACAAGCCCTGCAGACAGTCTAAATCTTCAGAACTGTAAGTTTCTGAAGCTCAGTGTGTTTTATGTTGCAATGCTGCCTTGTAAAAATAGTCCAAGCTATGTGCCTGTCACCCAGATTCTGATATTAACATATTGCTATTCTGATTCACTGTTTGATTACTTTGTACACAATTCCCATGTTTTACCTTGCTTGTCTTTTCATGGCCCCAAAAGACAGAGCAACATAGTGGGTTTCAGCTGGTCAGCAATCTGTTTGGCAATAGCAAGGCATGTCTATATTAGTATGACAAAAAGTCATCATAGCTATTTTAATCAAATGCACAAATTTATGAAATTGGTATTTGGAGGTATAAAATAGCCCCTATAGAAACCAATGTGATGGATACCTGGTAGCTTCTATTGAACCCTGAGCTAAGAAGGACTCCCTAAGAGGAAGAAGCAAATGTATTTGCACTGTGCACGGATAACCCTGGTCAAGATCAAATAGAGGGACTAGCACAGTAAGAAGTTAGTGAGAAGTTGTGTGATATAACTATAGAAACACAGTTCAAGACCTTAATCCCAGAGTCTAAGCAGAACCTTGGTTACCAGGTGAGGTAGCCTCTTCTTTGAAGAAGCAAAGTGTTGCTTAGGCATGATAAATATGACAATTGACAAACAGGGTAAATGAACTCCCCTGGAACTCTGGTTCAGTATTTTCAGGTGTTTTAGTTAGGGTTACTATAGCTGTGATGAAATACTGTGCCCAAAGGAACTTGGAGAGAAAGTTATTTCATTCACAGTTCCATATAACAGTGAGTTATCATCAAAAGCAGTGGTGACCAAGCAGGGCAGAAGCTGTTCCAGAGGCCATGGAGGAGTGCTGCTTACTAGCCCTTCCACTCCTTGTGGCTTATTCAGTCTGCATTTTCACAGAACTCAGGACCACAGTCCTAGAGATGGCTTCACCTACAGTGAGCTGGGCCCTCCCACATCAGTTACTAATTAAGAAAATGCCCTATAGGCTTGCCTAAATCATAATGGAGGCACTTCTTTATTGAGGTTTCTTCTTCTTCAATGACTAGCTTGTGTCCAGTTGTCATAAAACTATCTAACACACCAGAAAAATTGCTGTGGTGACATGACTTTCATCTTTCAGAAAAGAAAATGCCGTGCAGAAAGATGCTTTCCTTCTTTGCCTCATTTTTCATTTTTCATTAATTTTCACTTAACATTTGGTGTGTATTTACTATTGAAGACAATGATAATCTTGTGTTTCTACTGCCTGGTAATTGTATGTCTGAGGAAGTAAGTAAATATACAAATACGTTTTGCTTCCTTGAGTGGAAGGACTTCCTGGATTCTGTCAGTGAACCTATAGCTCTCTCCTGGAAGATACCTGTGTGACTGCCATGCACATCACTGCTGTTGAAACTCATCAAGCACTTAGTGGTACTAAGTGTTTGAGACCAGTAAGACTTGCCCCTGAAACTGCTGTTGGGGACCAAAGAAGATAACATTCTAATGTATAAGTAGAGACAAGAATGTCTGGATTAGATCACCCAGCACTGGAAATGAAGATAAGAACAGTCAGATACAACCACAAAAAGCCAAAACATTTCTGCACAAAGCTATTGGCAGAGCAAGAAGATTGCCAAAGCAGTTTGGGGGCAATGATAGTTGTCTGCTGTATATTTCAGGGAGAATAATGTCTAGAACCTATAACTAACTCTAAAAATTGAATAACAGAAACCCAATTCATCCCAATAATTAATATGCAAATGAATTAAACAGAAAGTTAGCAGAAGAAATAAGTAAGATCACCAAATAAATATATGAAAAAAAAATGTTAGCACTCTTAGCCATTTTGGGAAATGACATAAAAATCACATTAAGTTTCTATCATGTGTAGCAGTAGTTGATTAATCCACTCTACTCCTCAGCTGCAAGAGTGTGTGTTCCTTGCTACCCACCCCAATGCTATGGGTTCTTGAATGAAACACACACACACACACATAGCCTTCAGTTTTAATATGTCTTAAACAGCTCAATGGCTGGACCACTCCCAAACTTCCACGTAGCTAATGCCTCCACTCTGATACTCCTGAACTATTACTTACTAAAATATATATTCTGCCTTTACTACCCCAGACCCAGGCCTGTAGCCCTCCTGAGTCCCGATCCTTGACTCTTACATGTTGGCAGTCACTCTGTCTCTCTGTGCTATGCTTCTCAGGCATCTTCCTGGGTTCCTTGCCTGCAAATCCTTAAGTCCTGCCTCTGTCTTCCTGCTCAGCTGTTGGCCACTGGCAACTTTATTTACCAATCAAAGCCAACTGGGGACAAGGACTCTCAGCATCTGACATGCAGAAGTGAGGGTTCCCCTGTAATTTGGGGAACCAAATTAGCACAAGTAGCATTAGAATCAATCCACAACATTTTACCCGTTTCGTCCAAGAAGGTCTTTTCTCTCTGATACACTTGAACATAGTTATAACAGTTATGTAAACTATAAGGTATGGTACACACTAAAAGCATCCAGTTCTACAATTTTGTCAATTTAGGTACATTACTCTAACATCTATCTTATCTTAAAGAGTTTACAATTCTATACCGGAATTATGTTTTGACTTAAACTTGCATTACCATCTGAAAACCATCCGTTTAAATGTACATCATTATTCCTCAGTGCTAAATAATTTGTTTAATTATGAGACTATAGTTTTCAACCCCATCAGAGATCTGAGAATGAATTAAATATTCATAGGAAGCACAAAAACATAGCTTCCAAAACTTACACAAATTGTAGAAATAGCTGATAACCTGAATAGTCCCCTATTCTTCAAAATGTTGGAGCATCTATCTTCAGCTTTCAGGCCCACAACCATCTTACAGACCTTAAGTTAAGCTAGAACTATGAAGGACTATCTGTTTTAGTAGAGATAATCTGTGGACTATCCCACTGTCTTGTGTCCTTTCCTGGTTAGTATTTTTATCTGTAGATGAATTAGGGCAATTCTTGTCCAGGGGCTACTTTGTGACAACTGGAAACACTCCATATGGAGGTTATGGTGCTCAATATCTTCTTTGAACCATAAAGGTTCAGGAAGCAGTCAAGAGCAGATGTGTCTCTTAGTAATAAAAAATGTTAATAAAATATTAAATGTCATATTCTGTGGATTGCTGATGCTTTTGAAGACTATCTAACTATAGTATATCTGAACTGTTGAACCTTAACTACTCTTAGCTATTTCTAATTGAATAATAATGAAAGCAGCTTATTCTAATTAAATCAGAATCTAATATAACCATGAGTTTACTAGCTGGCCCTTAACTTGTGTTCCTTAATCATCCTAAACAGTTTATAACAGTAGCTATAGAAGGACTGAGTCAAAGACTTGTGTTCTTAAGTAAGTCGTACTGACACAATGCCTATTTAAGTGTCACAATATTAATTTCAAATTGTATATCAATATAAAAAATTATACCAATAAAAACCTTAAAATTGTATCACTATAAAATTTCTGTACCAATGTAAGAAATTATAACTTCAGTTTTGGATCAATGATTGTACTGGCTGGTTTTGTGTGTCAACTTGACACAAGCTGGAGTTATCACAGAGAAAGGAGCTTCAGTTGAGAAAATGCCTCCATGAGATCCAGCTGTAAGACATTTTCTCAATTAGTGATCAAAGGGAGTGGGTCCCTTGTGGGTGGTACCATCTCTGGGCTGGTAGTCATGGGTTCTATAAGAAAGTAAGCTGAGCAAGTCATGGGAAGCAAGCCAATAAGAAACAGCCCTCCATGGCCTCTGCATCAGCTACTGCTTCCTGACCTGCTTGAGATCCAGTCTTGACTTCCTTTAGTGATGAACAGCAATGTGGAAGAGTAAGCTGAATAAACCCTTTCCTTCCCAACTTGCTTCTTGGTCATGATGATTTGTGCAAGAATAGAAACCCTGACTAGGACAATGATAAAGATTTCTACCTATGTAAGATTACAGCTATACAATCCTTTGTTTAAGAGTAAATTTAGTAATCCATCCCATATATCTAATTTCTTATAATATACTCTATCCTCCTTTTCCATTCAACCCCCTTCCTTTTTCCTAGGAAAAAAGGATAGAGAAGAGGAAAACAAACACAGAAATCCCCAAGGTCTCTATTTGGTTTCCTCCCTATTCAAATTGATTAATTTGTGCTACTCCACAGTGGCAGTAGCAAGCACTCCTTGCTATCTGCCCCAAAGCTTTGGATTCTTGAATGAAACATACACACACACACACACACACACACACACACACAAATAGCCTTCTATTTTAATATGTCTTAAAAAGCTCAATGGGTGGGCCATACCCAAACTTCCACTTAGCTAATATCTCCCCTCCAATACTTCTTAATTATTTCTCACTAAAATCTGTATTCTGTCTTTGCTACCAAGACCCAAGCCTATAGCCCTCTTGGTCTCTGATCTCTAACTCTTCCATGTTGGCAGTTTCTCTGTCTTTCTGTCCTACATTTCTCAGGTCTGTACCTCCTTCCTATCCCAACAATGGTAATTCCACTTCTTCCTCTGTCCCTTGCCCGTGAATCCTAAAGTCCTACCTCTGTCTTCCTGCCCAGCCATTGGTCAATCAAAGGCAACTGGAGCCCCTCAGTGTCTTACACACAGATGTGGGGGTTCCCGTGTAATTTTGAAAGCCAAGTTAACACAAGTAACATAAGAATCAATCCACAATGATCTTCTTTAGTCAGAATGGCTGTCATCAAGAAACCAGATGCAGGGGCTGGAGAAATGGCTCAGCAGCTAAGAGCACTTGTATTTACATGAGATGGGGGGTTTATTTCTCAGCACTGACTCCAGTGGTGGTGGATCCAATGCCTCTTTTGACCTCTACAGGCTTCTTGTTCATATGAGGTACATATACATACGTATAAAATAAAAGAAACCTTTAAGAATAGAAACTAAATAACAGCAAATTCTAGTGGTTATGTGGAGAAAGATAAACAGTTATTGCTGGTGGGAATGTGGGAATGTAAATTTGTGCATCAGGAATGGAATGCCATGTCCCCCACAAAAAAAAAAAATGGCAAAACGTGGATTAACATGTACCTACTATTTTACTCTTGGATATGTGTCTATAGATGTAAGTAAGAAGACCACACAAACACTTGCAGACTGACTGCTCAGAACGTAGTCACCAAAATGTGATAACTGCCTAGATGTTCATCAGGATAATAATAGATAAGAAAGATGTTATTGATATCTATAATTGAGTCTCATCAAGGAAAATGACATTTACCATTTTAAGGAAAATAGATAGAATTGGAGATCATCATATTAAGAAAAGTAAGCCAGATTCAGAAAAAAAAAAATCCATGTTTCCTCTTAGCACTGTAAGGGTGTGTGTGTGTGTGTGTGTGTGTGTGTGTGTGTGTGTGTGTGTGTGTGTGTGTGAGAGAGAGAGAGAGAGAGAGAGAGATATTAAATTAAAAGAGGACTGTGTAATCAGAATCTAAAAGACAGTGGAAGCAAGAAAGTGTAAAGTGAGGACAGCAAAAACTTTTTTTTTGTGGTTTAACCCAGATATAGAGCCTATGTTTAAATATATACTCATATGTATTCATAACACGTAAATGTGATACCTAAAAGTAGAACGGGTACAGTTAGAAGACAATAAGTGTGAGAGGGTGGCAGGTAAGAGAAAGTATGGGCAGAGCACAGTTATTTTATGTATAAAACATAAATATAACAATACCATTGAAGCTCTGATGGGGGAGAAAGAACAACAAGAATTGTGCAGTAGGCTAGAGGCAAAGCCTGAATTAATAGAAATAGTGCAAGATGTGTATTATGATCAGGAATGAAGGGTAATGTTCAGCCATGTTTCCTAATCAAAGATTTTCCATTTCCTGTCATCTTTCTCAGTGAGAAGATTGAACCCAGGGTCTTCCACATGCTATGCAAATATTCGCCACTGAGCTACATTCCCCCTTAACCCCAGTAAACTTATCAGAGGCTTCCAGGGACAAGGAAAACCTGGTTCCAGGCTCACTATAGTGGATTCACAATGCCCCAGGTTTGTAATGTAGACAGGAATTCACGAGGCAGAAGACCAGATGGAAGCCTAAAAAGATCTTTCTACCTCCAGAAATAGGCAGAAGTTTTGGGGGGTGGTGATATGGGGAGCAGTGAACTGATGGAGAATCCATGGGATATGTGTGGTATGTCCAAGAAATGGGACAACCCAATAACCCATCAAGATTTGCCAAAAGTATAAAATGTCTCCAAGAATTCTATTACAAAATTTTCAAATAGTCAGCAAACATGACACAGTTTTACACTAAATATCCATATAGCCATTACCTAGATCCTGCCATTAACATTTCATTTTAGTTTTTTTTAAGACATGTTTTATTCATCAAATATTCATCTGTTTATTAAACCAACTTAGTTTTAAAATCCATTTCAGAGTAATTTGCACACGTCAGTGCACCTCCCTCTAAATTCTTTGTATGCACACTGAACAGAATTAAGACAGATCTCTCCAGAACATGCCCACATTCTTTTTACAGTAAGGCAACTGAGCATCCCAGAAGCAGGAAATGTTCACTTCTCTCACTGACTTCTGTCTATAAGCACAGAACCCTTTGTGAAGGTACCCGTGTCATCCATAACAAGAAGAGAGAAACAGTTTTGATAACAGGTGAAAGTTGATCCAGTGCTCAGTCTACATAAACAGACTGCCCTATAAGAAGATTAGAATCTGTTCAGAGAAAAGGGAGGGGAATGGGAGGGGTTGGGGGGAAGAAGGAAGGAAGAAAAGAATGTAACTATATTTTAAGTGAATAGAAAATTGAAAAACCTTCACTCCTGATTTGGCTTCAAATAAAATAATGATACCAATAATGGCAACATAACAACAACAACAATAACGACAGATTTTTTTCTAGAACTTAAAGCTATGAGACTGGATAATAACATGCAATTATACCATTGTTTAATTCACAACTGTACTCGCAATGACACTATTTAAAATACTTGTTAAGTAGACTTCTTAAGTAGATGCCCAACATTTACACTTGTTAAGTGACTCAAAGTAAAACGAAAAGGACACGTTAACTTAAAAGACCACTAAAAATGTTAATAATGGTAGAACTTAACACTGGACTCATGACAGAGGTGGACAGATATGGAGAAGGTTGTATCTGGATGGGACATGGCTAACTAGCTCTGAAATTGTCTACTTTATGCCGGTGGCCCAATGTGCACACAGGGTCTAAAATACAGCAATGATCAATTGAACTCAAAGGAATTAAAAGTGATGGGCTAGTGATAAATGAGCGCTTGTTGGAAGGTCAATAAGGTTTGTTTGCTGTGAGTGGGTGTGCCAGAAACTCTTTCACTTACTGTTTCATGATGTTTTTTGGCCATTCCTTCTAATACAATTCTGACTTTCTTCTGGTATGAAAATGAGCCCTACTTTATAGTTTTTCTCTTGCAATAGGGATTGTGGATGAATGCTCAGTACTGAGAAGCTAAACTGAGATAAGGAAAGGTACATCATCCTTTGCCTTAGGAGAGCCCAGAGCAAGGGCAGCAGTGTAAAAACTTGCTCCCAGAGTCACCTTCTTTGCTGCAGTGAACCAACCTGGTGAGGAACACTGATAGTCTGAGACAATTCACTAATTTACCTGTTCCACAGGTCTACCAGTGAGAAAAACTAAACAGTATTTCTATTACCTTTCAGGACTGGGATAACATGAATGGCTTCTCTAGGATGTCTTGTCTCTTCATTTGGTCAATTACCAAGGCAAACATCATTTTCTCTTTATAAGAAGCCCCAAGATGCTTTAAATGCAGCTAGCTGCTAATCAAGTATGTTTTTTTTTTTTTACCCCATGGGAAGGAATTAGGAATCTTTCTATGACACAAAAGTGAGCACCATGGCAATTGCCCTTGTTCTGCCACTGATCTCAGAGAGGAAGCCACTGACAGCCACCAACCATGTGAAGCAGTAATGGGATATATGAAAGTGAAGTCATGTGACACAAGAATATATATATTGTAAACTCTAGACCAACTGAAAATAAAAATAGGAAACATATGAAAATAAATGTTTGAAGTCAACTGAAAAAACACAGTTGGATCCTTTCTAAGGATAAGAAAGACAGGTCATCCAGTGGTCTAGGTTGGGACACATTTCATAACTACAAACAAGATCCAAGTGATCTTTAAGAATTTCTTCCTATTGCTTTTTATTATAACATTTATTATAGATATACATATATGTAGCCAGTGTACATCTAAATGCAAAACTTGTCTTTGAAATTATCAGTTACCAAGTCATGGTGATTAATGACACACATAACAGAAACACATAAAAAACCAAAACCATAAAACAACAACAACTGCTATTTTGCATTATAGAAAAAGGTTGTGGTGCTTTTGCTCCTGAGAAGTTCTGAGTAATTATAAAAAGACACTGAGATTCTCATTTGAGGCTCACTTGCAACTCAGAAGAAGTCAATAAGCACTCAGTGTGTACTGCTTGTGTGATGGGCTCTTAAGATACAAAGTTCATAAAATGCATACAGCAATAACATCCTTAGAACTTTGGCGTATTAAGATCATTTGCAGACAGGGATGCACAAAAGAGATATGATTGAACTCATCTTTAGAAAATATAGCCATCGAGAAATATTCTCCTAGTCTAACTCATTCTGATATAAGAAAATGACATCAACCCAGTAGCTTATAAACATTAGACATGCACGTTCCACATTTCTGGGGCCTGGGAAACCCAGGATCAGAGGATGATGATTCAGTGTGTGGTTGGGATGGTTTAGTATAAAATGTTCCTAACAGTTTGGGCATTATGTTTCTGAGATGTGACTGGATGATAAAGGCAACAATGTCATCAATGTCCATTGATGAGTGCAATTTGACTGGCCTATTCAAGGTGGAGATGAGGAGGAAGTTGGTCACTGGTATATGTCTTTGGTGGCTGCCCTAGCTCTATTTTTCTTGGTATAATAAATCAGTCTGTCAAAATCCACAGATGGGAGGTAAAGGTTTATTTACAATTCCAGGTTACAATTCATCATTTTAGCAAATGGAAAGATTCAGAGACAGGAGCTTGATATAACTAGGTACATCATATCCAGTTAAATGCATAGAGAATCAAATTCAAAATGCTGCCTGCTTCTTGATAGCTTGTGTGCTCTCATCTAGCTTTCTCCTCTCCTATACCATTCAGTATTTCCTGCCTATGGAATGGTGCTACCTACAATGTACTGGTTCTTTCTATATTGAGTAACAATTGAAATAATCCCCAACAGGCATGCCTATTAGGTCAATTTGATCTAAATAATTTCTCAGGTGAAACTCCAAAGTGTTGCTAGCTTCTGGCAAGTTGACATGTATCAGTTCTGTCCATGAGGCCTGCTCCCTGATGGATTAATTATTCCTAAGGCCCCTCCTTTAATATAGTCAGAGTAAGGATTGGAATTTCAATTTATGAATTCTGGGAGTGACAAAAAATTTAATATATGTTTTACAAAATTTCAGTGTTAATTCTCCTGGGATAAATATTTTTTTTCAAATGTGATTTAAAATACATAGAAAAATTGTATTTATGAGTATATATTTGAACAGACAAGGCTCTTGAAATGGTAGTGATAAGGGTCATAAGCAATATAGATTTTGGGATTTTATCACTAGAGTTTGAGTTCATGAGGTCTAGGAAAGTGATCTAGGCACCTAAATTATAATAGAGGTAGCCTGCAAGCTACCCTTCAAAAACACTTTGGTAGTGATTTTCCAGTTTTGTGGCTTGATACCAGAAGGTCTAATAGGGGAGCATGAAGCAAAGGACTGCTGCTACTGAGCTCTGGAAAATGTTGCCAAGAAGGACAGAAGAACAAAATTTTATGACAAAATGGTGTTTCTCTCAGAGTTCTGTGCCTGGCAATGTTGGGAGTCTGGCTAGATATCTGGAGTCACACAGAACACAATGCTGATAAGTACTAGTGAAAAATGTCCCCATATCCCTAGTCCTTTGTGTGAACTGTCAAAGTCTCCTCTATGTTGGATCAGTTCAGTCAAATTTTCAACCTCATCATTGCTCCCAAATTCTACTTATTCAAGTATCCTATTTATAGTTTCAGAGATCCAGAAGCTATGTGTGGTGTCATGCTCAGTTTATTTGAAGACTACCTTGTGCTATCTTGGGTCATACTTACAGTTTCACCTCACTACCATATGGAACCTGTTTTGGCTTCATTCAGATATCCAACCAAGAACAATGGTCTGCATGGTTTCACTCGCCAACACTGGTTTCTGATTTCCAGCTTCCCTTAGCATTTGAAAGTGACTCCTCCTTTGGAAGATTGTTTCTAAATCTACCTTCCTTAGCCACTCACTAGTCGCCAGCTTGTACCATGTTTCCTGCTGTATGTGAAGTTTCCAAGCATTGTCACTGCTGTGTGCTGGATTATATTGCCTGGATCCTGATACAGGTGCTTGAGAACTACAGATACAACCTCATACCTTGTTCTTAGTCCCAAACTCTCCCAGCCAGCATCTTAGCCACTCAAACACTGGCACCTCTTCTTTTCCTTTTGGAAGTATTTTATTATCAGAATTCTAACCCTGGGTCTTTTCAAACCAATGGAGTCCTCTTTAAGATAACATGAACAATATTAATGTGAGCATTTACTGAACATCTAAATCAGCAAATGCAAAGAAAGGTCTCTATTTTCTCCTTTTTCTAATAAAGGCAGGGCATGAATTTTCTCTTGTGAAGGTTGTATAAATCATAACCTGGTCTGCAGCTGGATGAGAACGTACCATTTCTGGCAGAGGGAGAGACTCAGGCAGGAGAGGAGTCTCACAGATGACTCATACCCAAAGAGCCTTGCCATCACTAGTTTCCCCCAGGTTCTTCTCAGTCCTTTACCACTAGATATTCCTAAAAGCTCAAACCAATTCTCCACCAAAAATAGCCTTTTGTTAAAGTTGTGTATTACTTCCCCTTCAAACATACAATTATTAATGTGAATAGATATTATATCTTCTTTTAGTGTTAGTCTATCTTTTGTCAAGTGAACTTTTAGGTATAAGCTATTGACTCAAACTAAAGAGATGCTTTTCTTATATATGTCCGTGTCAGGGATTATAATCAGTATGAGCATTCTTATTCACTCCTCAGAAAGCCTTGTGTGGTATTTTCTCATTAACTTCCCATTACCACTGAATGTTAAAAAGGCTTAGAATTTAACAGCTTTGGGTGTGTCTCCAAAATAACAATGGAGGCAGTGGAACATAGAGGTTCATTGCAAGGGTGTGGGGAAAGCATTGTTAAATGTTGCTAATACTGATTGCCTATTCAGAAGTTGAATGTTGATTAGTAGCTTAGGGCACAAAGACGAAAACAAAATGGACATTGTATATTATTTAGGGTAATATTAGTTAGGTTAACAAATTACTCCCTGTTCTATTGGCTTTAGAGCATACAATCTGTTTGCTCTATTTAGAATAATGAAATTAATTAGCATTTATGGAAATATGGCAGTAGAGATTGCTGACTTCACAAGAAGTGTCCTGTTCTGCATTGCATGGCTAATAATGTTACCTGGCTTCCTTTAAAATTAGAAAATACAAGCAGGTAGATAAATGGAATAGAATTGAAGACCCAGAAATGAACCCATACACTTATGATCACTTGATTTCTGACCAAGGAGCTAAAACCATCCAGTGGAAAAAAGACAGCATTTTCGACAAATGGTGCTGGTTCAACTGGTGGTCTACATGTAGAAGAATGAAAATTGATCCATTCCTATCTCCCTCTACAAAGCTCAAGTTCAGGTGGATGAAGGACCTCCACATAAAACCAGGTACACTGAATCAAATAGAAGAGAAAGTAGGGAAAAGTCTCGAACACCTGGGTACAGGGGAAAAGTTCCTGAACAAAACACCAGGGGCTTATGCTCTAAGATCAAGAATAGACAAATGGGACCTCATGAAATTGCAAAGCTTCTGTAAGGCAAAGGACACTGTCAATAGGATAAAATGGCAACCAACAGATTGGGAAAAGATCTTAACCAATCCTACGTCCGATAGAGGGCTAATATCCAATATATACAAAGAACTCAAGAAGTTAGACTCCAGAAAACCAAATAAACCTATCAAAAATGGAGAATTCTCAAGTGAGGAAATTCGTAGGGCTGAGAAGCACCTAAAGAAATGTTCAACATCCTTAGTCATCAGGGAAATGCAAATCAAAACATGTCTGAGATTCCATCTCACACCAGTCAGAATGGCCAAGATCAAAAACTCAGGTGACAGCAGATGCTGGTGAGGATGTGGAGAAAGAGGAACACTCTTCCATTGTTGGTGGGATTGCAAGCTGGTACAATCACTCTGGAAATCAGTTTGGCAGACCCTCACATAAATGGACATAATACTACCTGAGGACCCAGGTATACCTCTCCTGGGCATATACCCAAAAGATGCTCCAACATGTAATAAAGACACATGCTCCACTATGTTCATAGCAGCCATACTTATAATAGCCAGAAGCTGGAAACAACCCAGATGTCCCTCATCAGAGGAATGGATACAGAAAATGTGGTACATCTACACAATGGAGTACTACTCAGCTATTAAAAACAATGACTTCATGAAATTTGCAGGCAAATGGATGGAACTTGAAAATATCATCCTGAGTGAGGTAACTCAGTCACAAAAGAACAAGCATGGTATGTACTCATTGGTGAGTGGCTATTAGCCCAAAAGTTCAGAATATTCAAGTTTCACTTTACAGTAACTGCTGGACTGAGAGTGTGGTCCCAGATGGAAGAGTTGGAGAAGGGACTGAAGGAGCTGAGGGAGGTTGCAGCCCCATGGAGGAAGCAACAGTGTCAACTGGCCTGACCCCCCCAGTCCTCCTGGAGGCTGGACCACCAACCAAAGAGTACACATGGAGGGACCCATGGTTCAGACTGCATATGTGGCAGATGAGGGGCCTTGTTGGCCATCAGAGGGAGGAGAGGCCCTTGGGCCTGAGGGCATTAGAGGCCCCAGTAAAGGGGAATGTCAAGGTGGGAATACAGGAGTGGGTGGGTGGGTGGGTGGGAGGTGGAATACCCTCATAGAGGTGGGGGAGGGGGAGGGGATAGGGGGTTTCCAAAGAGGAGACCTGGAAAGGGGGAAACATTGGAAATATAAATAAAGTATCAAAAAATAAATAAATAATTAAAGAAAGAAAGAAATCACAAATTCCATTCAAATATAAAAAGAAAAAGAAAAAAATAAAATAAAATATAAAGTGAAACGACTTGTCAGGAAATAACTTGTGGACTGGATCTTTTGTTCTCTTGTGTGGTGTTCTGAGTCCATTTCTCTTTTCTGATTATATCAGAATGATCAGTGAAAATTGGAACTGGAGATGGCAAAGCCTCAGTTCACTTGAGCACATGAATGGGTGCAGGAGACCAAGTTGTACTCCCTTATGACTGAATTTCTCTGTATTATACCGTGAGAAAAATAAAATGAGGCTTTCCTTAAGTCATTTTGTATTTGAGGTCCATGTTGGCTGATATTTGTCACCTTGACACAGCTCAAATCATCTGAAAAGAAGAATTGAGAAAATATCTTCATCAAATTGGCCAGTAGGTGAATTTGTGGGGCATTTTCTTGACTAATGATTGATATGAGAGGTCTCAATTTACTGTTGGCACCATTATTCAGCAGGTGGTCTTTGATGATATAAGAAAGCAAACTAAATAACATATGGTGAATAAACCAGTAAACTTAATTACTTCATGATCGTTCCATCAGGTCTTGCCTCCAGGTTCCTACCATGAGTTCCTTTCCTGATATCCTTCAATGATAAACTATGACACAGAAATATAAACCAAATAAGCCCTTGGTTTCCTAAGTTGATTTTGGCTAGAGTGTTTATCACAGCAATAGGCCACATTGAGATAACTATTTTCTCACATATTTTCAAGAAGCCTAGAGCAAATTTCTTAATTTACACATACTTCACAGTATGCAAATATCACGTGCACACACAGACTTGTGGAACAAGGTTTAGCATTCATTAAGACTGCAATAATTCAGACAAGATGCTCTGATAGTAGAACTCCTACCCAGTCAGACACTTCATTTCCAACACTCCATGGCCAATGAAACAGATCTCCAAACAGCTTATGTGAATTTTTACTTTGGCCCTCAGAAATGTTCCCCTGCCTTAGTCTTCTTAAATACATCATTATTTTTCTTCTTTTTTGAGGGGTTTAGGGTATATGGAACTGGATCTAGGGTCTCACACAAATTAGACAAGCGCTCTATCACTGGACCATGTCTCCAGACCTTTTGTTACTTTCTAATTTGACACAGAGTCTCTTTAAGTTGATTTAACTTGATTGTGGTGTTTTTAATATAAGGAAACAAGGACTATTTGCCAAAATATGTATTTGAATTATATATTTCTTCTAAATTCTCATTGCATGGTGGAAGGACTGTAAGTCTTTCACACTAGAATACAACACATTTCTTCTTCACATTTTTCGCCTTTTCTAATATCTTACAGAAGCTCCAAGTGTAGAATCTGACATGATTACATATTAAAACATTCATTTTGTTCAATTAAATCCATATCAAGAACGATTTAGGTGCTAATGGGGTGTGCACACAGAATCAAACCTTGATATTTTGATTTATCTTTGCTAGCTTGGGGCAAGGGTAAGAAGCAGGGAAAGAATTGAAGAAGTAAACATCTGCCACAGTATCAGGGGAAGCAACACTACTAGTGGACTCTGGATTTTAGAAAGCATTTAGCAGAATCCACTTCAACCAAGAAAAAAAAAATACTTGATCTCATGCCCTGAACTAAGAGTGGGTTTTGGTGTTGTTAGAGTCTTGAGATTTTGTTCATCTTATTTTTCTTTGTGGAGGGAAGAAAGGAAAAAGGAGTTTAACTCCATTCAGTGATGCTCAAATACTTTGCCAGGCATGATTTTTCTTCTAAGCAAAGAAATCAGAGGTATTGCATCCTAGGGAGAAGTTGTATTAGTTGGTATCTATGTTGCTCTAATAAAATACACTAGAAAAAACAGCTTAAGAGAGAATGGGTCTATTTTAGACTCAAAGTTTGATGTATAGTGCATCATGTTATAGAAGTAGCAAGATATTTAAGTAGTTAGTCACATTTAATTCACAATTGGAAATAAGATAGCAATGAGCTCATTGCTACTGCACTTTCTAATCTTCTTTTATACAGTCCAGGATCCCAGCCTAAAGAATGGGGCCACCCACAATGTTCCTGCTTCAATTAATCCAATGAACATAATCATGCTTAGGCATTCCTAGGTGATATAAATATCATTACATTACAATGAAGATTAATGATCACAAAAATATAACACTCCATGACTGGGCTGGCCAGTGATGGTGCATGCCTTTAATTCCAGCACTTGGGAGGCAGAGGCAGGTGGATTTCTGAGTTCAAGGCCAGCCTGGTCTACAGAGTGATTTCCAGGACTATACAGAGAAACCCTGTCTCAAAAAACCAAAAAAAAAAAGAAAAAAAAAAAAAAACCCACAAAAAAGCAAAAACAAAAACAAAAACAAAAATAACACTCCATGACTGGAGGCCATCCCACCAAGGGCTGGATATCTACCAAGTCTTCTAAATCAAGACTGTGGATGGGGTCCTCAAGGTCGGAGAGAATTTTTCTGCATTAATAGGCAAATGAACAAACCCTGGTTGTTATGAAAAGACTGTGATGCCACTGGAATGAGTACTCTCTAGAGGCTTTCACTCAGGGCACAAGATAGACTTCATGGTCCGGTTTTCTTTGCAATTGTATACGGTCATATGACAATGTACAGCTAATTAAACAAGGAGTGGTGTGCATATCACCATGAACACATCTCTTCATTCTTTTCCTCTCTACAACAGAGGACAGAGACTGTGAAAAGACACATATTAGAATAAGTGGCATCTCCATCAGGCTGAGATCATAGTGATACAGATCCCTAATGGGATAAGACAAAACTTTTTTTTTTTTGGTTTTTTGAGACAGGGTTTCTCTGTGTAGCCCTGGCTGTCCTGGAACTCACTCTGTAGACCAGGCTCGCCTTGAACTCAGAAATCCACCTGCCTCTGCCTCCCGAGTGAAGACAAAGCTTTTGACAAAGTAATTGCTAACATCATTCTGAATGTGAGCCAAGTATTTATTTGAAGGATCAGTTGGCCCCTGCAGAAGCATTGAGTGTGGGCTAGGATATTGTGTGCGCAGCTTGCTATTGCATTTAAAAACTTAAAAGGAAGACAAATTTACGTATGTCTAGTTAGCTTGAAAATATTAGTAAAGGATTAGGTATATATGAATGTCTTAAAATTTTAAAACTCCCAGACTCAATTTTTTATATATAAAAAAGTAAGAAGTACTTAGAGCAATGATGATTGATCTATGAAGTCTTTTTAGCTAAATAAAGTGATTCATCTCTGACGCAACATCAGAACAAGACTTCTACTTTCCTCCCACAGTTGTTTCACCTAGTTATGGGAGACCTGCCTTTATCATGAGGTAGAGACGTATTTATCTAACAAAAAGCCTTACATTCCTGACATGGAACAGATTGAAATGATATGGGACAGAAAGACACTACAGGATCTGTGAATAGACAGGTCATATCTTCTACTACTATTATTCTGCTAAATAAATGTATTAAACCAACTCCTAACAACTTGTTATATGTGTAGATGGTGCCACAGCATTTGTAGAATAGGCAGCTATTGGCAAGTTGTTTAAATGAAGAAATGATAATATGTTTCTTACAAGTAAATAAACTATGGAGAGGAAAAAGGTGAAGTGCTGAAATTGCTGAGATCTACAAGAAGGATGAATTTGCTTTATGTAGAACTATGAAGAAATGGAAATTCATGGTATTTTCACTTCTGTGAAAAAGTTATATAGTCATTGTACATGCTTAGTGATTAGTGCAGATGGACAAGTGGACAATGCATTTTGTTTGTGTCTGTATAGGGAAAAATAGTACTTAGATTGTTGGGAATTTTTTGTGATATTAGGAGTTCATTGAGGTACAGGAACATACTTCCAAAGGGAAGGACTGATTCACCTCCGTCAGTGCTGCAAAGCCAAACTCGAAGTAACAGTTTAGTGAAAGCATGCCATCTTCTACCTTCCCAATACCAACCTGGGGTCAAATAGGCTCTGGTGAAGGACATGGTGAAGAGGGTTGCCCTGCACTGTGATGGGCTCCTTGATTAGCAGTCAGTTATTTGTTACTAGGGTATGACTATCAAAGCTTTCATTATTTGCTCACAGATCTAATGGACAAACATTTAGCAGAAGGAGTGACTGGTCCAAGTATGCAATGCTGCTATTTCAGAAATATTCTACTTATAAGGTATTATTTAAGACCCAAGAAACCAATGCTTTCACTCTGTGACTTTAGGTCCACTTAAGGATTGATTCCTGGAGCCACTTGTGTGCTGATAGCATCACAGCAAGCAATCCTGGGAGACCTCCCTCACCTCTGCCCAAGAATCTACTCACCTATTGGGCTGAAAAGTTATAGATATCCCTTTCACATACAACTCTATTACCTGAAAAACAAGGGTCATGATTTTGTTTAACCCTCAATCACTTGGTCCTTGGGTATCCCATTTAGGAGCCCAATGTATAATGAAGGAAAGATGTTAGGCAGGAGAAACAGACACATAAAAGTTTGAGTACTTACTTAGTCATAAATCCTGTATTCCCAAGTCTTGTTTGGAGCATGTTCACTACATGACTGTTCAATTTGATGATTAGCAGTGATTTCCCACACCAAATGTTGTAGCTGAATGACTGAAAGAACGTGTGATTTCTTAATGAATATTTGGGAACACAGAAACTACCAGGGGTCTATAGAATCCAGGAAGGTTTTGTTTGGTTCTGCAAAAAAAGAAGAAGTTTGTTTTAAAAATCTTGCATGTGACCTTCTCTATGAAAGTACTATAGACCACAGGGGATATGTTGAAAGATATAGTTCCTGTGAAGAGCATAACATCTTGCCCAGTGGGATGGATTGTCTATAGAACCTTCTCTAAGGATTTACACAGTTCTGGAAGCCTAAAATGTAGCTAGGGTCAAAGGTTAGTATAGTATGGTCAAATGAGTTGCCTCCAGAATATATTTCTGTGTACTTTCTTCCCCTCAATGCATATTCATTAAAATTTGCTTTTTATTATGTAAGAGAGGTTTTTAGAAGGTATTATGCTAAGACCCTGGGATCCACAGTAAATCTATAGGTACCACTGGTCTCTACTCATCGATGTAGGAAGCAAGGAGAGTTGTTGGGCTGGTTTGGTGCAGAACATTCCTGCAAGATATCTACATGTGTGTAGCTATCATGTGTTCTTGAAGGAAGAGTAGACTCATTTGCTCAGCCTAAGGAAGCTACTTAGAACAAGAAAGGATTGCCAGACTATGCAACTCAACTTATTCAACAACACAGAGATCCTTCCAACAATCTTATTCTAAGTGTGGCAGTTATCCACTTTCCCTCATGTTATCTGAGAGACATGGCAAGACTGTGCTGTTCATCTGTGCTATGATTCTGTCACTTTCAGAGCTTAACATTGGGTTAGTTTTCCTAAGCCTTCACTGTTTAGTGGTGGAAAATAAAGCACATCTTCAAGGTAATTTTAGCAGCTTCATCTTCCCGGCAATCCAGGAAAGCAAGAGCTGAAATGCCTTTGCTCCATCAGTTTCTGCAGCAACTATAAACAGCCATTAAACTCCAGAGTCTTCATTTCCCTGGAGCCTTCTATGGAGCATCTGGTCATCCTGAACCTAGGCTTAAACAACTGCAGTTAAGAATTTACAGCTCAGCACAGCACTCCATGCATGGCTGGCATCTCATGTCCCGTAAAATTTGGCTCTCTATGAGGAATAATACTACATTGCACAAATTTTATCCATTGGCATTCAAATGGGAAACAACTGCTTTAGGAGCTTTAGTGTAAGGAACACTGGATTTTACAGACTGCAAGAACTGGTGAGTGAAGGTGGGGACACTGACCCCCAGAAACTCTAGACTGGCACAGGTTCACAAGCATAAGCCTATAACCATTATGCTTCTTGGGTTTTCTAACAAAGTTCTAGCAGCTCTCTCTGCTGGGGCAGTGGAGCAAGTAGACCTCTTTGAGCAAGTAGACGTTGTGGGGCTTGCTGAGAAGCTTCTTAGAATCAACAGTTGATCATAGCTTTACCCAACCCCTCCTAGTTACCTTCAGAAAGCCACATTGTTTGGGTGAGGATTTTGGAAAAGTAAGACAAAAAGTTTTACCTCTGTGGCACCAAGAACTGAGCAAAAGGTGCTGATGACAGCAAGCTCTTTGAGACCTCTCTGTGCCTTTCCTATGTCAGTTCTGTTTCTGTCTTTGATGTATATAGTCTATATTGCACACTGGGCTGGACTGGAAGGAATGGAGCTTATCCAGGTGGCTGGGTTCCACAGGATCTCATCAGCATGTATGCAGGAGAAATAGCCTTCTCCGGAGAAAGTTTTCAGCAAAAATGCTCTCCTTTACTGGGGGTAATGAGTGCTATATAAACCTTAGGGAGTGGGTAGGAGTTTGGGGGGGGGGGTGAGTGTACGTTATTAGTTGGTGCAGAGGAGCCAGGAATGCTTCATTTGCATGAAGAGGTCATTGAAGGACTTGTCGTTATAGGGAGAGAGGAAGTTTAACCTGGAATTTGGCCAGCAGGCTACATGACTACTTCAAGGGTGGCAGAGGTGACGGCTATAAGGCATGTTAAGCTTAAACTTTTCAACCTCCACAACTATGGAAATAAATATCTCTATCTATTTATGGCACTGTGTCTTAGCACCAGAAAACAGAAAGTAATAGTTATTTTCTGTTATGACTGTTTTATGGGAAAACACAGTGGTTTAGTTATGGCTACAGGCTTGTAGCAGCATAAGTGAGGGTCAAAAGTCAACAGTTCAATTGCCACATTATTCGCTTTGGCAAGAATCACTTTGTCCTCACCCACCTGTGAGGTGTGTGTGAGGTCTGGAGCTCAGCTTTTGTCTGCTCTGAACATGGTCTAGACATCCCTTATGAGGAAGCTTCCTATGCTATAGAAGCCCAGACAGCCCTCACAGAGAAGTGAGAGGAGTCATTCAGCCGGTGGCACTACTTGCTAGAAGTGTGAATAAGACCAGCTTAAATCTGCTGTCCCTGTGCCTTTAAATCTGCTGTCCCCGTGACTTTAAATCTATTGTCCCTGTGTATCATGGCAGTTAGGATGCCCAAGAGAAACAAATAGATAAATTTCCCAACCAAGCAGCAACAGTGTGACAAAGAGCCCATCACTGCTGTTTTAGCCCATGACAGTTTACTCTGAAGCAATAAACAGTTCTGACAGAGTAGGGAAGTGCAAATAGACTGCCAAGCAAATAACAGCATGCTGCTCACACCACTTGTTTTGGGTTATATTTTCCCTGGGGTGTTAGTACAGATTTTGACAAGAATCACTGAAATATTCTGAACTCCTTCATTGGAAGCATTGAGTAACAGACCTCTTTGGAAGTCGGTATAAAAATGTACGGGGAGAAAAAAGAAAATGTTTTGGGAACATACTGACCTGTAGTGTTTTTGTTGTGTTGTTTGGTTCTTTGTTTTATTTGTTTGTTTTTCATTTTTCAAAAGAGGATTCCTGAGATTTGTTCAGAGAATCTGGGAAAGAAACCATCACTGGACAACTTTAGCTGCTTTTAAATGTTAAGGAGATGAATATTCCTAGAGACATGACCATGTAGCATATATTAGAGTTCCTTTCTATTAATGAATTAGAGATATTAGACTGAAGAGGTCAAAATAAAATAGAGACAAGACAACTGGCAATTCATATTCACGTGGTTTCACTCAATGTTAAATAATTCACCTGTACTGTCTGAATCCATAACCATAATAACACTTTTGGTGGGAACTGCTGTGCCTGTGTTGCCAGTGAGGAAAATGAACCTCAGGCTTTACCATACTCAAAGTTCATGTAGTAGTTTGGGATGAAGGAACTGAACTCTGAACTCTGGCTTTCTTTTCAACAATGTGATTCCCAGAGTTTACCATGATTGTTCAGCCACTACTATAGTCATGACCCTAGGCATAGAAGTACTTGCAGTATGGGTTGTTAGGGAATCTGGGCCTCTGAGACAACCAATCTAATCACACAATTTGCTCATATGAGGTATATATATATATTTCCAATATCTTTTATAAATAATGAAGATTTCATCATGATTTTCCAAAACAATGCGTTTTATTAGTGGTCTGTAATCTGTTTTAAGCTAAAGTTTGTGTATAGTGTGAGAAAATAGACAAAATGGGACTGTCTCTTAATTCATTTCTTTTTATCAATGCTTATAAAAACAGTATGTGTGTATATAGACTGATCAGGCTGTAAACACACAAATACACATATACAAAAACTTACACACTCATACATATATATGTAAAAACAATTTAAAAAGAATAATCCATGAATTTGAAAGACAAAAAGAGGGACCCGTGCATGGTAGGGGTTAAGGATAGATGAAAAAGACTATGAAAAATGATGTAATTACATTATAATCTCAAAAATTTTTAGAAAAATATTTTGGGTGAAGGAACCATAAAAAAATGACATTTCAAAATAGGAAGTTAAATAAAAACTAAAAAGAGTATGTGTGTGCCAGAGGGTGTCTGTGTGTGTTGGGCTGTGTCTACAGCATTCAGGCCAATATGAGACTTCCACAAAGGCATATATGCGGCTGTGAGAATCATAATAATACATATGAGCAATTTAAAGATGACTATGGGCATCTCATTTACCAGTGGATTTTTATAAATTTGCATCTTGTTGAACCAAGGGTTGTCCTTATGTATAGCTCTGGAGTTTCATGATTGCTGTTACATGTTTTGTTCAAACACCCCATGGACAGGGTTGCTTCCCAAGAAGTGAGTCAAGTATAGAAACTGCAAAGGACAGAACTTCTCAGTGAGCTACAAGAAATACAGACACAGCTTCTTGGGTGTTTCTGGAGGTGTCTTAGCTGTTATGACCCTTCTGGTGGCTTCTAGCCTTCTTGTTTCCCAGCTCCTACCATGTGAAACTGTCATTGCTAAAGAAGATCATGAAACTGGAGAGGAAGGAGGGGTACAAGGCAATACAAAATGCTAGAAAGTACCCTGTCCTGGTCTTAGTGAGATTGGGCAGTTTTTCTTACATTGAAAGTCATTAGTTAATTTTCAAAGACATAAAAACCTTTGTTTTGAGAAATACTTGCCAGTCTGTTTACTTCATACAGAAAGTGGAATATTAGGAGGGTCTCATGCTTCTAGGTCAGGACTACATTTGCAGCCTGGGAATCAAATGGAGTCCTTTGAAGAATGGGACTAAACCCACACCTCACCAGAGATGGAGCTTATGTAAGCTTAGGGAGGGATGGGCTTAGTAAATCATGTTGTTCTACATCCTTTTTCACGTCCTGTGTCCTAACAAGTTTTTCTCCAAGATGGAAGGTTTTAATCTGGAGGAAAGAGTTCTACAACAATCAGTAGGGAGCCTTATTTTCTTAGTTAGGGTTTCATTGCTATGAAAAGACACCATAACTGAGGGAAGTCTTATATTGGACAATATTTAATTGGGGGCTGGCTTACAGTTTCAGAGATCCAGTCAATTTTCATCATGGTGGGAAGCATGACATCATGCCAGCAGACCTGGTGCTAGAGAAGTAAGAGTTCTACATTTTGACACTAAGCCAGCCAGAAGATACACATCCTACAACAAGGCTACACCTACTTGAATATTGCCACACCTCCTAGTAGTGCCACTTCCTGGGCCAAGCAAATTCAAACCATCCCATTTATAGTTTTAGCCAAATTGTTCCACATGAAAAAGCTTTTCCTGATTGGATGATAATTACAATGCATCTATATGTGTATGTGTATATGTATACTGACATATACTATAGATCTTATATTTTCTTCATATTTTTGTTGATTTGTTATTTCCTGGCTATTGTGAATAGTGAATGCTATGGGAAGCATCAGAGTGTGGAGAGGTCACCTTGACATACTGGTTTTATGCCCCTTGTATATAAATCTGACCATCTGGTCATTCTGAGTATAATTAGTTTATGAAGTCACATATTATTTTCCACAATGGATACATTAACTTGCCTTCCCAGCGATAGTGTACAGGGCTCTTTTTTTCTTTTCTTTCTTTCCTTTTTTTTTTTTTTTTTTTGTTTTTTGTTTTTTGTTTCACTCTTGCCATGTGGTTTCTTTTCCATATTAGCCATTCCACTCTGACAAAGTCCCATCTCTCTGTGCTTTGGATATGCAGTGTCTCATTCTAACAGTGCTCGGCGGATTTACACATACCTATTGGTCACTAGAATATCTTTTTTCAGAAATACCTATTATGTCTATTACCAATTTTAAAAGTATAACTATTTTTGCTTTCCTTTCTGGCCATTTGGATCATTGGAATTGCTCTTATATTCTGGATACATACCACATGGGGGATCTAGTCACCAAATATTCTCTCCCACTTTGTAGTGGCTTCCTCCCTCTGATTCCTCTGCATGCATAAGAATTTTATTTAGATATTGTCCTGTGTGATTTTTCTTCTGTCTTCTATACTCAATCTAATGCCTTTACATATTTTCCCTATATTTTATCCTAACAAATTCAAAGTTTCAGTTCTTACATCACTTTTGAAATCCATCTTTATGTATGTTGAGCAATAGAAGTCTAGCTTCTTTCTTCTGGACATGGCTATTCAATTTCTGTGAAACTATTTGCTAAAGACACTATTCCCAATACATGTTTTCAGCCTTTTTTGTTATCCATTTGTTCCACTGGGAAGATTTCATTTTAAATTTTCTAATAAGTATTTAGAACTGACCCATTTGGACTGATTCCTTCTGAAATATTTTTAAATTACGTTGTGTGTGTCTGTCTGTGTGTGTGTGTGTGTGTGTGTGTGTGTGTGTGTGTGTAATGGGGTGCATGCCACATGTAAATGTGGAGGTCAGAGGACAAGCTACAGGAATCAGTTCTCTCTTCATATCATGTACAGTTCCAGGTACTGAACTCAGATCATACAGATGCCTCTACCATTGAGCAATCTTACTGGCCATGGATTGATTCCTGTAAAAGGAGAAAATGCTATGTCTATGTAATTTACAGAAAGATGCTGGATAATTAGAAGTTTATAAGGTTTAGATAACTATCAACTAATGACTTTCTGGGCAGTTCAGTATGTCACATCTCCACCCAGGTCAGACTTAACTTAGATCTCATTAATTTTAATAGTAACCGGATTCCTACTTTTTCAATTTTAAGTATTTATAGACTCCTGGTTATGAGGGGTGGGTATCTATGCCAAGGACTCTGAAGCCTGCTACCAGCTCTACCTAGTTACCTAACAAACATGCTAATTTTTGATGTTTTTGTTAATTCATTTATTATTTATTTTTGTTAAGTTGGTATCAAATCTCTGGTCTTCTACATGTTAGGCAAATAGATGATTAGTGAGCTACATTAACACTGCTAGTTTTCTGATGTTTTTATGGACATTTCATATTGACACATTTTGACAGGGTGCTTGGTATTTCAGGGCAAGCATCCTTTGTGTATCCATCAAAATAAAGTAAGGCATCAAAAACATCTAAACCATGGCCACACAGACCATGGTGAAAAATCAGTGCATCCCAAGACTTCTTTTATTTTTCAAAGGGCATGAATTCAGAAAGGGAATTGAAGGAAAGAGGAAGTGACAAGTTTAGGAAACAAATGAGAGAGGAAGAGAGTAAATAGAATACACTATGTATATGCAAGTATACATATGTACATATATTTGGAGAAATGTATATATTTGTATAGCTGATTTTATATATATATACATATACATATATATATATATATTGTATATATATATTTTTTTTTTCAGCCTTGAAGTGATGACATGTGCCTCCTCATCTTATTGTAGGTTGTTTGGTTGATGTCCCTGTGAGGTGCGCTCTTTTCTGATGGGAGATAGAGGCAGGGGTGGATCTGGGGGAGAAATGAGAAGAGCGGGAGAGGTTTGGTGGGGTAAGAAACTGAAGTCTGGATGTAATATATGAGAAGAATTATCATTATTATTATTAATTAACTATGTCAGCTGGCTGAACACCCCATGTGGGAGAAGGCCACCATTCTGCAGCCTCTGAATCAGGATATAGAATGATGGTCCTTTATGATGAATTCTGCCTTCTGATCAGTTAGTGGATCATGTAGTAAAGCTTTTGCTCTATACTGACTGCCTCTGATGTGTTCAGCAGGTAGAATGAGCCTTTGCATTACCAGATCCGTGTCCTTTCTACTTTCATCTCCTTTGTTCTTTATGTATTTTGTCTGTGTGTTGTGGGTTCTCATCTCCTTATAGTGAGGGCATAGCACTTACAATATTATTCTATCTACTTGTACTGTGGTAGCCCACGGCTTACCCCTTCCCAGCCTTTTTTACCTATTATTTTACTCCCTACCTAGATCAACTATTTTTGCTTCCAAATGTAAGAGAAGCAATTGGCATATATTTCTGTGCCTGTCGTATGTCAATTAACATCATTTGCTACAGAAAATGGGCTCTTACTGTAATTTGAATGCTATCTTTGTGCAGGAACCTTGTTACTTTCAGTATTGTTCCAAGCTCCATGTAAACATTGCTAAAGTAAGCTTGGAATATAGTACTCTTTAACCTTTTGTTGGAAAACAAGGTAACTTTTGCCTTGTCTTGGAAAGTAGATCCAAGAGAGAGTATCAGTGTAATTTAGAAAAATAAAAATAAGGTTAAGCAGTTTCTTGGAGTCATTTAAAAGTATTTATCATAGCCTGATTCTTGGGTCAAGAAAACAGTGTAGAATAGTCTAGACCAAAAAAACCACAGGTAAACATTCTTTAAAAGAACACAGATTCAAAGTTCAGATAAGAAGTGGCTGATCAAAGTTAATGTGGTGCTCTACATACATACATGCGTGCGTGCACACACACACACACACACACACACACACACACACACTCACACTCACACACACACATACCATGTACAGTTCTGATCCAAGTTTTCACGCATTCATACTTAGTTCTGATTAGCCAATATGTGGGGTCAAGTATAAGGAACTATAGGTCAGCTTTGGCTATCAGGTAAGTCCCATTCTCAGGAGGCTGGCCTCACTGCTCTCTAGGTGAATAGGGCTACTGTTTTATCACCAGGGCTATGTGAACATCTGAGTCTATGGATTTGTTGTTGAAAACATTGCAAGTATGATCCTTGCAGGATCTCCTTCAGTGGCAGTTTTACTTGGTAGTGAATCTCAACCATCTCATCAACTACCACTGTCTCTCCCTGTACTGAACCCAGATATGCTGTGGACGTCATCAGGGTAATATCTATCTCCAGATTTTTTCAGAGCCCATGACTCTCCCTTCCAGGCTTTATAATCTCTTCATAATTATCGTTTTAACATACAACTGCAAAATGGGTAATTTTAATCCTCTGGTTGTTGTGTTTTCCTTTACCCTTGGGATGAAAATAAAGTCAGTAAAGAAAAGGGTACTGCATTTTCCAATATCATTGATTTCTGCTATACCTTGACTTTTATGATCTGTAAAACTGTCTAAGCTGGAACATTAATCTTTAAGTTAGCCTGACTTATTTCCTAAGTACAGAAGAGTTAAGTTGGGAGGGGAGCTATGGAATTTTGACCAACGGTGGCTTTCTATCAGCTACACTTCATGTCAGCATTGGGCTACCACAATGAGAGATCAGCTTCTTACAACAAAGTAAGATCTGTACTTGTCTGGTATATATAGTTCAGTTCCATGCCAGAGCTCTGGAAACTCAGAGGTCTCGAAAAGTCTGACTATCCATAAATTTCAAAGCACAACTTTTCCTAATATACAAAGTGTATTTGCTTAATGATGGGGATATGTTCTCAGAAACACATCACTAGGCAGTTTCCACATGATCTGAACACGAGTTTCACCCTTAAGGAAACCTAAAACGTGTGCCCCACCACACAGTGATTATATAGTATAATGAACTGAACATACAGTCTTTGAATTGATTGAAATGTCATTGTGCAGAGTTAATAGATCTCTGGAAAAATATATCTTTGGTTTGCTGGGCAGTGGGACTATCAAGAATTATGGCAGCTTCTCAGGGAGGGGCCGCTTTAAAAGACTGGTATCACAGATCTCAGCATGCATTCCGGGCATGTAGCAGCAACCTTCCACCCCGCTCCTACGCTTCACAGCATAGAACACCAGTTTTAAGGATCTGGAAGTAAACTGCCATTTGTGATCCTCAAATTACAAATGACCAGTGGTGCAAAAAGAGGGGTCCTCTCCAAGCCATCACAAAAGGACTTATGTTTCCTAAGCTCCCCAAACTGTCCATATTTGCCTTCACATCCAACTCTTAAACCTGCTCTGATTTGAAGATCCCTTCACATTGTAGTAAAAAACCCAGAATGACTTTTCAGGACCTAATTAGTTGATTTTTTTTTTTCCTTTCCATGGTAGGTGTGAAGACCTATGCTGGTTTGACATTACAGTAGGTGTAACTTAAAGCCTTGTAAGTAAGAAGAGTAATAAAATTTATCACAACACAACATTTGGTTCTAAAGGCAATAATATTAAGATACATTAGTCAAAATTGTATACTTTCTACTTGATTTTCACCTGTGCCACTTTTCTCCATGTGACAATTAACCAGAAAGAAAATAGGATCTGAATGTAAGCTGCCTCTGATTTCTGACTAAGCCCGGTCCCTGGTAACTCTCTAGATGCTGGGGTCACTCATGTTTCTCTTCCTCTTCCAGGCCCAGTGTGCTGCAGTGCCGTAATTGTCTTCAAAGGGGTTGCATGGCTGCATGACTATTTACATTTTCAATTTTTAAAACAGATTAAAACAGAGACACTTCTAGATAAATGAAAACATGTTTTATTTACAAGTCTGTACACTGTGTACACATAAAAATATACAAAAACAAAATACAAAATATTCAAGTGTTAAAATGTGTACAAACACTTTTAAAATGCGCTTCTTGGAAAACCTCAAGCCATTAATTAGTTTGACAAGAACACATTTTGTTTTAAAAATTATCATACAAAAAAATTCCCAAAGCCTTTAAAAAATTTCACTGGTTTCCAGTGGAAAGATTCTATATGTATTTATCTAGAGCATAACAGGGTGTGTGTTGTAAACTTAGGTTTTAATGCTACTGTTGCACTCCTTTTGCTGAAATCTATTTTCCAGAGAATTCAACAAATGTTTCTTCCTTTAATCTTATACAAGCCATGGGCAATCAACAAACTCTTTAATATTCAGAGCTATATCATGCTTCTGACTAAACACTACATTAGAGTAATGGTTCTGTGAATGGTACCTTTCAATATTTTGGTTATTGTTTGTTTATGTGGCCAAGATATGTAGAATATGAGTGTGTCTGTAATGAGGGCAGGAGACAGACTTATTTTTAGCAGAAGGACATAAAATATTTGCTTCCTTCTCTTAAAAATATTAGTGTTTTAATAACTAAAATAAAATTTACTGTAAAGCTCTCATTATAAAGATGAATGAAAAAGATAATAAAATCAGCCATGTGTGTAGATAAGTATATATACAATTATATAACTATCTACGTGCACACTTTTATGTTAAGAATAAGAACTTTATCAGCAGCCTTAATTCTTAAATGTCACTGTTCTAATTTTGTAGAGAATATGCTGTTTCTTTTCTTATTGAAGGCTCCATTCATTTAACAAAACAAGAACTAGAATTTGCATTTTATTTTCTTGAACTGCTAGAGAAATTTTGCACACTCACCAAGTATCTAAACATACCAAGTGACTGAAATGTGGAAAAAAAATCTCACAATGAAACGTCCCGATATAAAAAGTGTGCTGAAATGCAGGCATAGTTTACCTAACTTACTTACATCTGAACAGAGCTGCCTTGATCAGTCATGTAGCCATGGGGTAACATTTGACTATCAGAAAGTCAAACAGAAATGGACAGTGTGATGGGACAGGATTGGAGACTATTCTACATGTATTCTAAAAAAATCTGGTGCAAGTTAATCATGTTGCTGATGCGTACCAAAGTCTTTTATCATATTTTAACTTGTGGGAGACAGATTCCACCTGATACACCCAAACAATGTACAGTCAATCCAGACTATATGGGTATGGTCAGCTCGCAACACAGGCTGGACTCTGTTCCAGCAGATGTACTGGTTCATAAACATAGCAGAGTAAGCCAGGCCCTTTGATATTCGAGTCTAAAAAACATTAATGACCTCCACAGCAGTACTTTTGTTCAGATATTATGGGTCCAATGACAGAGGACTACTGAAAAGTCCATGGTGACTGACTAAGGGACCAAGAGGTCAAGACACAAGCAAAGTGCCATTTCTAAATCAAAATACCTTGAGCTCAGAGACCAGGTAGACAGAGATATAGCAATTCAGATGTACTCAAGCTCCAAATTTGCCCATTAAAGCACATCTTATATGCTTACATGCAACTCGTGTTCGATCACTACTTGTCCTTCCAGAATCTACAACAGAGGATGTGGTAGGCATAGTCAACCACATGGGTCTATTATTGCACACAGTTGTCTATAGCTAAGCATGTTCATCATACTTTATCTCTTGCCTCATGAGAGCAGCTAGAGACATAAGTTAGAGAGAATCTTGGAGTGGCTGAATTGTCATTTTTGGACAACGCTGGTGTCTTTGTAATAGGAGCAACAATAATAACAACAAGAAATAGTGTTATTTCCTCAAAACACAAAAAACTATGACATCTGTTAGTCATCAGGGATCAAGCAGCACCAGGTAGCTTCTGGTGGATCTAACCATGAGGATCTAACCAAGGTCCTTTCACAGAAGCGGTCAGACAGTTCTGGAAGAGCCAGAGCCAGAGTCAGAAGGAAATGAGGTGGGGGAATGGTTAGTGGTGCTATTTCACAGGTACTGTTGGTTCATTTAAGGAGAGTAAATGTGGTGTTGAAGTATTTAATCAATGTCTGGCAAAATATTGCCAGTTGGGACCCATTTTGCTAATACAAGAAGCAACCATCATATTAGCCATCATTGTGTGAGCATCTGCTGAGCTATTTAAACTTTTAAATACAAGAGTGCCTAGCCAACAGCATATTAATATATGTACCATATTTTCTGAATATTTAACAGACTCTGATTCCCACAAGTCTTTAGGGCCATAATAAATTAAAAAAAAAATTAAATATCCTTTACGCTCTTCAGTCTCCTTGTAAACCTGAGAGAAGCCTTTTAAAAGTACATGTGCAGCAACAGAATGATGTTTAACGACCTTTGATGTGTTTTGTGGAGCTTTTGAATTTGAATATTTACACTGACCTCAATAAGTTATCTCTAACCAAATTCTCAGGTCCCCAAAGGACATTGTCATGGATAATAAGTATGCCTGTAAGTGAATCCCATTCAAGACTATAAAAAGAAACTAGCTGGTTATGATCATTTAAAATTGCAAAAGCTGAAAGATCTAGAAAGCTCCAAGACCACAGAAAAAAATGGTCATCCCACATGAGCGGTGCCTCCTCTAGAGTTACAGAGATGATTAGACATGTGAGCATGGTGACAAGGCTGAGCTTTCATGAGACTACATGGTTGGGCCAGGCTGAGTAGCAGACGATTCTCAGTCGCTTAGAATAGAATGGACTGACAGCAGATATCTCATAACTGGAAGCTCAACTTCTCTCACTTCACTGTTGTAGCAAGCCACTAAGGACATTTGCTGTCCCACTTGAACTCTTCAGGGGGCAATACCCAAACAGAAACTGGTGATCTCTGAAAACCTTGCTTCCTCAGGAAGTAATCATTAGAGCATTCCAGAACAAACTCATAGCGAAGCATTTTTTTTTTTCTTACAATACTTTGATAGTCACATATTTTGCAAGGGGTTAAGGTGGTACCTTTAATTAAACTGATAATGTCATTTTCAAAAAGTCTTAACTGTGAGTTGCCTTGGTTTGATATTGAAATAACAATCTATCCTGTTTAGTTATGGAATTCTAAAGTGCTTCTCTTCCACTATCTTAGAGAAAAACAAGCAAAGAGCCCACACAAAAAGATGTGTTAATGACAAGAGGCTTGTTTAAAATTCTGAATTCAGCTACACATTGGAAAGAACACTTTCTCCTGCCTGTACATCTTTCTGTCACACATAGATTCACTATGTTAAAAAACAATTCTGTGGCTCTCTAACATTCTTAACATAAAACATAGCTGCAAAAACAAAGGCGGATTCCTAGCTGTTTATGCTTAGAACTGGACAACATTCAGAGCACGAGGGTCAAGTTTCTAACAGTTAGGAAAAGCCTACAAGAGCTTCCTAGACAGCTGACAGGGAAGTGTGCATCCCATGCAGCTCAGAGTGCATGCTTCAAAGCCATTTTTTATAGCTTGAAAGGAACAATGGTGTCTCCTGGCTGATCTGCAGGGCTACAGTAACTGCCCAGCATGTCACTGGCTATGAGAGAGCTACAAAGTAATCTGAATACCAGCAATATAAAGTTGAAAAGCCAGGGTAGGGACACCTGACCAGTCATGACCTGCACAAACCACCTGTAGTGCTACCTGTGTGTGCTAAGTGTTGCTGGCCAGGTACAGTATGTTGCAGGAAGACAAAGGTGCTGTTCTTTGCTGACAGCAAAAGTTTTGTTTGACTTCTTAGATTGCTCGGTAAGGATGATTTGTACTTTTGGAAGTGTGGCTTGGTTCTCAGTTGTAACATTCAGAGAGCATTAGGAACCAAAGCTGCAAAGCTGCTGTTGAAAATCATGTGCCTGGCAGGATATATGGAGACATGTCAAACACATCTGAGTGAGAATTCAGACGTTCATCATAGATTCCAGGATGCTTAATGAGAAATGGATGTATAAGTGATTGCCAGCTATAGGACCTTGGATATTTCTAGATGGAAACTGTATCATCCCAACTTGTGGCTGGAACCAACTGTGGTAAAGTGTCCCTGCTGTAGAGGTTAATGTGTAGAGGTATCATGCCCATGAGTAAAAATCTGTTTTCTATGTATCTTGTTTTGGCTTCTTTCTTAGGTGGTTTTAAAGTTCCATTTCTATACTCATAGGAGTAATAGTTACCCAATGGCTTAGACTAGAAAGAATTCTCATGGCCACTAAGTTACAGTTAAAGACAATACATTGTCTAAATCTATCTTCAAGTAATTTTTTTGTGACTTTGAGGATAACAGTAGTACCTTATTGCACATCAGTTCCCAAGAGTTCCATTTTAAGATTGTGTATTGTTGGGGCTAGTTATTGGGCACCGCAGGGTCCGGAAGCCTGGCAGGACCACCTTGCCCTTGTGATGCAAATCTGCCTGGGTGCCTGTGTTAAGGCGCTGCACCAGTAGCTTTTCATAGAGCAGTGGGTGGTAGGCCCCCAAGGTGCAGGCTGCGTCGTAGTACAGCTCATGGTAGTGGCAAAGCTCTGTCTGTCGGACAGATGGGATGTACTCATAGACGTGCACCTCTTTGCACATGGACATCATGATGAGGATTCCTGACAAGGAAGAAAATGAAAATATAGTAAGTAACTACAAGAAAGGGTAGATTTTTTTGTTGTTTTATTGTTTTTTTATTTACTTATTTATTTTGGTCCTGGAGTTGTGGTGATGGATAGGAATGACTGTGGTGAGATACATATACTTTACATTTGCAGTGTTACAGCTTCCATTGTGAAGAGTGGATAATGGGCAAATGACTATATAAAGATATAATACTGCATGTATCCATTCACTTGTTCAGTTATTACTGCAGACCTAAAACTAACACACAAAGATAAAACTAATATAGGGGGACCTTGCTCCAAAGTGTGACTTATAATGTCCAGTTTACTCTCTTGTGTTACAGTGGATTGTTATGGCACATAACAAATGGCACAAAAATCTAATTATGAAAATTTATTAGAAATTGAATATAAACTATTCTTCAGATGGTTCCAAAATAGAACCCGACAGTGAAAAAGCTCTATACAATGGTATTAAATGTAAACTTATATTAATAAAATTATGTTTTCCTGTCGTATCGGATGGGATACACTTATAGTTTGGGTTACTTTTGAGCAAGAGGACTGCTCGAGCACAGGATTTTGAGACAAACTTCTATAATACAGGAGTACAGTGAGTGAGAAAAGAGACTGGATTACAACAATGATGAGTAAGTTATAATTCTCATCAAGGCTGTCATTACTAATGCTGTTTTCAGTTGACAGCTACAAAATCCTAAGTGACATGATGTTCTTGCTCTTCATTCAGGCTAGTTTTTCTTTTCTTTTCTTTCCTTTTTTTTTTTTTTCACCACCATCCTGAAGTTTTTAAGATAGGTCCTCAGTGTGTAGTGAAGATTAACCTTGAACTTAAGATCCTCCTGCCACAGCTGCTGAAATTCTGGAATTAAAAGTCTGTGAATCTGTGTCTGATCAGCTTGAAACTTTTAAAAAAGTATATTTAACCCATTATCTGAAAGTGAAGCCTTACTTATTAAAATATAATGAACAAAATATAAAGTCATGTTATTTCTGTTACATCTAATTTGTTCTTCACACTGTCATATTTTCCAAGAAATTAATCAAATATAGACCACAGACATTTAAAAGCAAGACTAGAAGTAGCCTCAGGGAATGTCTGAATTTGTTCCCACCACCAGAAAACAAAAGTAATCTCAAAACAAAAGAATCTGTATAAGTGCCGCTGAAGAAAGTAATGAAGTGCATATCATGTGTATTCTTTTGTGACTGAGTTACACTCATGATGGTATTTTCTAGATACAGCCATTTGCCTGAGAATTTCATGAAGTCATTGTTTTTAATAGCTAAGTAGTACTCCATTGTATAAATGTACCACATTTTCTGTATCCATTCCTCTGTTGAGGGACATCTGGGTTGTTCCAGCTTCTGGCTATTATAAATATGGCTGCTATGAACATAGTGGAGCATGTGTCCTTATTACATGTTGGAGCATCTTCTGGGTATATGCCCAGGAGTGGAATAGCTCAGGTAGTATTATGTCTAATTTTCTGAGGAACCGACAGACTGACTGATAAGTGGATATTAGACAAAGAGCACGGAATACCCATGATACAACTCAAGGATCACATGAAGCTCAAGAGGAAGGAAGATCAAAGAGTGGATGCTTCAGTCCTACTTAGATGGGGAAACAAAATAATCAAGGGAAGTAGAGGGTGGGAGAAATGTGGGAGGAAAAAAAGAGGGAGAGGGGAAAATGAGGGGAAGAACCAGGTATGGGAGGAGATGGAGGAGATGTACAGAGGGTCAGGAAGTTGAACAGAGGTGTGTAGTGATGGGGGATGGGGAGCTGGGGGTAGCAACCAGAAAGTCCCAGGTACCAGGAAAGCAAGAGCCTCTCAGGACCCCATGGGGATGACATTAGCTGAAATACCCCACAAAGGTGAAGGAGAATCTGTTGAAACCACATCCAGAGGATTGTCATGCGCCCCCCCCCCCCGACTGACGGATGGAGCTACCCACCCATCTCCAAAATTTTAACCCAGAATTGCTCCTGTTTAAAGGAAATACAAGGACAAAGAATAGAGCAGAGACTAAAGGAAAGGCCATCCAGAGACTGCCCCACCTGGGGTCCATCCCACATGCAGACACCAAACCCCAACACTGTTGTGGATGCCAAGAAATGCTAACAGGAGCCTGATACAGCTGTCTCCTGAGAGTCTCTGCCAGATCCTCACCAATACAGATGCTGATGCTTGCAGTCAACCATCAGACTGAGCACAGGAATCCCAATGGAGTTAGGGGAAGGACTGAAGGGGCTGAAGGGACCTTATCTGGAGCCAATGGGAGGGGAGATCCTGGATCCTGTAAAGGCTTGATGCCCCAGTGTAGAGGAATGCTAGGGCGGTGAGGCATGAGTGGGTAGGTGAGTGGGGGAGCACCCTCATAGAAGCAGGGTAAGGGGGGGATGAAATAGGGGGATTGCAGAGGGGAAACCAAGAAAGGGGATAACATTTAAAATGTAAAGAAATAAAATATCCAATTTTTTCAAAAAGAAAGTAATGAAGGAATCTTTTGTCAAAAGGAATCTAGAAGCTGCCGCTGAAATGGTTTCCTGGTCAGCAAGGTGTAGAGGGACAAGAAAGCTATCCACTCACAGATAATTAAATTCTTTGTTTCTTGTCAAATGGGTACCTTTCTGCTTTGTCCAGTCTTTGTAGGTGAATTTTTCCCATCTTCCAAGTCTATAGCACTGGAATGGTGTGGGTTCTCTAGTCTAGCTGTGATTTTACTTCTGCATCAGTTACTTTCTACTTGCTACCCAATCATTCACATGTTGTGCTAGAATGTCTTCTCACTAGTGATTAACACCTAAACAGCACTTCATATTCTTTTTTTTTTTTTTTTTTTTGAGACAGGGTTTCTCTGTGTAGCCCTGGCTGTCCTGGAACTCCCTCTGTAGACCAGGCTGGCCTCGAACTCAGAAATCCACCTGCCTCTGCCTCCCAAGTGCTGGGATTAAAGGTGTGCGCCACCACTGCCCGGTTAGCACTTCATATTCTAGGATTTTTTTATTTATGGATTTAACTAGAAATCTTCAGAAAGAAAGAAAAAGTCTATACATATACACCCCTATTTTCCTATTTTCTTATTATTTCCTACAAGATGCAGTATAAGGGCTATCTGTATATCATCCATTATATTAGTAGTTATAAGAAATCTAGAGTGATTAAAATATATGGGGAGAATTACAGATTTCATGCAAATAATATACCTTTTTATATCGAGGACTTGAATCCCTGTGCTTTGGTACAGGGTATCCTGTAAACACTTCCACAGATATTCAGGGACATTCTTGCTGAGGCTTATAGAGTTTCATTCATACTAGGGCACCTTATAACCCATTAGCTAGTCACCATATCAAGGATCTTTAAAAATTGTGTGTGTGTGTGTGTGTGTGTGTGTGTGTGTGTGTGTGTATGTACATTTGAGTCCAGGTGCTTTCAGAGGTTAGGGGTATTGAATTCCCTAGAGCTGAAGTTATATGTGGTTGTGAGCTTCCAGTTGTGAGTGCTAGGAATCAAAGTTTGGTCCTTTGGAAGAGCAGTTCATGTTCTTAACTACTAAGCTATTTCTCTAGCTCCACATTTTTTGTTCTTAAACTGGATAGCTTCTTTTGTAAAATATGATTATGATGGATTAATACACATGTGATGCTGAGCCCATGTCAAACGTGTACACTAATACTGCTGGTGTGAGTAACAGATACATCTGGCAGAGTGGTCTGTAGATCATGTTTTAAAGCTCAAGCTGGATTAAGATACAAATCTTTGAAAAAATGGCTGTGAAGGGTCTCTGGGTTCTCCTGGTAAAAAGGGAACACTATGTGCTGGCAGCTAGACAAGAATTGAACATATACCCCACCCAAGAAGGAATGAGTATAGGTACTTTCTGTAGACATTACTGCTATTGTTTTGGTCAAGAAGAGACTAAACAGACAACTTTTACTAGAGAGTATTCTGTAGAAAGCATTCATTTTTCTAGTTGGCTGCTACACTTGAATTCTTATCTCTATTAAACATGGTGTACGTATCTTGTTCTCAGCCTAAGCAAAAACTTACATTTGTAACATAGTTGTACAGTTTTAGTATTTTCTCATATAAACTCTTTCTATATTAAAATAACTTCAAGTGCCCCAGAAATAGAAAAACCCATCAGTTTGTTCAAAACTGCCAAATTAAAGGTAGATGGAGGCTATGCCAGTGTCGGTATCTGTCCTGAGTTACCTGCACAATCCCTTCTGAATTCTGCATAACAGACAGAAATTTTTAAAAAAAGTCTGCATTCTCATGTGAACTTGTGACTTCCTGGGACTATTAACAGAGTCCAGAGTCCTAAAATTCAAGTAATTACCTGTCTTCCCATTGTGTATGTGTGTGTATGTGTATGTATGTGTGTTTGTGTGTAGCAGTCAGCCGAACTATGGATATTGTAACTAGTACGGAAGTACCTTCAAGGAGAAAGACATAACTAACAGTACACCAGATACTGTGAAAGGAGGGCTGAGAGACTTAATACCCAGAAGAAAAAGATTATTCCTTAACACCTTAATAACTTAGTCTTCTGGCACTCATCACAGACTTCATTTTTCTTTGTATTATTTTTTCTTTTCTTTTTTTCCTTTTAACTTTTTTAAGGCCATTGTTAATACCTAAACTTAGATTCCAGACTCAGTCATAAAATAATGCTAAACTAATCATAACATGTTTGAATTCACACATCATCTTCCTAAATTACTAGTATACAGTACAAAGCAACAAACAAAAGCCTGAAGAATATACTTCTTTGTAGTTTGCAGAAGGAATGAGTAAGACATCGATGATGGAAGACATCTCTAAATAGATCAAAGAATGTGTATTGGGGACACAGCATTGCAAATAAGGACTGAAGAGAAGCAGGGCAGAACTGAAGGGCAAAGTCTTGAGTGCTGTTGGATACCACTTCAATTAATATCCAAATGTAAAAGGGCAAGTACCATGCAAATCATTAGAGCTTCAGAGAAATGCCTTTAAACTAAAGAACTCATATTTACATGTAAAGATGGAGCTAAGCCCACTTATAGGATGACTTGGAAAAGTGTCCCAATATTATACTGAGAAAAATATTTTATTTTCACTGGAGAAACTCTTGGTAGTGCTGTGAGGACTTAAGCATCTATGCATGATGCCAGAGTAACAGCACTGGGCTCCTTTGACCTCTGATTTACTTGAGTAAGTTACTTTGTCACTCACATAACTCTATAGATGATGATTCAAAAGGAAATACACAAGGCTCCATTGTATTACAGCAAAGAATACAAATACAAAGAATACAAAAGAAAGCTCAGGGAATTTCAGACACAAGCTTCTGTCACCTTCACATAGGATGCTCTTCAATCTCCCAGCAGCAAGTGTGACCGCTGAGGACTAAAGGAATCCCCCCAAAATTCCTCTGTTGAGATACTCATTCTTGGTTTGATGGAGACATAGTGATTAGGCTAGCATATTATAAAGGTTGAGTCTTCATTAATGGCAACAGTAAATTTTAATACACAGCAGAAAAGAGGATCTATCCCTATTATCATGTGGGTACACAAGAAGAAGGCAGGAAGGAAGCCCTCCCCAGGAAACTGACCAGCCAGAAACTTGATCTTGCACTTTCACCCTTCAGAACTATGGCAGAGACACTTGCTTAGGGAACAGATACTATGCTATTTCTGTTAAACAGCAGGCTGAATTGACTGAGGTAGCATTGATCTGGAATGCTAACTAGGGAAGCATGTTAGGTGCTTGGCATTTAGGGATTTGTTGGGAGTGGGACACCACAGGTCTCTGCTTGACATGTTCCAAAATTTTAAACTTACCAAAAGAAAACAAGAGTTACCCATGACCAGCACAGGCTCACAAGCTCAGTGGGTAGCACTCTACCCTAAGCCTAAGTTCCAAGGTTGCAGCCAAAAATAAGCAGGCACACATTCCTGGACAATTTTTGAGTGCAGATAACACAGACATTAAATTCAAATATCACTTTGTAACCATTTTCCTGCACCAGACTGACATCAGAAATTCCTATTTGGTTATGCAAAACATGTTAGTCATTTCATTTTTCCTTCTATTTTTCTTGATAATAAGATGAATGTAAAAATAATTGAAGAGCAAAACAAAACAACAACAAAACAAGACAACAACAAAGAGAGCTTAAGTTCCCTAGTTTGTCTAGTATTACACAATTGTGTAGCTACTAACATCTTTAAATTGCTTAAAGAATGTTTCTATTAAATAATGTTGTTTACCCACTACCAAACTTTACCTTCCTTTATAACACACAGAAATTTATTGGGTTCAACTTGGAGCTGGACTTTTCAAAGACAAGTATCTAAATGTTTTTTATGTATTTTCCCAAGCTAATCAAATGAGCATGTAGCCAACTGTTTGAAATCTTAAAAAAAAAAAAAATCAACTCATTTTTTTTTATACATCCAAGTTTATTTCTCAGATAACTCCTTATGAAGGATTCATCTGAACCAAAAATATTAGTATGTTCTAGGAAGTTATGACTCAAGTGGCATTCAATTGCCAAGCTGTATGGTTTTTAATATTGTATATAGCAATAAAATTATCAAACCAATTAAAAAGCACTATAATAAGTTTTAATAAAATGGCATGTTATGTGACTCCGCATGATAAGCAGATGGATACTTATTTGCTTTAAAAGCTGAACCAAAAGCTAAGTTGATAATATATTCATATTATATCAAGCTTTGAAAGAATGAGGTGCTATGTATAAAGCCTCATGGGCATGATGCATTACAGATGATACACTACAAAAATGAGGCCGCCTCACGGGCATGCATAAATACATGTGAAACACTATGGGAGTCAAAAAGTGTGATGGCCATGCATATACATGTTAAACTGTAGAGAGTCAGGCAGCCCTGTGGGCATGCATGCATGCATGCATGTGTGGTACATTGTGGAACTCAGGAAACCACTTAGCATAAAGCAGAATTTGATTCAACAAAAATTATGCTGCATTCACCTGGCAGAATATTTAACATTGGCAAACTCTTGTTATGAACATCTTTTCAAATAGCAAAATGAGATATTGGTATAAAACAGCAAAATGATAAGTAACAGCAGTTTAAGTCACTTTTAATTAGCACTAATCCATGTAAGTCATTAGGAATTTCTGATTATGACCAACAGCACAAGAGATTCACAGTCTAAATAGGTGGAGAGCGTGAATAGAGTTAGGGTACTGAAACATGACACGCTAAAGGAAGTCCTGCACCTGTTGTGTGAGTCTGTGTAGACATTAGATCATGAAAGGGAGCACCTAACAGGCATAATTATGATTTCTTCAAGAGAATAAATTACTTTAAAAGTAAATATACAGAATACATTTTCAATTAAAAGTCACTGGAAATATTATTTGTATAATAAGAGAGTAATTTAAAATGCATCTACCACATCAAAAATATGATACATGTAATAATAATTGAAGGCCAATTTTTTAGTTTATTTATATTATGCCATTTGACTCATTATTTATAGAAAAATTCAAAAGGTTATAATACATTTTTACCCTCATTTATAAGGACTTAATTGGCTTGTTATTTTTGCATCAGTATTCTCGGTTTGAACAGAATATTGGAAAACTGAATCCTAAAATTCAATATAAAATAAAGAAATTATGAATTATTTCCAAGCATGCAATTCTTATATATGTACTAAACAGCCTGAAATTATAATGTTTGCCTTGACTTTTAGAAGTATTACTTACAATATTATCAGTAGAAGTTGCCTTTAGAAAATGGAATGTTGATGGTTTAATAAAATAATTGGCAATAAGATATTACTTTGAATTTTATAAGTATTACTTACAATGTCAACAGTAGAGGCTGCTTTTGAAAAATGGATGGAATGTTAGTGGTTTATATACTTTAAAAATTGGCAGTAGTATATTTCAAACCAGCTCAGTGTCTGATGTGTTAGACTCCTGGCTATATGTTACCTGCTAAGATGAAGGAGGCTAGCTTTTCCTAAATTGCTTGGGCACTTTATGTACACTACCAGCAGTGAGCCAGGCTTTACGACTCTCAGCAAACTTAATGACTTCATGTCAAGTTCCAAGATGCAATCACTAGAATCTAAGTAGAGATGGAAGAGAGAAATGCTAATAGTCTAAAACACTGTCCAATGAAACGGTTCCTTTTGGGTCATCTAAATGGTCCTGTTTGCATTAGTTAATCAATAGTAGTGTGTAGCTTAGCAGGTGTAAATGTACTCTTACTGATTCTCCAGGAAGTCAGTACTCACTCTATATCTCCAGAGTGTCTTCTAGTGTACCCTGTGGGCAGGTGCAGACTGATGAAAAATGCAACTTGCTGACTGTTAGAAATGACTACCTATGCTCACAATGGTCACCTAACCATAAGGTTTGGGGTTTAGGGAAATAACTTAAAGGAAAGAAAAATTACGTCACATATAGAAATATTTTAAATTATGCATTACTACATGAATAGAGCAATGATTCATTGACATGACTGCTCCATGATATCAAGGACTCTGAAAAAATAAAAATAATCAATTTTAAAAAGGCATAAAGAGAAAGCATATATCCTCATATCAAGTCTAATGAAAAAAAAAAAAAACTAGTAGGAGAAAAAAGGTCCCATGGGCAGACAAAAGATCAGAGCCACCCACACCCCCACTGTTAGGAGTGCAACAAAAAATTCCAAGCTAAAGAACACAGCATGTATGCAGAGGGCCTGGTATGGATCAGTGCAGGCTCCGTGGTTGCTGCTTCAGTCTCTGGGAGCTCCTATGAGCCCTGCTGAGTTGATTTTGTGGGCCATGTTCTCCTGATGGCCCCAACACCTCTGGCTCCTACAATCCTTCCTCTACTATGCCTAGTCTTATTTCATCTAGTTATGCTGAATTTGGTTGCTATCACTGGGAAGTCTGCTTTTTCTGTTAAGAGAAAGAAAGGAGCTGTGAATCTGGAGGAGAGGGGAGGGGAGTTTTGGAGAAGGGGAGATAGCAGAGGCTGCAATCAGGATGTACTGTATGAGAGAAGAATAAAACCAAACAAAAATAAAACAAACAAGTAAGCAAAAAACAGGCAACAATTATGGTATGTAACTAACTCTATGCTGCCCTATGAAACATCAAAGGAAATGAAAGGCTACTTTTACCTTGACTAGGCATTTAACAAGGAAGCAGTCTGTTTCTGTTTCTGTTCCTGTTTTGGATTATGGTATTATCTCACCTCTAACAGATCTTTACATGAAGCACAGCAGAGTTATAGCTAAGTATTACTACTAGTAAGAAGTTATTGTTCTTAGCCACATGAAAATATTATTACAAAGGCATTTTCATAGATTTAAAAAAATGAGGTTAAGACCTAGCAAGTCCCTGATTTTATTCTGATCTTTGTACATTTCAAGATCTTTTTTTAAAACCTTTTTTTATTGGATATTTTCTTTATTTACATTTTAAACGTTACCCTCTTTGCAGATCCCCCCTCCTAAATCTCCCTATTGATCCCCTTTGCCCCTGCTTCTGTAAGGGTGTGCTTCTACGCACCCACTCCAGCTTCCTCACCCTGGCGTTGCCCTACACTGGGGCATAGAGCCTTCATGGGACCAAGAGCCTCTCCTCCCATTGATGCCCCACAAGGCCATCCTCTGCTACATATGAGGCTGGAGCCATGGGTCCCTCCATGTATACTCTTTGGTTGGTGGTTTAGCCCCTAGGAGCTCTGGGGGGGTTGGTTGGTTGATACTGTTGTTCTTCCTATGGGGTTGCAAACCCCTTCAGCTCCTTCAGTCCTTTCTCTAACTCCTCCATTGGGGTCCCCGTGCTCAGTCCAATGGTTGGCTGTGAGCATCCACCTCTGTATTTGTCAGGCTCTGGCAGAGCCTCTCAGGAGACAGCTATATCAGGCTCCTGTCAGCAAGCACTTCTTGGCATCCACAATAGTGTCTGGGTTTGGTGTCTGTATATGGGATGGATCCCTAGGTGGGGCAGTCTCTGGATGGCCTTTCCTTCAGTCTCTACTCCACACTTTGTCTCAGTATTTCTTCCTGTGAGTATTTTGCTCCCCCTTCTAAGAAGGATCAAAACATCCACTCATTGGTCTTCCTTCTTCTTGAGTTTCATTACAAAGCAACACAGGAGGAGATAAGCATCTTGCAGGAGATATACATTGCAATGATGATGGTCTTATTTTCCCATGAAATTGTGAATGTGTTCTGGCCCAGTGAGAGCTCACTGGGGGCACATTTGTCATACTTGGGTGTGGTAGAGGCATGAACTATAGTATAAAATAAAATCAGGAAGGTGATGCTAGGAAGACTGAGGAGAATTATTTGGTGTTTTCAAAACGTTTAAACATTTAGTTAATAATGTTACTTACCACTTTTATAGAATTGAAAAAAATTATAGGAGATTCTTTAAAATTATAAAAAGCTGCTTAATATCTGTACTTTCAGCACTCAGGAGTCTGAAGCAGACCACACATCAAGACCTGAACCCAAAATTGTTGCCCAGAAAAGCTAATTAACACACTATGCACCAATTTTATTAAGGATCAGTGAAAGTATTCCGCTTATATCTACATGAGAACAAATAATATCTTCAGGCTTCTTTTGACTTACATACACATGAAGTGGATTTTTGGGAAAATATATGTGTTTGTTTTGGCATCAGTGAGACAATTTAGTGTCTCCTGGCACCAAGGCTGATAATCTTGATTCCCAAGATACACATGGTGGAAAGAAAGCATCAACTCCTGCAAATTGTCCTTTGACCTCCACATATGTGGTGTGGGATATACATGCAACCACACAGACACACATGGCCACACACATAGACACAGATACACACACAATTTTAAAAATAAGTTTTTCACTCACTTTTAAGTAATAACCATGTCATTGAGTCCAGAGTTATTTAAAAATGTTTTCAAAGATAATTTTCAGCTATTAATATGTAACTTGAGTTAACTTTTAATGATTAATTGCAAGACATATTCATATTTTAAATAATGATTCTTCAAAATATTTGGACAGACAGGGTTGCTAATTTGTAACATGGATCTGATGTTTAAAATGCAGAAAACATGATATCAAAGTACTCATACAGAACTTCAGAGGACTAACATTATAGATATTAATAATATTAATGAATAAAAATATAATTTAATTCAATGTGAATATGTATTTACATTAATAATTATACATCTTTTCACCTGTCCTCTAGTTCATTTTTTATTATTATTTAAAGGTTGTTTATTTTTATTTATATGTATGTTTGTTTGCCTGTGTGAGTTTATGTGCACTGCATTCAGGAGCCTGTGGAGGTCAGAAAAGGGCACCAGATCTCCTGGAATGGAGTTACAAATGGTTGTTTGCTGTCATAAGTGTTCTGAGAATGGAGCCCAACCCCTCTGGGCGACAGGTCCTCTTAGCTGTTCAGCCATCTTTCCATCCCCCTAATTATTAATTTAAAATGATAACAAATCATTAGCTTTCATAAACTCTATGAACATGAACTTCAGACCTCTGAAAGAGATAACTGCCCAAAACTGAGGTGTGAAGAAGCTGTAGAATGCTTCCTTAAGTAATTAAAGAAGCCCCATTATTTCCAAGAATATTGTTGTAAATGAAGCACTTTTGTTTAAATTTGGTTCTACTGGAGAAGCTAATTATGACAATGTGCAGATTTTAAAGCATGGAGGGAATGCTTTATCCTTTTTTAAGGGAGGGGGATTAATCCCTTGCTCGGATCTAGTCCCAATGTTGGCATAGCTCTGGTCTTACCAGGCAGCCTGTCCCTGAACAGATCCTCAAAGATATCTCTTCCCTGTAACTCTGTACTGATGTTGAACTACCTGGCTTCTGCTGTGTAAACCAACCTAATAGGTACCCCTTTGTAATGTACATACATTCAAAGATGCTGGTTATACACATTTTTGATCATTTTTCGATCCCATGTATTTCATAGACACATAAGACAGCATATATGAAAGTAAAAGAGATTAAGGGAATGAAGGAGACAAGCCATGCACAAGAACAGGGAGATGAATTGGTGAGAACAAGAGGTACGGAGGAGATCAAAATACAAATGACTTCAAGAAAATCCTATGTACAAGAAATATATACCAACAGAAACTTAATAAAATATATGGCTGTTTATGTTTAAATTTTGTTTGTCCATTTGTGAGTTAAAGAAAGGGAACATAAGGATACAAATGTACAAATTAACATCTAATGGGGTCAGAATGGAAGAGTTAATGATACTTTTCAAAATTTTGCACAATTTAAAATAAACATAAATAAAAATATTTATAGCCCTTGTGTTTGAGCATGGCCATAATTAAGTGATAAGTAGAAGGCAGGTATGAGTTCTGGACTCTCTCATAGTACCCAGCCCATCACCATGTTGATATATCTATCAGTACAGAACTTACAGAGTAGGCTTTTACAGTCCCCTGCAACTTTGATCCTTTCCATGAGGCTCAGAGGGGGTGAATATGAATACCCCAGAAATAGTATCAGTGCCATTTGAGATTATAAGAAATGGAAATTCCAACCTCCTCCACTTACTCAGAATCATTGGTTTGAAAGGCTTCAGAAGCTAACTTCCAAACTGGCTCTCAGTGGTTCCTGCCTGCCTCTCACAGCAAGGATACTAACTTAGGTAGCAGAAAGAATACAGCCAGTCTGACAGCCTAGTAGAGATGTGTTATAAGCTCTGGAAAAACTGTTATCCAGAATCATCCAGCTAATTTATCTCCATATTACTGACTTGTACAAGGTCTATAAGGTCATACCTACTGATTGTTCTTCTTCACTTGCTGAGCTCTGCTTTGTAGAAATATATTACTAATATAGGTGATGTAAGACATACTAAACTTTGAGGGCCAGTGAGCAAAAACTTGGTCATTCCTCAGTATCTGTGGAACTGGACCTTGAGCCCTTGGCAGATACCCAAACCCAATGGTGTTCAAGCCACTTATAAAACATTATAACATCCCATATTACTATGCACAAATTCCAGTGCACTTTAGGTATCTCTAGATGGCTTTTAATACCGAAAACAATGCACATACTATATAAATAGTTGTTATTGATTGGGGAATAATGACCAGAGAAAAGGTCTGCACATAGTCAGACAAAATTTATTTTTCAAAAATATTTTCAGCTAGTTGCCATTTGAATATGTGAATGTACAACTCAGATTATGGAGGGCATCCACCTAATATGTACCAACCTAAGGATAAGAACCTAATCATAAACAAAAAAGACAATGTAGAGATAATCTCTATGCACTGTATAAAACCTGTCAATGAAAAGCTGATGGGGGGGACCTCAGCTTGGGCCACAGGGCTCCATAGCCGATTAGCGCTGGGAGAGGGATACACTCCCAGGAGCTTGGAAAAGCCGGGAGTGGGCCCAAGACAAGCTCCACAGCTCACCAGGAACTGCCCCGAACCTGCGAGTCACAGGGACTGAGATAGGCGGGCATAGAAACCCCCTGGATCCCAACAGCTGTGGCTGAGGCAGGAGACATCTGCCTGGGCCACCAGGGTTTCATAGTCACGCAGCGCTGGGAGAAGGTTACTCTCCCAGGAGCGTGGAAAAGCCCCGAGTGGGTGCAAAACGAGCCCCAGTGCTCACCGATTCCACCCAGTTTCCGCAGGCCACAGAGACTGAGGGACAGGAACTTCCGGCCTCCATCGGGTGGCCGGGGACCTCAGCTCGGGCCACAGGGCTCCATAGCCGATTAGCGCCGGGAGAGGGATACCCTCCCAGGAGCTTGGAAAAGCCGGGAGAGGGCCCAAGACAAGCCCCACAGCTCACCAGGAACTGCCCCGAACCTGCGAGACACAGGAACTGCGGTAAGCGGGCATAGAAACCCCCTGGATCCCAACAGCGGTGGCTACGGCAGGAGACATCTGTCTGGGCCACCAGGGTTCCATAGTCAAGCAGCTCCAGGAGAAAGTTACTCACCCAGGAGCGTGGAAAAAACATCTCTCAGAGAGAGCTGGTCTTCAAGGAGTATTGATACAGAGGCCTGCAGGTGAGA
>CM052709.1:36622482-36676414 GCA_028551405.1 Uromys caudimaculatus | reverse complement strand
AGAGGCCCCAGTAAAGGTGAATGTCAAGGTGGGAATAGTGGCATGGGTGGTCGGGTGGGTGGGAGATGGGATTCCCTCATAGTGGTAGGGATGGGGAGGGGATAGCGGGCTTCCAAAGAGGAGACCCAGAAAAGGGGAAACATTGGAAATGTAAATAAAGTATAAAAAAAAAAAAAAAAAAAGAAAGAAAAAAAAAAAGAAAGAAATGCTGATGGACGTTAAGTTGAGGCAGAGTAGAGGGGAAGAGGAGTAGAGGAGAGAGGGGAACTCTGGGAAAAAGTCAGGAGAATACAGGTAACTAGAGAGATAACTAGGCTGTTGGCAGAACTTAGATTAGTGTAAATGGGTTAATATTAAGTTAAGAGCTAACTGGGGAGTCTTGAGGTCATTTTTTGGGAACTTGGGTGAACATACAAAAAGCCTAAATTGTTACAAGATCCTCAATGTTGCCTTCTAACCTTCTTGAAGCAACATTTTCCTACACCTTACACAGGTAACATCATAGAAATGGGGGTGAAAAGCCTCAGCATATATGAAGAAATGGGGCAAAATCATAAACTTTGCATATAAAACCTGGCTGAAAAACAGTACAGGCCACATGTGATTACCAAGTGTGAAATGCCACTGCTGGCCTGGAGCTAGTGTACTCCCTCACACAGACAGTGCAATGAAATTTTTCAGCTCGCCTCACCATTGCCCTGTGCACTAGAAATCATGCAGCACCACGTGCTGCTTCAGTTTGGCACCCTACTAGCAATGTGAATGGATTTGACAGTGGGTAAAACCTATGAATTCTTCAATATGCTTCCTAACAACAGGTAGACAGCACATGTGCAGGTCCTCATGCTTAGGCCTGAAGGTTCCTGTCTTTTGAGATACTTTCATCAGCCTGCTTAGGTTGTCATGTGACAAGCCTAACTAACTTGAGGCCACTGTGAAAGAGAGAGCACGGTGGGTACATAGTTTGCAGTCCCAGTTGAATCTGCCCTTGGCTATCCTAGCCAAAGCATTAGATATGAAAGCACAGACATCCCATCAGTGCATTGTAAGGCGAAATAATAGTCCAGTCACACAAGTTCATACCTACCAGTCAGGAATGAGAATGAGAAACTTCTGTGTAACAGTTGGAAATTTGGTAATGCATAACTGAACAATGTCCCTTTTATTGGTTAGTATGAGTTGTCACCCTGCTTGTGCACCCTACCATTCCAACCATTAGGCACACCTACCAATAAAACCAGAAGATGGTGGGTTAGGCTGTATCTTCTCTCTCGTGTTCTCCTGGATAATATCCCACAGCTGCCATACGAACTTGGGGTGAAGAATGTAAAATGGCTGCGTTGGGTATTTCCGGCGATGCTGGATATATGGAGTGAAAAGGTTGTAATCTGGCTTCTTATACCACTGAAACAAAATAGAAACAAGTCAAATCGGGTACAGATCATATTGTGATAAGGAGACAACACTGAATATGTCTAGGGCCAGTTAAGCTGGAAGGTACAGAAGGATCCAGTCACCTGGGAAAGTACAAAAAGAGATCATAGCTCTGGCCTTAGGAGGAATAATGCTGTATCTCTTAATTAATTCTTTGATTTTTGACCCTATAATTAGTAATTATACAATTTTCCCTTCCCTTTCCTCCCACCAACCTCTCCCAATGGTGTTTATTCATGGTAAAATGTTGTGTTTAGATAAAAGGTGGTAAACATTTTCTGCAAAGGTCAAAGAGTAAACACCTGAGAGGTCTGGGCCAAAGGTCAGCCATGAACAGAACATGGCAGCATGGAAACAGGCCCAGCAGTTAATGCCAATAGGCATACTGTGTTCTACTACAGTTTTATAAAGAGAATTATGGCCAGATCTGGCTCATACTGTAGTATCTTGGTCTCCTGGCACTCAAGCAGTGTGTTTTGAAAGTAGATTTTCCAAACTGTACAACAGTGGCAGAAAATACGTCATTATCCTGTAGTTTTGGAGGAAGGCTGCACAACTTACAGGGTAGATTGACATGGGTCTGTGAAACCTCTCTTTATACGGTGGATAAGTGAAAGGAATGAATTTATTAATAAACACTACATTTATTGAGCAAAATACATATATGTATTACATTTAAAAAGCAGATAAAACTGGTTTAAAACAAAAATCCTCAAAAATGTGGCAAGTGTCATAATGATGTAGGATTTGGGGAGGATATAGGAAGAGGCTTAGCTCATTCAGTTCTGTCTCTTCAAATAGACAGCATGGATATACAATCAATGCATATTAAGATACGAAGGAACACTGGCTGAGGAACCTGGTCTGCTTCTTTAAAAACATGTATTTGGTTTCTTCTTAATTCCCAGAGCTAGATGGCAAAGAAGCAAGAAAAATGGGATCCAAGAAAGAATCAAGTATATTCTAGCCCTGCCATCGTTTGTTGCCCAGCGGCCACCACAATGGCCAAGTTGTTTGTACTTCAACCCTGTTTTGTTCCATCTATAAGGTGGGTAAACTCTGACTGGGGCTTGGATGCTTCCAACACATGAAGAAAAATGTCAGCAGCCCCAGTGGTCAGTCAATTAAAATCCTGCAAGAACTGAAATCTTGGTATTTCACCTTGAGAAGAAAGCTAGAAATACCCAGTCTCCACTGATACTTGATGCTTTGTCTAAGGATCATAAGAAAATTGAGTTTTCCACATAATCCTGTTGAGGCTGTGTTCTCTGCTTCTGGAAATGGAAATTCGACAGGCAGATTTAAAAAAAAAAAAAAAGAGACAGTGATTCTTATTTGTACCACTGGTCAAAACAAAACAAACCAAACAAACAAACAAAAAAACACAAAAATCCAACAAAACCACAAACCAAACAAAACACTGGTAATAAGGTCAAGCAAATGTCTAGCTTGAGGCTCAAGATGGACAGCAGGACATACACTCCTCTTGATGGCCAATTCTATCCTGGGGAGTTCTAAAAATGATTGATTCCTGATGGAGCGAAGATCTGTCACTCACATTCATCTTTAAGAAATTTGTATGCTCCTGGTTTTGGTAAACCAAATCAAGAACACTTATTCACTAGGGTGAACATAAAATTTTCTGAGCCCAGTTTAAAAATACAACAAATGAGCCCAGTGGCTTTTCATATGAAGTCCCATCCAACATGGCCAGTTTTTTGCTTGGGAAGGTAACAATTTGCCATGAGATTTACAAAAAAAAAAAAAATCTCACTTGTAAATGGTTATTTTGTAAAACTTAACACATTGAGAAAGAGCCAACGAGAATCATCCCTAAGAAAGTCAGAGACACGTATTTAAATAACAATGAGCAGTTTATAGTTTTCTTGACAACTACACATACTTTATTTTCAAAGCCCTTATTACCATCCTATCACTTTGGACAACTGCCAATTTGATCAGTCTTATTTTCGGCATAACTACAACTTTCTAAGCCTTTATATATGCTGTACTTTCTCTATTCCTCAGAGGAAAAGCATCTTTGCAGAAGGTGGCTTTGCTCCCTGAGTGATGTCAAAAAGGTGCATGAAACATAGGTGAGTTAGTGCCCATCAGTGACCTGTTCTTGTGGGTAATTAAACAGAGAAACTGCCTGACCAATAGTCTAGCGCATGCAGAAAAATCACTTACCAGGTTAAGATTGGCAGAATAAGGAGCTGGATCCCAGGCTACCAGGATAACATCTTTATATAAAGAACTGTCAATGAAGTGATGGCTGGGGTTGGCCAGAATCTGTAAGCACATGGGGAAAAAAATGAAGATCTTTATAACTAGTGTTTGCTTCTTCAAAAGTATATTTATAAAACAAATCACAATTAAAAATAAGAATGAGAGTAAGGCTCACATTTTACACTTTTCTTTGTGAGAGGGAGAAAGGCACTTAAAGTATGTTTAAAGTTTGTTTGTTTGTTTTTAACATAAAACAAATCCAAACCCACAAAGTCCTCCATTTAATCAGAACTGCATCAAGGATGTCTGTCATCCCTTGCAAGATGAAACTTCTCAGCTAATTCAGTCTCCTGGCTTCCTCATTACCTGTGATATGTGACATGAGACAGGTATTGGTAAAGAACAGCTAGAATTGAGTTAGGAGGTATCAGTTGTAATCCTTCCTCCCAGGTCCTATCTGATTCTTGATGGTTCCATTAATTTCACCTGCCATCCATCTTTTTAAAAAACTATCAAGTACAGGCATTAAGACTAACCATTGACAAATGGGACCTCATGAAGCTATATAGCTTCTGTACAGCAAATGACACTATCACTTGAGTGAAGCAGCAGCTCAAAGAATGGGAAAAATTCTTTACCAGTTGTACATCTGACAGAGTGTTCATGTCTAGATTATATAAAGAACTCAACAAATTAAACACCACAAATACAAACAATAAAATTAAAAACTGGGGCATAGAACCAAACAGAGTTATCAAAAAAGGATTTTTTAAAATGTTCAATATCCTTAGCTAGGTAAAGGCATGTTATCTAGCTAAGAAAAATGCAAGTTTAAATTATTTCGACATTTCACCTTATGCCAGTCAGAATGGCTAAAGTAGAATTGAATTTTAAAAAGAAAAAAAAATGCAGGTATGGATATGGCCAGATGGAAATTCTTACGAGGTGTTGATGGGATTACAAACAGGTACAACCGCCGTAAAAACTGACGTGGAGGTTCCACAAAAGTCTAGACATATATCTAGTCTCTGACCTATATAATGCACTTGAGCATGCGCCATCATACTCTATATACTACTACAGAGACACACACATGGTCAGCTATGTTCATTGCTGCTATAGTCACAAAAGCCAGGCAAAGGAAACAACCTAGATGTCCATCAAATAATGAATAAATAATGAAAATACAGCACATATACACAATGATTTACTATTCATGTGTTAAGAAAAAAATGAAAGTTTTAGGTAAATGGCTAGAGCTGTAAACAACCATTTGGAGTGAGGTAACTGAGACTCAGAAAGACAAACATTACAGGTTCTATCTTTAGATGTGGATGTTTAAAGTGGAATGCCTAAAGAAGTCAGGAACCCAGTAAGAGATGATGGGAACATAAATGACATGAAGTGGAGTTAAGTGAGGTGGAGGATAGGAAGGTAAGGTATAGAACAGTGCGTGTGTGTGTGTGTGTGTGTGTGTGTGTGCGCGCGCGCCTGTGCGTGCGTGCATGCATAACAAGATGAAACCCATTTGAAAAAGTCTTATGGAAACCTACTACTACAGAAGCTTCCTAACACACACACACACACACACACACACACACACACACACACACACACACACACTATATACATACAATGTATGTATTGTATGTGCGTATATGAGAGAGAGAGAGAGAGAGAGAGAGAGAGAGAGAGAGAGAGAGAGAGAGAGAGAGAGAGAGAGTAAATAGAGCTACCCTACAGTAGTGGAGCAAATCCTCTCCCAAACGCCTATGATTTCAACAAAGAATCCCAGTGCCCTGAATAGATTACCTCTTTGGGAATTTTTTTGTCTATGTGTAGCTTCATAGACTCTAAAACATTGTAAGCCATACCAATTGCACTTGGTTACTCTCTAGAACCTAATGGTAAGACCCTTTTGCAAAAGACACCACATACTTCAGTCATAAGACATGGAGAAACCAACCAGGTATTGATTGGAGATTTCATTCTCTACTGACTAGCTTTCATAGTGCTATGAAGGTGAAAAGTTAACTAGATGTGAAACCTGAGAGTTATAGTAATGACTGGTCCAACAGAATATGCCTAGTAGTTCAATAATGGCATGAAAGTTATGGGAATAACAAACCATTTTCTCACTGAATTTCAGGTCCCTCCATAAAACTGAATGCATGCTTGTTACAATCAACAGGGTCAGGAACTTATAGTGGGTAGGCTTTAGGAGAGAACTATTTAGCATCTGACACCTAATGACTTGCTCTTATACCCAGATTCATGCAACTTTCAATAATCACTGTCAGAGAAGCACAGAAAAGTACAACTGGTGAGCAGGCATAGAATACACAACTTCAGAATGCCCATCAGTAAATGAGATATATATCACACCTCTTCTCCCCAAAGTTCAGAGATCATTGTGAAACAAGGGTTAGAAAGAGTGTAAGAGACAGACACAGTGTATGTCTACATCTAAACAGTGTTTCCCAGATATAACAGCACAAGATCTGCACAAAATTAAGCTAGGAAAAATTCCACCATAGGGAATGTGTAGACATGAAGTCCCACCCCTAGCTAAAGAGCTATTAGCAATTGATGATTTCTGGGAAGAGAGAGACAGCTTTTTTTCAGGGATCTATCTTCTGAGAGGCTACCAAAGCTTCAGAAGATAGCCCCATGTCCTTGCACATATAGGATGCACTAAGTGCACTTTGTGGTTTATAAAACAAAACAAAGTAAAACACACAAACAACAACTAAAACCAAAAGAAGATAATACATGAAATTGAGCGAAAACAGTGGTAGGAGTTCAGAGGGGAGGGAATCAGGGTGGACTTTACCTAAAGTTAAAAATTTTCACCACTATGAAGATGCATTTTTAATTTTATCACATCTTAATAGTTCTGAAATCAGGATGTATCGAACAGGACACATGGATTTTAATTTGGTGATGTTTATTATTTCCTGAGAAATTACTAAATCAAATATAGATCTTACCACCAGTGACTATGAATTAAGAAAATATGGTAATTGTTTTTATTTTGCTGCAGACTGCCTGGTACAGTGAACAGTACAGAGTGATAATAGCTTGTTCTGCAAGCAGTTCACCATAAATCACTTGTCATCTCATTTTTCTACATTCTCTACATTTCTAATTTTGGAAATTAGAAACTGTGGCTTGTTCTAGAAATATTGCTCCATAAGTTCAAAAGGCATTGAGAACATGGAGAAAAAGAGGTATTTCTGCTTCCCACTAAGCAATTTATTTTCATTTTTCCAATTTCCAAATCACAAACTGAAGTTTTAATGATATACTATAAGCTCTCATGTTTCACGTGTTTTTGTTCCCTTTGGCAGTGCATTCCTTATTTCCATAATATCTTCTGTAATAAATAGCATTTTGCAGTTCAAAAACTTAGTCATGGTAATCTATGACAGCAGCTATGGGTAGCAAAATCTTTGGCAAACATATATCCCTAAAAATATTTACATTAACTATTCCTAACAATATCAAAATTACAGTATGAAGGAGCAATGAAAATAACTATGGCTGCGAGTCAGGCCAACACGAGGAGCTGTAACAAAGGGTCACAGCATTAGGAAAGTTGAAAACCACTGATCTGTAATAACAAAAATAGGTACACACAAGTAAAAATCATTTTTATGCTTAATTTGAGTTGCCTTTGCTCTTACTCATCTTTCCTATCCAAATCACATCAAATTTCTTCTCTTTGCATTTTTCTTCACTAATTCTTTGTGATTACAAAATCCATAAAACTAATGGTATTGTGGTTATGGTAACCATATTTCTATTCACTCATCAAGTTAAATGATTTCCCTACAAAATGTTTCAGTGAAAGCACTTCATCCATCTTACCTGAGAATTAATGATGCGTACTGTGGTTTTATTTCCGACATCTTTCTCATAGCCACGTGTAGGGGCAGAGTTAAATCTCAAAACTGCATCATGAGAATCTAAGGGCACATAAGTGACATTTTTTTTCTCTGTGAAATCACATAATCTAGGGGAAAAAGCACTAAAACAAATCTTGCAATATCTGAAACTTAGAAACCACTAATAAAGTTAATGTACATATACAGAGATTTTTTTAATTTAATTTTATGTTGATTTTGGATGACAGCTTGGCTAGAGAGTAGTATAGATATTTAAGAGTCCCACAGCACTAGGGCACACCAGTCAATACAAACTCATAGATATAAATGTAGTCCCAAGTTATACTTCTTAGTAACAGCGACATTTTCTTTTTCCAAGTATACTATGTGAGGCTCACTACTGGCAAAGTCACTGAATGATACATTTCTTTGAATGTGTCCCCTTGTTTCTTGATAAAGTACTACATGTGTATATCTGTGCATACACATACACAAAACCAGTGGATTACAGGTGACCTATTTTGCTTGTTACATCTAGATGCTTGTTATGTTTTTATACTGTGTACAATATCATACTTTATGTAATCGGTCCCCTTAAAGTTTCAAAACATGTAGAAGCTGGAACTACAGAGGCAGGTAGAGATGCTGGGAGCGCAGAAGCAGCTCACTTGGGCGTTTGTAGCCAGTAGAGCTGAGGTCATGATAAGAAATGCCATCTAATCTTGCTGACTTCTCTCAAACAGTCTAAAAACTACGCCTTTGAGTCTGCTTTATCCCCTTTTAGTGAAAGTTTAGATTTAAAAGAAAAAGTCTTCTTTTCATAATGAAGCCTCTTCTCCCACTGCGGATGCCAGGGAGTCCCTGTAATTGGAGAATCTAGCAGTGTCACCAGTGGCTAAGGCTTTTGTACAAACAGTAAGGGGATAGAATCCCGTGCACATTTCAAGTTTAACTTGCAGCAAGCACAGTGACTTGGCTGTATGAGTGACAGGCAAACTCAATAGATTTCTGACACAGCTAGGAGTCACAAGGACACATGGATGCTGTACTTACTGTGACCATACTCCTCACAGCCTGCTTTCTATAAAAGGGTTCTGGTGTTCCATTCTCAGAGTCTACAACCCACTCACTAAGGAGTAGAAGCTACTGTGCATTCCCCACTAAAGCAATGATTTTAAAAGATACCTTTATAGACAAGTTCTGAGCACAATGGATGCATAAGGGGTACAAAGCCACACTGTCAAACACACACACACACACACACACACACACACACACACACACACACACACACACACAATGCTCTTTGGGGGCAAAGTTTGGAAGTGTTGGCAAACTATTATCAGTAGGCTAAATGTGGCCTGCCCCTGTTTAGTGAATAAAACTGTAAAACAGACACATGAAAAAAGCACATAAACAGTCTATTCTGGCACAACTAACTTGGAAACAGAGACTCTGTGGCCCACAGAGCCTAAAATATTTACTACATGGCTCTTAAAAGAACAAAAAGGTTATAAATCTCAAGATTTCAAGGAATCTAAGCTCTGTGAAGACAATGCAAAACCCTTGAGGACTTTCAGGAAACTTGACCACATTGGTTAAGTGCTGATTTGCATTTTTGCAACTGAACTGCTTTTTTTATATTTCAATTAAAAAGTACATAATAATCTAAAATTTTGAATTATAAAGGATTGTATTATACAGAGCAATAAGTTCATATTTTAATCTTCCCCAGAACTTGTTACACATATACACATGCACAAATTATGCACATGCACACAGGTTTTTAAAAAGAGATTTTATAAGCTCCTCCAGAAAACTGTGAATATTCTTTGATAGTTCACTTATACTTGGTAAGTGGTAGTTTGTTAAGAGCTGGTTGCATTGTGGCATCTCAAAAGCATATCAATAAATTTAAAAGAAAAACTGGTCCAAAAAGATTACTGACAACCTACTTCTATTATGAGGTGAAAAGCAGGGTTCTTTTGGCAGTCCAGTGGCTGTGCCTATCATTCAGGCTATCTTCCCTGCAGAAAGTACTATATTTGTGGCCGAAATTATAAGTCTTCCAAAATTAATTTTTTTAAAGAAATTAAATTGAATGGGTATAAATCCAACAATCCAACTAGCCTGCCACTTTATAATCTATTCTCTATTGCTCTTAAGATGGGTGTTTATCCAGTAAAAAATTTGCAATGTTGTTCAATGTTAATTTTAATACTCAGGAAACAAGTTGGGTAATGATCCTAAATACTGTTGTGTTCCACTCTACATCATCCACAGACAACATTGGTTAGTAAACCATGGATCTCATCAGTTTTCAAGTGTGGGAGGCTTCCAAGTTCCTAGTTAGAAGTGTCACTTTTATCATTGTGACAAATACTGTTGGTTATCTTTCTAAGAGTGACAGTCTCATTTAACTCCTTTTCTGAGAAGGAAGCTGTCAAGTGTCCAGCTCAAAATAACTAAAGTCTGTCTGTCAGTCACCTTATTTTTCAAATAAAAACTCCATTCCATAGGGTCTTCCCATGCAGAGGTGCCTTTTCCCCTTTCTTTCCTTGTCGCACAGGATCTGAAAAACACCTGCATGGAAAAGGCCAAGACTTCCTGAAACTACTCATTTTGACCACTGCATCACAGCCTTTTACAGCAGACAAGGCACTCATTCTTTTTAATGTTTAGTGGTAAAGAAACAATGGTGGCCAGTGTTACGGGCACTCCTCTCCAGGTATGTGCTCAGAAGCCAGCAGTTTTATCCTTCACTGCTTTTGTTTTCCCAGTACATATGTCAAAAAGGAAAAGGAAAAAAATTTGAGATATAAATAAAAATTGATTTTTACCTTGTAAAGAATGGGCCCTAGAAACCATAAATGAATCACAGATTTGAATTGATACAGACAAACCCATCAAGAAATCAAGAGGGGAGAGGGAGATACCAAGTAGTTGATGGTTTTAATAGGGGATCAGAAGGATTTGGGTACAAGACTGAGCAACAAGTGTGACATCAACTCCCCAACAATTTCTCCCAGGTAGTCATGTTGCCCAAAGCCATACTGCCCACCGCTGTGACACAGTCTCTATGTCATGGTCTGGTGAACATACTCAGTGTCCTAAGCAATGGACATATTTCAAGTAAATTGGCTATAGTTCCAATTAAAAAAATGACTTTCATAAACCTCCAGGCATTTAAATGCCTATTGCCCCAGGTGAGTGATTCTCAACCTTCCTAATGCTGCGACCCTTTAATATAGTTATGGTGAACCCTACCCATAAAATTATTTTCATTGCTACTTCATAACTGTAATTTTGTCTCTGTTATGAATTGTAAATGTGTTTTCTGATGGTACTTAGGTGATCCCTGTGAAACGATCATTCACCTTTAAAGGAGTTGTGACCCACATGTGCCATAGATGGACCAGTACTTAGTATCTTACAGTGTTACAAGGCAGAAGACACTGACTGCCTTAGAAATAGTGCTGGTCTCAAGAGTCACAAGGTCACATGTGCAAAGGAGGCAGTGGTGGAGTGTGCTGATGGTGAAGGCATTCAATAAACAGAGCTAAGGTCAACAAGCTGAAACCCTCTGTCCCAGCCATAAGTATTTGGTAAATATACACTTGATTGCATAGTAACGCATCTTCAGAAGTTAAGCCATCCATTCATACTTAAAGGAAAAGGAGACGATCAGACAGTAAGCACAAGGTAAATGAAGTCAAGTTCCACTTCTAGAGAAGGCATTTCTGGGTCAGAGTAGAGCTATGCTGTCTTTATAGTAGAACCCATCAAGAAGCAGCCAGGCATGCCAGAAGTCCTGGCACCAAATCTCCATCTAGCCCTGACTCAGGCCTTGTTTCCTTCCCTTTTCCTCCTCCTGATCATAAAATTAAAAATTAGATAGTCACAGCATGCAGTTTCCAGACACCAGCCAATGGTCTGCATGGGTAGGACAAAACCATGAATTCTCTCTATCAATTTCCACTGCATTCTCCCTCTCCTCACTGGCTTGCCCATGCCTCTTGACTTGTCTCATGCCCCCAAACCCAGGCTCACATTTGATATTTCTAAAATCAATTCCCTTATGTTCCCTTGCCTCAGACATCACTGCTGTCAGTTCTTAGAGACTTATCTGCACATTTTGTCCATGGGGTTTTAGATGCAATTGTCCTTGGTGATGCTGGTTTTATAACAGCTAAACACACTAAAATAGGGCTTTGTCTACAGCAAACAATCTCACCTGGCATTGTTACTGCAATTAGGAATTAAAGTAGTTTTGAAAGCACAGGACCATCTATGCACTACCCTCCCTTCCTAGTCAGCTTCTTTCCTGCAGCCTCCTCCTCTTTCCCCTCCTCCTCTTCCTCATTCTCCTCCTCCTCCTCCTCCTCCTGGCACTTGTACTCACTAAAGTTGTCCTAGTCTTATACTCTGTGCCTTGGCCTGGACCAGCTTCTACAGAGCAGTCTATCTTGACCTCCTCTCAGTTCACCAATAAGTAACCCGAGTAAGGTTAAGGTTCTGTTGTCATTTCTATCCTGTCTGTCTACACATCTCCCAGCATTTCTCCAATTCACAGGACATTGGAATTGTCTGTTCATGGTCTGGGTTCTCCAGTGTAATATAGAATTTGAAGTTTGTGTCTGTCACTTATTCATCTTCGTGCTTAGCAAAGTGTCTAATGAAGCTGTGATCATCAAGTATTTAGTGATGGTTGAGTGACTATATGAACTGCTTTCTTGGCTTTTTAAATGTAAAGTTACAGAACTTGCCAAATCCAAGACTTGCTTCAGAAATTACTTTGGGTTCCTCCCCTTTACTCTGCCTGCTACCTCCTATTTTCCACCTATATGACAGTATTCAGTTGTCCAGTAACACAAGCCTTGGTCTTCCAGGACTGTGATATCTCCACTCAGGACACTGTTATTTTCTGTGGTGTGCTTCCACAGCCCTGCCAGGAATTGTCATTTGTTGTAGGGATGACAAAAAACTGTCTCGTAACTCCAGGAAAGAATGTTCCATGTTTCCAAAACAGCTCAGACTACATATACATGCAAAGTAAAGGCATTTACAATCACTATTATTTTCCAAACCCCAAATAACTGTTCCATAGGTCTTGGTCTAATAGAACGGGGCCACCAGAAAAGGACTCAATGCCCACAAAACAAACACCTGGGGAAGCTGAACGGCTGACCTCCTTCTAGAAAAACAAAGTAGGTGACTTTAGTTAAGGAGCTTTCCTGGCAGAGCTGAGGGTGGGCTATGATATAGGACTGCCTTGGACTGCTTTAAATTCTTCACCATGTGAATTTTGGCAGCCTCTTTGATCTTCACTTAGCAGATCCAGAGTGGGCAGTTTGAGGTTAGCTCAAATATGTCCAACACTCTCCAAGGGTTTTGTTGTTATTGCTGCTGTTGTTATTGTTTATTATTGTAGATGTTGTTGTTTTCTGAGAGTCAGTAAAGACCGTGTAGGTCTGCAATGTCAACTTCAAGTAAGCAGGAAAGAGGTCAGCCCTTGACTGTACAGTAATGCTCCTGCCACACCAGCTTATGAAGATGAACAGCTTTGTGCTTAAACAAACTGAGCAATGCTATAGTTCTATGTCTTAAAATTTCTAGGCATAAAATCTGAACCTATACAAGATAAGACAGAACAAACCAACCCAGGTAGCAAATAAACAACCAAATCCTTAAGCCTGTTCTTCATGTAGGATGTTACAATTCTAATCCTGAAACCACACCATTGAAATTAAATTGGTATACTAGAAATTAACAAATATATGTAGCCTTTCATGTTCCCCAGAAACATGGCTCTCAGTGACTTTCACAACTTCTTCCAAATTTTGAATAGAGTTTAAAAAGCTCTAATCATGCGCATTTATAAAAGAATAAAGGACAAGAGAATTCTCTTTTGTATGCAAGAGCCATTCAAGTATTGTATATTTACAGAGCAGAGGTGTTTAAAGCTAAACAAAACCAGAAGAAAGTTATGCCTGCTTCAAAGCATAATACTTACATTCCTCTTCTGAATTTTAATATTGGTCCCCAGAAATGAGAAAGAGCTGTGGTGTTGTTTCACCCTGGAGACCTCTAAACCAATGCTCTTTCTTAACAAAGTGCAGGCTGTTCTGCTCTGGGTTTTGCTACAAGCCTATGTGACACATGGACAGTGTTATTATGAGCTTGACGTAATGTCAGCACGGAGAACAGGGGCCTCACACTACAAGTCCAGATTTGTTTTTATTGCCTTGAGTTTTTAACATTAAAAAAAAAAAATCCCACTTCATCTCATTCCACAGAAAGAGAGGCGCTGAGGCTGAAATCTGGGCTGTCTGAAGGACACCATCACTCTTCAAGCACACAGAACTAAAGGATGTTCTCAGAAGAATGGAAGGAACAGTGAATTACTCATCTGTAATGAAGGAGCAATGTCCCCTGAATGTCACTTCCAGACTCATGACTGAGAATCTACTACCATCTGCAGGGAGACTGTAGTAACTGATCTTGAAGCAGAGGCTACATTTCAGCCACATTTGTATTCTGTGCTCAGCAAAGAACCGGTTAGGGGATAAATACAGGCTTGCGAAATAAATGAGTGATTTTAAGGACCAAATTGCCTGCTTGTGGACACAGCAATGGAATCGACCTGACCACAAGGTTCCTAGAACAAGGTGTCTAAAACTACCAGAAAGAGAAGAGCTGGAGGCAGGACAGGACAGAAAAGTAGATGATCTTCTCTGTAAAGAAGGGTGAGAAACCACTAAGAACTGAGAATTCTGTTGGTGAACCCAGGCCAGACCATCTGTAGCAGGATATAAACTCCAGTGAGGGAAATTACTCCAATCCTACTCCATGCCCTTCAACTAAGTTGCCACTGTAAGTCATCTGGCTACGCTATGAGGAGGCCTTGTCACTGTGAAGGGATCCCCCCCCCCCGGAAATCAGATTACTTTTCACATTGTACTGGACTTCGTTCATTCAACCAGCTGAAGGCGCTAAGAACATACACAGAGGTATTCCAAGGGGCTCTGCCTCAAGAATGTACCACAGAGGGGCTGAAGAGAAGAGCAGAGGACCAAGGCTTGGTTCCTAGAACCCACATGACTGCTCACAACCTAACTAAACCCATGTCCAGTATATCTGTTGTCCTCTTCTAGCCCCCACTTACTCCAGGAGTACACAGGACACTTGTACACTTACAGATATGCAGGTAAGATGCTCAAAAACACAAAATAATAATAAATCTTTAGAGGATTTTTTTTAAAAAGAATGCATCATTAAAATTGTCTGACATTCCCCACCTGTTAGTATGTCCTACAGATTTCAGACTTGCAAGCTCAGCAATTCATTTAAATCTCCCACTCTCTCGCTGTATACTATTGAGCAACAGAGGAAGTGGGAAACCCATTCTCTCCAAACACAAGAGGTTTTGAGGACAGTATGGCAGGGTAGATAGCAGTCTCAGTATGGTCGTGATGCTCACCATCCTGGAGAAGGTCCCCAAAGTACACATGGGCTGTGACCTAAACAAAGGTTAGGCTAAGAAAACAGTTCAGGACTACAGTCAAGGCTTTCCTAGGATCGGCTTTCAGTAGCAGCCAAGCTCTCCTTAGCACCCTTAAATTTGAGTTTAGCCCTTGGGAGTTCAGTACCATCATTGTTCTCTTTATGAGTGGCGCCCCTAAAAGCAACCTCCAGCATCCTTGACCTTAGCCACCTCCCCCATATTTTTTCATTGCCCCTGACCTTGGTTGCTTCTGCTCACGATGACTATGATTCCTAGGATGGATAAAACTTGTCTAGCATCTAGGGCACAGTCCCAGATTGGAACTAGAAGTTCAGAGAGCTCAGAAAGGGGCCATTGCCCCACGGGACCCACCGATTTCCTCCCCCAAGGAAGAGTTCAGGATGGCACCGGCAGACATGACAACTGCGCAGGTGCGCAGACCACGCGGGTGCAACTGGCTCAGAGGCACACCGGGTACCAGAGGCCGCCAGCCCAGCCCTGAAAAGGGCGCCTCTTTGCCGTCCAACGTGCGCACACGCACACGCCTGCGCATCTCGCACAGCAGCTCTGGCCCTGTACGCCGAACCTCGCGCCGCCCCCGCCTGCGGAAGCGCACGCCATGCTTGTTGAAGGACATGTAGTAGCGCATGGCCTTCTGCAGGCGCGGGTTCAACATCTTAGAGGACACGGTCCCCTTCCAGAGCCGGTACAGGAGGGCTCGGGACATGGAGGCCGACAGCATGTCGCTGTCATAGGCTTCCTCAGGCAAGCTGCCTCGCCTTGGGTAGCGCAGCTTCTCCTGCTCGGGCTGGGCAGGTCCTGACCGCCATGATGTCTCCCCTGGAGATGGCAACCCCAGTGCACCCTGCCTGTGGTGGTATAGCCCAGGCTGATCCGCAACAAAGAAGTAGCTGTCTTCCTCAGGATAGAAAGCACTTTGCGATTTCCTCCCAATCTGGGATGTAAAAAACTCATCCCCATCGTCAAATCCATCTTGGGCCTGGTCCCACTTCTGTGGGTCCCTAGGCCGGCTGAGGAAAGGGTTCGCATCTAGCAGCACTTTGCTTGCCTCCAAACTTCTGGGCAAGGAGGGCTCTTGCAAAGCGCCCATGATGACCCTCTGTTTAACCTGTACAGGCAGGAGCCCACGGCTCTCCAGGAAGGAAAAGGAACTGGGCATAGGCGCAGCAGGATTGCTGTTGGTGAAGTAGATGAAAATTGCCAAAAAGAGGAGTCCCCAAACAAATATTCCAAAGAGCATTCGTTGTCGCCATTGCTTCAAGTGTGGTTTCATTGCAGATCTTTGGGGGCAGCACTTCACCTCGGGGTTCTAAAGCACTACAAGGTGGACAAAACCTGCAAAAGACAGGAGTCTGGTTAGCATAAGAAATCTGTTCAGACAGGACTGGGGCAGCATTTAATCAAAAGTAGACTGAAGGGGGCATCAGAAAAACAGAATTCTCTTCTCCTCTACTTTCACTCTTGACTTCTGAAAGACAAAGGGTCACACCACCTCAGCAAAATCTTGAGAGAAATAAATGTTTCCCAAGAGACTCTGGATATGTCTGCCATTTCTAGCCTGAGCACTCATGTGAGGATCTATTGCTGTACCTTCCCTTTGCATCTAACAGAATTCTATTTAGGTGAGGCAAAGTTGGAGGATAAAGCAGTTTGCCTGCTTATATCTGCTAGCAGTCCATCAAAGTCTCAGCTCATATATTTTATAGGCTTCAATCGTAGGCATTTCTAAATTCTTCATGATCTACATGGAACATAGTAGAAGTCTACCACTGTTAGTACTGAATAAAGCAATGTTGGATGACTGTGGCTACAGGCAAACACTGCAGGGTCCTTGCTAGCTTCAATGCCCTCAAGAATTGCCCTACCCTTCTGCAAGCAAGACTGAACCACCAGAGCCACAAAGCAAACCAAGAGGAAATACCAGCAGTTATCTTTCTGTGTTCAGGGCCTTGCACTTAGCATTTGTCCTGAGGTATCTCTTGATCTTTTTATCTCTTAATAAGACAGAAAACAGTTATATCCATTTCCAAATGGAAAAAAAAAAAAAACAAACAAACAAAACAGGTTCACAGAGGTAAACCAGTATGTTCACAAACATGTATAGCAAGCAATATTATGTTCAAATCCATCATGACCCTGGGCTCACTAAACTTTGAAATCATCTACTCATACCTGCTCATATCTGCTTAAGGAAAGTTGTATTTTCTAGATTTAGCTTATTTGTTTGTAGTAAGGGATCATTTTCACTCAAATTGCCACTCACTGCTATACTTTTGTGTTTCCTTCTGTACCAGAATGTCATGGCTATCCAAATTACTGTCATAACTTCTCAGTGCTTACTCTTTATGTTTCCACACATCTCACTAGAAAGTGATAATGGACAGTTTCCTACAGTGCAACCTGGGACCATGACTTGAGTGTCATTTTCTGTTACTCAACTAACCTGTCCATTAAGGACACAGTCCATCACTGCCTCAAGTTATAATGTCCAACAAAAAGGTCTAGGAGCCCTTTCTAGTATTTTGAGAATCAACAGAGAATCATAACATTACCCTCTGTAACAATTATTCTATTTCCACCAAAACTGTAGATATTACAATTTCGATCTATCACTTGATGCCTATAGGTGCAAGTGGGGACCACATCCGTAAGACTTCCCTCACTTCAGATGCCAGCCTAAGGAGGGGTCACCAGGCCATGTTTCTGATGGTTCAGCTATCAAGCAGAAAGTTTCCACAATATCAATTATGTTTGATACTTTGTAATAATGACTAACAGAACCAAGCAAAATGGTATACTTAATTATTTTAGTTTTATATACACAATACCCACCAGGTGATAAATGGAGGGATATCACTTCTGGTATACAAAAATCTCAGTAGTCACAGAGCTATATTGAGCTTCACAGCCAGCATTTTACTGAAGTTGTGTTATGTGGGTATTGTTCTGTGAATTATCAGCCTCCACAGTAGACTGAATCCACAGCTCTCCTTTCCTTGTTGGAAGATAACCCTGAGTTCTAAGCCAGAAATTTCACATTGTTAGCCTTTCGGAAGTCCCTAACCTAAAGCTTTGTAGGAGCTTGTGATAATGAGCACAGTCTTATCACAGGGAATCTGAATATTTGAAACAGAGTTTCAGAAAGGATCCTATGACAAAGACTAAAGGAGTCCTTCAGTGTTCACAGGATGAACTACTACTGAAAGAACGAATTTGAAAGCCTGCCTTCCTGTTTCTAAATGGGAATGATTTCACTGCTCTGAGCAGCAGCTTGAGCAGGTAACAGGAGTAAGATAACATCCTTTCAGCTTTAACCTGTGAGAACACTTTTATAACCTACAGATAAAGGTGAGGTAGGTGAGGTGCGAGAATCACGGGTATAGTAAAATAGAAAAAAAAAAAAAACAAAAAACAAAACAGCTTTGAGCTGTTGGGAAGAAGTCAGATACCTCTGGCCCCAGAAGCCATGCCCCACATCCTACATGAATTCATGTTGCCTTATAATATAGTGGCTTCAAAAACCTGAGGTGAAAGAACTCTGAAGGTGAACCTGCTAAATTACACAGAACGATTCCCAAGATCAGAACCTGGCTTCATTACATGAAAATGCCTCATTCTTTGGAAACAAGATGGGAAGCCTTTTCTGTAAAGGAAAATAATGGCTGGCACAGTAGGGAGGTAAAATAATGAGAAGATGTCTGGGAACACTCAGAAGAGAAGGTCCTGCCGAGTACCCAAGGCCCTGTCCCCATTTGTTCTTTCCTTCCTAATGTGCTAGACTGGAGAAAACTGAAGAATTCCCATGATTCTCAGAGCTCACAAAAGAACTCAAAATCCCAAGGCAAAGAACAGCAGTTCTGCATCAGGTACGATGCTCATACCCAAGGCAAAGAACAGCAGTTCTGCACCGGGTAAAAAGCACATACCTCCTGACACACAGTAATTATGCAGAGGAGGTTTGCTGCTCCCACTCATGATCAGGCTTCAAGCCTTAATAATTCAAGTCTTCAGTGCGACTTTGATGGCTGCAAGCCTTCTGTTGCTAATTAAGAGACCATTCTCCAAAATGATTAAATCTCAAAGCCACTGGCAGATCCTCTGCTAGCAAAACACAGAATTCCCTCTGTTTATCCCTGGTCTCCATCAGACACATTTTATAACAGATGTAGGTCATGAAGGTGGGGAGCATCAAAGTTAAAGCATGTGTCCCTCTTCATGTGGAAGGGAAGCTTTTGTTATACAACAGAGAGCATCTTTTCCCTATTACAGTGCATCTGAACTGTTATAACGACATCACTTAAACAGAGTCGTCTGTTGCACTCACTGCTATAAGTCATCATTAGCTGGTATGATATAAATGGCATCAGAGGTGGATGAGAGGCCCATAGGCAAAGCATCTGTCCCCAGATTCCAGTGGAAAGTACTCCCTAGTCAGCCCTTCATGTATATACTGTCAGTGAGGGTTAAATGACTGAAATTGTCAAGTTCCTGCCACTTTCTTCCTGAGAACAACTATGGCAAGGTTATCAGCATACTGGACCAGTGCGGCATACTCTGCCCTCCACAGCCACTCTCAATTATTACCTAGCAGTAGGAAAGTTTTAATGCCCAGGGGACTTGGTCTGTTACTGGCACTACCTCTGTCCTATTCCCACCCCCTTTTCCACTTCTGTTTCTTGTCTAGACAAACTTGCATGGAATTTCTATTTTTATTTAGAGAATCTATCCATAACCCCTAGAAATTATTCTGATTCCTTTGCTCATCTAGAAAGCTTGGTAGCTTTCCGTAATTAAGATATGAATTCCCCTTTCAAACGGAGAAAAAAAAGAGTTCAGTTGTCTTCAAGATAATCATAATTAAACAGAGAAATGTTTAAATTCTTCAAAGTATTCTAAAAGAAATCATACTTTCCCAAAGACACAATTTATCACATGTTGTTAGATGAAGTTATGAAATGTAAACAATTCTGCAAACGGTGCACTACAGCATGATATTAACCCAGCTAACTTCCTGTTTTGTTTAAGGACAAAGAGTTTAATTATAGTTAAACTCTTTGTTTCTGTAATGGAGTCACTCCTGAGCCCCAAGACTGACAAGATTTATCACCAGGTTTTGTTTGGTTTGGTTTTGTTTTGTTTTGTTTTGTTTTGTTTGTTTGTTTGTTCCTGTTTTGATTCAGGTTTGGTGTTAATGGTAGTGATGGTTAATATACTTTTAATATGTTTGGTGTAACCCCAGTGACCAGGTTTTCTGTGTGTCTCAGAAACACTCAGATTTTTATGTGTACCAAAGAGTTGTCTGGACCAATTTCAAATCTAAGATTTAACTTGTGAGCTACAGAGGGACATTCCTATCTAAATGGTCTCCACAACCTTTGTCCTTAAGATTAGCTCGTGTTACATCTGCGAAGGCACTGCATACAGAGAGAAGGAATATAAAGTGCTCCGGCTAGGATTCATCTATGGCCTCCCAACCTCACAGGCCCCTTTACAAGTGTCCCCTTTCCTTACTTCACTTTTGTAAAGGTAGGAACGTGTCTAGACAACCAAATACAGAAGGCTAAGAGTCCCAGCTCATTTTAAAGCCAGATTCAGAAAAACAGAAGGAAAAGGTCGGCCAGGTCAGGGAGTATTGTGGTGATGGGGCACTAGCCCCTTTTTAAGCCCTTTCAAATCTTTGTTCCCCTTGATAGAGAGGCCTCTTCTCTGTGACAGGGTGAGCGTATGAGTGAGTACAGATGTCAGGAAGGGATGACGTACTCAAAGGATCTCATTTGGCAAAAGTGTAAGTTTTCATAGTGGGTGCCAAGGCATTTAATTAATGCTAAGCTACTCAGACAAGCTACAGTGAAGATGACTGCAAGCCTCCTCTAGGTGGCAGCAACATCTTACTCAGTCTTAAACACTCAGGGAAAGTGGAACATTCTTAACCTGTATTTCTCAAATAAATGATTGGAACTAGTAAAATATAGCAAATGCAGGAAATCCTATGTTCTTGGCTGTTTAATAGGGAGGCTCTGTAGGTATATGCTTCTCAGCCTACAGTGAGGGTCTGAGTGGCTCCAGGAATACATACAGTTAGGTGTTAGACAGGCCTTCTGCATGCCTAGTTCACTAAAGCAAACCTTGAGTACCTCAGTAAAGAGAAGGCCTAGAGATGGACACTGATGATCAGGGTGGAAGAGGGTTGATTGTCTCAAGCCTTGGAACACCTAGGCTTGTTCCCGCATGAGGAAGTGCACAGAAAACACATAGCACAAGGTTTGTGTTGGCTAAGGGTGGGATGCTCTTACAAGATGGTGGCATACGTATATTTCTATATTCTTAGGTCAGTTATTGTCTACAGTACAGTGTTTTGCTGAAGAGTCAGACAGATAGGAAACAGTTTTAAAGGGAGATTTGAATATGTGAGTCTCTCAGGCAGCTTTCAGTGGGGCAGGAGCAGGGGAAGAAAAAATGACTTCAAAAGATTATCTTTGGTTGTATTGTATGAGAACAACACAATCTGCCTAGTGTGGGGGTCTACTCTCTTCCTGAAACAACATTCAGGATTTGGGCACAATGTCTCTTTGTTTTATATTCATTAGCATTCAAATATTTACAGTTTGCACCAATAATATGCCAAGGCTTGTAGTTGAAGCTGTCAATTTGATTCAGCACTGATTATTTATTTATTTATTTTACTTATTCATTTTACCTCCCGCTCACTGCCCCCTCCCAGTCACTCCCCTACAGTCCTTCCTCTCACCCCTCCCATCTCCGCTGAGGGGGTGGGACCCCTCGAGTATCCTCACATCCTGGCACATCAAGTCTTCCAGGCTAGGCACATCCTCTCCCACTGAGGCCAGACAAGGAAGGTCAGCTAGAAGAATGTATTCCATCTATAGGAAATAACTTTTGGGATAGCTCCTGCTAGAGTTGTTCAGGCCCCACATTAAGATCATGCTGCACATCTAATACATATGTGCTAGGAGGCCTAGGTCCAGCCTGGGTATGGTGGTTCAGTCTCAGATAGCCCCAGGGATCCAGGTTAGTTGACTCTGTTGGTCTTCTGTGGAGTTCCTATCTCTGTCAGGGCCTGCAACTCTTCCTCCTATTTTTCCATAAGGGTGTGTCTGTGGGTGTCTGTATCTGTCTGAGTCACCTGCTTGATAGAGCCTCTCAGAGGACAACCATGCTAGACTACTGTTCTGCAAGCATAACAGAGTATCATTAATAGTGTCAGGGATTGGCAGCACTGATGTTTAATTCAGAAGAATTCAGAAGAGCAGGCCTGCTCTTGAGATCTGAAAGATTTACATGGACTCTTAAAATAGAATTGGGCTTGGACGTAGAGATGGTCAATATTGGCTCTTAAAAGAGTTCTGTACAAGCATAGGCTCCCATTTTTTTCAAAAGGCAATGTTGTAAATTTAATTGCTTCAAAGTCTACTTTTAATGATGGTTCTTAAATGCTTTAACCTCCCTTTTAACCCACCACCCACCAAAGGTAGTGGAAAAGAAAGGATATGGGGAAAGTGGACCTATTTAGAAAGGTTCTTTGGAGCAACTCCTGTCTGTGTTGTCTGGAAATCAGCAGTTTGGTTCACAGGTTAGTAGAGACAGCTCTATCTACTTGCAAACACTTCACAGATGTATCACTAGTCCAGTTTGGCAGTGTCAAGATAGCAAACAGGAATCAGCAGCACTGGTACTACCTAGCAGAGACACCCAGGCCTCAGCCTGGGCTCGATTCAACTGGAGGGACCAGGAGGAAAGCCAGGAGAAGTTCTCATCTGTGCCTCCCTCAGGGAATCGAAGATCAATGAAGATGCAAGACCCACAATCATTGCACAGCTAACTCTATAAGCAAGGCAAGCTCAGCCTGTGTCACTGACCATTGAGTCCTTTTTGTATTCTCCAAACATCACATGTCCTTCACAGGTCTTGCCTCTACATGTCTTGCCTCAGCATGTGCAGCTGTCTCAGCTGTCTCTGCCATTCAGCCTGAGTCTGCAAAAGAGGTAAGAAACTACCACCAGAAGTTTTTTGTTGTGTTTCTCTCCATAGAGTCCTAACAAATATAGCTCAACTATGCAATGTAAGCCAGACCAATACATTTGTATCATTGGGGGAAGAATCCTTCAACATGTGTACTTTCATGTGCTTGCTTAAGCAGAACATCTTTCTCCTATGTCTGCTTCAGTGCAATGTTCCTTCACAAGTCTGCCTTGGTGTGTCCATTTCAAGAAAACTGTCCTTCACATGTTTGCCCCAGCAAAACAATCCCAACTGACTTTCCAAGGAACCCCTAAGTTTCTACTTCACAATGTAGATTGCTCCCCATCCTAGTGCAAGGGGTATTTCAAGTATCACCATAGGCATCTGATGATAAAACTGGAAAGTCAGAGCCAATATCCCTGACCTCACCATTGGGTGGAACAGAACAACACATGACAATGACGTTTAAGAAGAGCAAAGAAAGGGACTATGAATATGTTTCACTGGTAAACTGCTTGCTTAGTATGTGTAAAACCTTGGATTTAGTTAGCACTGCATAAAATCAAATGTGGTGGCTAACTTCTGTAATTCTAGTACTTGGAGGGAGTTGCCATGAAAATAAGAAGTTCAAGGTCACACTTCCTTGGATACTTGGTATGTTCAAGGCCAACCTGGACTTCATTATACTCCATCTCCAAACAAACCAACCAACCAACAAACAAAAACACACAAAATCAAAATCAAGAGCAAAGGCAAACTAGGGTTGACTAGAAATCTCTGTGTTAAGAAGAACGTTACCTTCTAACACAATACTAGGCTCTTAGTTTCTACATCAAACCTAGGTCCATGGCTATGTTTCCTCGCCATTGCCTTCTGAAGTGAATGAATGAAGTGACACACTCAGCACAGAGTCTGGCCCACACCAAGAGCCCAAATGCTCTTTCTAAAATGTAGATTTCATATTTTTACAAGTGGAAAGAGTGGCATTAAAACTTTGGGTTTTACTGTTTTTAAGTTTGAGTCCCTTGTGTTCACTTGAGCTAGGCATCTCCCTCTCCTTAAGTGACCCTACGTTGAGGCATCCTTGGTTAAAGAAACATTGATACCTGACTATAGGTTATAAGCACTAAATAAATCTTCCCTACATAAAGACTTGTGCTTCCTGCTTCAGTAATAAATGTAAAATTGCCCTAGAAGAACTGATACGTATCTTCAAATGGATTCGGGGCACTAGACAGCTTATTATAGTTCATTCTGTTATAATTCAGTAAATATTTATTTAACTGAAGGTAAGAGTGAGTACATGTTACATGGTGCTCTGCCCTTGGAGAACTGACTTTGTAGCAAAAACAGAAATCAGAAGGATTATACAGAGTCAAAGTCCCAAATCTTTCTAGAACAGAAAATTAGTTTTCTTACAAGAACCAAAGAAAGAGGACTTCAGGGAACTTGCAGAAGATTTCAGAGGCTCCATGTGAAATTTGCTTCTCTCTCTGAAAGAGGGTTTGTTTGTAAAGATGTAAAGGAAAAGTATAAATGGAAGAAAAGTTAAATGTCTTAGTGCTATCTCTATGAGCAAATGTCAAATATGGCCTTAGAGGGTATCAGAGGCTAGAAAAGCAAACACAGACTGGCCATTTATGTAACAATGTAAAATACATCATAGAACTCCATAGGCTAAACACCTCTGAAGGAAGCAGAGAAATTTTAATGGGTAAGAGGGAAAGGATATATGTGCACCATGCAGAAACATTCAAGGATCCAAAGAAGAAAAATATTGCTATCATTAAATACAAGTACCCAAACTCCTTTATTGGAATTTTTTTTCTCATGCGTAGTAGTCAATAATTTTAAATAATAAAAACAATCATAAAATTTGTAGAAGCGAGACAGAGGTATCATTAATTGCAATTACAGTCATGAATCTATTTCCAAAGCACTTTAGGTAACAACTACTGTGAAGAGAATAACACAAAGCATAAAATGTGTATTTTACATAGGTTTCAGGTTTAGTCAAACTTTCGTGAGACAATATTATCAGTGATGAAGAGACAAACTATGTAATATACTGGTTTATGATAGTGAAGAGGGTCAGCAAGATGTCTCAGTGGTTAGAGGTGATTGCCACCAAAGATGCTCACCTGATTTGAACCCTGGGACCAACAGGATGGAAAAAGATACCCAACCCCCTAAACTGTCCTCTCACATCCACACATCCATGTCCAAATAAACATAATTTTCTTAAGTAAATGATGAGTACAGGGATTACACAGGAACAGGCTTCAGGTCCACAGCTCTCACTTCCACATTAACCTGGGTGAGTTTGTGCACTTTAAGTTTTATCTTAGTATATAAAATGAAGAGAATCTCAGCTCCATAGAGTTAGTTTTTTTACTTTCATTTTCTCTTTCTCAATTTTCCCATAATAAGTGTATATACCTATGGGTCATAGTTTGATATTTCAGTTCACTGTGCATTTATAAGAGCATGGTAATGATAACTTTTATCTCTTATCATTTCTTTCCTTGAAACGTTTAGCTCCCTTCTTCTACTCTGTTCTTTATAATATAGGAAGTAATTTTTAAAAACAAACATTTTACTGTGCTAACGTATCAGTGTTCACAGTACTGCTGCTGCTTAATTTCCTAAAATGATTGATGTTTAAGGGGTGGTTATTACTTATTTGACTATCAGTATATTTTCACACTGGCCCTACCCTTTGTATTTTTTAAGACATTATTCTACTCTCAGATGAATTTGGGAATTAACCTGATAACTTGAGAAGTTGTCTGAAATAGGAAAATCACAACTCAATCCTATAATCTGGTCTATCTTGAACATTATGAATATATACAAAAAGAATGAGACTGTGTTAAATTAAAATAAATAAATGACCTAACCAGAGATGTGTAAGTCCCAATGTAAAAATCACAAGAAACATGACAAACTAAGGAACAATTTAATCTAAGTGAATACAGTGAAACTTCAGACAAAAGACACAAAAGAAGGATGATAAAATATTCAAAGAAATCAAACAAGACAAAAATAAACTCTAGAATGGATTCCAACACAAATAAACATATAAATTAAATGAGGAATTCAATACTGTACAGGAAAGTAGAATTCAATAAAGAAATAGAAATAATGAACAAAAAAGCAAACTGGAAATACTGGAAATGAAACTTCAATAATGTCAATAAAAATGCACCCCCTAAGTCTGCATAGGATAGTACAGAAGGGGCTCCCAATATGAAGCCTTAACAATAGAAAATCAATTAGAGCGTTTAGTCAATGACAAATAAAAATTAGTAAAACATATTAACAGAGCATTGAAGATCTATGAAATAAGATGGAAAGATCACACCCATGTATCATGGGCAGAGAAGAAGAGATACTTTATGCCAAAGGCAGAGAAAACTATTTCAAAAAAATCATAGCAGAAAATTTCCCAAATATAGGGGAAGATATTCCCTGAAGAATAGATAAGACTAAAGTAATAGGCAGAAAAAAACATAAAAGATCATTTTATAGCTAAAAACATTAAATATACAGAACAAAAAAATACGTTTAAATCTACTAGAGAGAAACAAGTGGCATATAAAGGCAGGCACACGATTTTTCTAAAGAAACTTTAGGACTTATATTCTGAAAGAATAGCCTAAAAGATTTAGTGACCATCAAACCATCTTCACAGAAGATGCTGTAAAGATTCCCTCAAAATGATACAGTAAGGAGGAAGCCATAGTGGAACAATAGTGAAGCAAATGAAGAATAATAAATGCCAAAAATTACAAATAACTAGTGACAGAAATTAATAGTGATTTCAACACCTCAGGCTGAGCAATTGATAGGTCATTTTGACAAAAAATAAACAGAAATATCTCAGTTAAGTGTAACAGAAATCAAATGAATCTAATAGACATCCCCAGGACATTACACACAAACAGTGCAGAACACACATTCTTCCCAGCCACCTTCAGAATTTCTCTGAAATTGCTCATATAATATGAGACAAAGCAAGTCTTAACAAATACAAGAAAATTGTATATTATTTGACCACAATGGAATGCTAGCAATCAACAGCAAAATTAACTATAGAACATTCACAAACTCAAGGAGATTAATTGAATTTATTGAATGAAGAACAGATTATTGAATAAACCAACAAAGAAAGAAATCCAAGAACAATATAAAGATGAATACAGCATAGGGGAACCTATGTACTATAACAAAAGAAGTCCCATGAAGAGAGATTGCTGTTCAAGTGTGTACATTGAAATATGAAGAGGTCTCAAATAAATACATTAATGATGCACATCAGGGTCTCAGAAAAATAAGTCAAATTTCAAAGCAGTATATGGAAATAAGTATAGTTTATGGCAGAAATTAATAAAATAGAAACAACAATAACAGTAGTAGCAATAACAAAAGTTATTTTTTAAAGATAGGCAAGATACTAAACTCTTACCTAAAGAAAAGAAATAGAGATAAAACTGTTTCAAAGGAAAACATTAACACAAACACCAATCAAATCAATACAAAACACTTTAAAAATACACATGGGGGGTGTTGGAGAGATGGCTCAGAATTTAAAAACATTGACTATTATTTATGAGCTCCATTTAAATTCTCAGCACCCATGATAGCTCATAGTCCAGTTCCAGGAGATCTGATGCTTTCTTCTGTCCTTCATGGAAACCAGCAATAGATGTGGTACAGACATCATCAGGACAATGCACCCATGTACATAAACATAAAGGTTAAATTTTTCAATAAATAAATAAATAAATAAACAAACAAACAAATAAATAATAAAACTACTTACTGAAAAACTATCACATTGGAAAATCTGAAAGAAATGGTATAATTTTAAGCTCATAAGATCTACCATAATTAAGTCAAGATGTGTTGAAATAAATATTATGAAATCCTAATGGTGGGTGTGCTATGCACCTCAATGTTTTATATTCCCGAATGAACATGCACAACCTCCATATTTTAACATGCCTTAAACAGCTCAATAGCTGGGTCAGTGCTTAACCTCTACATGGTTAATCCTGTTACTACTTACTAATTTTGTTTTATCTTCACTGCTCTGGACTCAGAGGGCTGCCCAACTTGGCCATGCTTTCCCTGCTGCGTCACATGGCGTCCTGTGTCTTGCACTCTTCCGCCTCCTCTCCTCCACCTCTCCCCATGGTAGATTTCCCTCTTCCTTCCCCTCCCAGTCGAAGCCTGGGGATCCTAAAAAACCCTGCCTTTGTCTGTCTTGCCCAAACTGTTAGCTGTTGACATCATTATTTACTAATCAGAACCAACTGGGGAAACTGAGGGCAGGTTCTGAGAAGCTCTGTGCAGACACTCTTATAGAAACAATTTTTGAGGAATATAATTAGCATTCATAATACAAGCAGCTACAAAGATGAGATAAACAATTTAAACAAATAAGCAATAAGATTTAAAAATGATAAAGTGTCTCTCAACTAAAAGAAGTCCAAGCCCAGATGAATTCACTCTTGAATTCTTAGAGAATCATTAAAGAGTAACACCAATCCATCTCAAACTATTCTGTAATATATAAAAAGAAGGAATGCTTCCAAACTCTTTCTCAGAAGCCAATATTACCATGATGCCCAAACGAAATAAAGATAAAATATACAACACATGACACATGCAGAAAATTAGGGGATGGGAAAATAGATCATTCAGTTAAGAGGCTACAGTCATGAGAACATGAATAGAGTCCATAAAACCTGAAGTAAAAAAGCCAGGAACTTCTTTGTGCATTTATAACCCCATCTCTGGGAAGGAGGAGACAGACAACAAAGCCTAAAACAGTAAAAAGTCCTACTTCAAAAAGTAAACTGGATGGGTCCTGAGAAATATCATTCAAGGTTCTCCTGTGGTCTCTATACACACACACAAATACACATGTGTACACATACATGTGGTGTGTGCACAAGAGTACATGTGCGTGCATTCTCTCTCTCTCTCTCTCTCTCTTCCTCCCTCCCTCCCTCCCTCCCTCCCTCATGAACACACATGCACAAACACTCAATAAAATACTCCAAACAATTCAAGGACACGGGGGGATGGGGGTGGGAAAGCTTATTTACCATAGTCAAACTGGCTTCATTCCAGAGACACAAACATAGTTCAATACACTCTGTGATCATAGGTAGTAACTGTTAAGTTGTCAGGATCAGTTGGCAGACAGGATTTCACATACAACTGTGAGGAATTATTTAGTTTCTGATCATGACTATGTTAATTGATATGGGAAGAACCATCTTAACTGTGTGCAAGACTACCCCTTAAAGTAAAATAATGAAAGGTATAAGATGGAAAGACTGAGTTAATCACTGGAGTTCATCATTTTGGTGTGCATCTGTAATCTCAGCACTGGGGTACAGTTAGGCAGCTTCCATGATAGCAGATACAACTTGACCAGGTCCTTTAGAGTTCCTACTGCCTTGGCTTCCATGACATGATAGACTGTAGTTCAAATTGGGAGCTAAAAGAAACCCTTTCTCTCTTACCTTGTTTTTTATTAAGTTATTTTATCATTGCAATAAGGATAGAAACTAAGACATATGCCAATTAATAAATGCAATATATCACACAAATAGGCTCAGGAGTAGAAATTACATGATCTTCTCAATAAATGCAGACTTAGCTTTTGACAAAATCTAGCATCTCTTCATGACAAAAGCCCAAAGAGACTAGGGATAAAATGAATATATCTCAACAAAATACAGATTTTATACGACACATCTACAGCCAACATTATACTAAGTGAGGAAAAACGCTTTCAAAGCAGTCAGTTCCACTACAATCAGGAACAAGAGTCTCTCTCTGCACCCCCTATTCAATATAGTAGTTGAAGTCATAGCTCTAGCAATAGAACTCGAGGGGTATGAAATGGATACAGATGGAGCAAAGGAAGTCCAAGTCCTAGTAATTGTAGATGATACAATTCAATACATTAGAGACTATGAGGATTCAACTAGACTCTTATAACTGATACATACTTGAAAGTAAATGTAACTTGAAAGTAAAGCAACAGACTGTAAAATGAGCATGAAAAATCAGCAGCCTTCCTACATATCAAAGATGAACATATTGAGAATGAAATTAGGGGAACAATACTATTCACAACTATAGTGGTTTGAATAGGGTTGGCCACCATAGACTCCTGTGCTCGAAGGCCTGTCCAAGGGGAGTGACACTATTAAGAGACATGTCCTTGTTGGAGTGAGTCACTGTGGGGGTGGTCTTTTACTTTTTTTTATATTACAAGCTACCCCCAGTGTGAATTCAGAGCTCGTTACTGCATGTGGAAGACAGTCCCCACCTGGCGCCTTCAATCAACATGTAGAACTCTTGGCTCTACCAGCACCATGTAGGCCTTTGAAACTGTAAGCCAGCCTCAATTGAATGGTTGCCTTTAGAAGAGTTGTCATGGTCATAACGTCACTTCATAGCAATAAAACCCTAACTAAGACAACAGACTCCCCCTCCCCCCAAATGACTTTAGATAAGCTTAACCAATGAAGTTAAGATCCTCTACAATGAAAACCTGAGAAAGACACTAAAAAATGGAAAGGCCTCCTATATTCATGGATCGAAAGAATGAATATTATGAAAATGACTATCTTACCAGAACCAATCTATAAACCCAGTCTATTTCCCATCATCCCTCCAATGTTGTTATTCACATAAAGAGAAGTATCCATGCTACTTGCGCAAACAATGAGAATCTAAAACTGACAGCTATGCAGTGTGGTAGCAGATGTGCTTTGTACTTATCCACATATGGGAATATCTTGACTTCAGACTTCCAGAGACAATGAAACTTTTCCTGCTACAACTGTTTTTCCTTCTTCCACCCATCAGTTTTTCCTAAACAAAAGGAGTCCTCAGCCCATTGAGACAGCATGATCTTGGTGTGATATTCTACCACAAGATGTGCAGACCAAACTACTGTGCAAAAGGGTTGGTTCAGGTGTGCAGGGAAAAAGAAGCTTCATGGCATGGCTTACCAAGAAATAGATGAGGTCTGATTCAGAGTGCTGTTAAATAGTCAGCAGAAAGAAGTGATATTAGGGGAAACACTTTAAATTAGGGCATTTTATCAAATTCATTCAGTTTCCACTATATATATTATATGGAAATGTTTAGATTCGGTAATTATTCACAGTGGTGAACTATGATGTTGTGAAGGCACTAACACCTTGCCCTTATTTAATGACTCATCCCTAAAAGTGAAAGGATGAGCCGGCCATGTCTTCTCAGGTAGAGACTATGAGAAACACTAAATTTATATTAAGGCACATGTTAAAAAATATTTTGAAATGAACTATAAAATCAAGTCGAGTAGTTAGTATGTAAAATAGGGCTTGCAAGACACTTCGCAGTTAAGTTTTAAGTTCTGAACTCTGAGGCTCTTCGTTGTCCTCACATAAAGTTTGAGTAGCACTGGCTGAGGGGGGCACCGGTAAGAGTCAACCCTACTGTGGCTTCTTGCAGTGGGCCAGGTGTTTCCTTTCTGGCGTTCTGGTCCAGTTTGCACCAGGTGGTTTTGTGCACAAGTGTACAGGGAACCCAGACATCCATCACATACTCACCTACTGCTTTTGTCATTCATTCTTCTTCAGAAATATGAGCACGTACTGCAAAATGTTGATCAGATAAAGAACATCTGGCCCTCCATATCCAGAAGTTTAGCATTTATGAAGAAAAGCAACTGCAGATTGAAAATAATTTGGGAAGATAAGTGTGTCTCTACTGAGCACATATAAACCTTTTATTCCCTTGTCATTATTCTTCAATCAATACAGAATAGCAAGTACCTACATATACTAAATTTGGTATTGTAAATCACCTAGATGATTAAATTATATAAGAAGGTGTGTTCTCTGTAGATGCTACACCATTTTATATAAGGTACTTGTCCATCCACAGATATTAACAACCATGAAAGTCCTCTAATGCTCCTGTACAGTGACCAAGTAAGGACTGAGTAACTTTTTCTAATGGAAAAGACAGTGGTATGGGGAAAAAAGATCCTAATTACACACATTTCATACCATGTAGTCTTCATTGATCCCTTATTGCTGTAAAGAAAGAGTAGAAACTAGAACAGAAGAGTCAGCTGCAGTCAAAATTCTTGAAAGAACACCCTATGCTTAAGTAACTCCCATGCAGAAGCAGTACTGTGCTGTTCTTGCTCCTTCCTCAACCCCTGATGCCCAGGCCTACTCATGCTGTCACATGGAGTTGGCACAGGCCTTTTCCTCTACCGGAGTCCTTCCTTCTCCAGACTGACAAGGCTGTCTCTTGATTTTACTGAAATAGAAGTGCTTTCTCAATTCTCTGTGTCCTGTCCATCCAGGCTTTGTTTTAATTTTTGACACTGACCATGAACTTATGTTTGTTGCCCACTTTTCTTTTCTAGTGAATGTGGACATCCTCAGTGCCCAGGACAGTTCACTGGGGAAGGAAATTGGAAATAAAAGAAGTGGCTTTTGCTAAGACTTGTGGACATAATTCTATCCAGCAAAGGTCATAAGAAGATTGAAGAATTTAACTTGGGAAGGAATGGATAGTGAAAAGTTAGTTTCATGAATGGATTTCAAGTGGGGGAGCCTCAGCAATGAAGAGCTAAAGCAGCTAAGAGCTGGACATCATGCACTGTAATTTGGTAAAGTTCTGGTTTATTTAACATCCCCTTTAAAGGCTCCAGTCACCTATTACCAAACCCACAGAATCATAGTGAATTGGACGTGCTGGCATCTGTAAAGCATACTGTCAGCTTTCGGTAATGTCAAGACTGTCATGATACTTGCATTGTGGACATACTGATTACAGCAGACTGCAGTGCTCCTTCTGGATCTCAGTAGAGACCCTTCCCCACAAAGGATTTTGTTAAAACTCCTTTGAAACACTGCACCTATGACTGTCAGACATCTAATTTGTGATATATAGAATCAGAAAAAATAGAAAAATCATAATACAGCCACAACTTTGATCAGTCACACAGAATAGGCTGGAGGAAGGAGCTTTAATCTGCTCTTGATACATTAGTGAGGGAAGTAAAAGAGGAACAGAAAAATAAGGTCATAGTCATGGTTAAATAACCAAACTCTGCACTTAAAACTCCCCAGGATGACACAGATATAACACAGCAAAGGAGAAGAAAGATATTGTGGTCTCTTCAAATCACAGAATCCAAGACTTCCCCTCTACCAGTGGTGAAAACAGGGCTTTTTCTGAAGCCCACACTTTTCCTTTATTGTAAAGCTCTCTGGCCTATGCCCAGAAATTGCCCTGTGAGGAGAAAGCTCATTCACAAATACATGGAAATGTTAATATACATACAGAGAAAATTTGGTTAAGCATCTAAAATTCAAAATGTGCCAACAGTTGAACCTTTGAGGGGCAGCCCTATCCCACAAGCAGAAATTTCCATCTTCGACTTCTGTGAGTGCCTGTGGTAAAAATGATAGGACACTAAAAATCTGGCACAAAATTGCCTTCATTCTGTCTGCAAGGTGCACACAAGATATAAAACAATTCCATGTTTAGACATAAGTCTCTTCCCCCAAGAGCCTCATTATGCACATTTTAAAAATCCAAAGTCAAAACCATCTAAAATATGAAACATGTTTGGTCTCAATCACTTCAAACAAATTTGTACACACCACACACACACACAATACATACACTTTGGGAATTTGCTAAATACCCAGATACTATGCAAATGGGCAGGAATTAAATAGTTTACATAAAATCGACTTATCTTACTCGGTTATAGGATTAGTGAAGAAAAATGGCAACATAGTCTTCATGAGATTTGAGCCACTTGAGCACATTCCATAAATAAGTGAAACAGCTTATGTCTATTACGTCATACTCTTAACTAAGTATATAAATGATATACAATTAATGTATATATCTGAATCTAATATCCATAGTGAGCACACTACATTTTTTTGCAGCAGAATTTATTTATTCACTCAATAAATACCCTTTTCAATCCACTTATATTTAAACATAAAGTTACTAGATATCATTCCATATGGCTTAAATGAAGGGTTAAAGCCAGGGCCATGCACCCAAAGAGCAGCACTGATTTTTATGAGTTGCCTCTCACTACAGTTTGCCTTTGCTCATTTTATTTCTGCTCTTGGAAATATTGAAATAAAAATCTTTTTCTTTCCTCTACAAATGTTTGCAGCATCTATTTTATATCAACTTTAACACAGCTTTAACTATGCTAAAAATACAAATGCCCTATATTGCTTTTTTTTTGGGGGGGGGGTTCAAGATAGGGTTTCTCTGTGTAAACCTGACTGTCCTGGAACTCACTCTGTAGGCCTCGACCTCAGAAATCCACCTGCCTCTGCCTCCCAAGTACTGGGATTAAAGGTGTGCGCCACCACTGCCCAGCCCTAGATTGCTTTTTGAAAAAGAAAAATATGTATGATGTCTATCAAAGAAGCACAGAATTCATTAGTCAGATTTCACTTAAAATGTCAGATGAGTTGGATAAAAATCTGTTTCTACAATTCATTTCTGAACCATGTAAAGTTATTACTTTCCTTCCAAGGGAAAAATACACACACCCCCACAAAATGTTCTGGCTTTTGCAGAATGTAATGTTCAAGTCATGCATGGCTACTTGAAGTTTACACCACATTACAAGTGCTTTCTGGCTTGATTGCCTCTTTTGTGAGAATGAAATTTTAGTTCCAGTTCTTCAATAAGATAAAGTATCAGATCTAAATAGAATCAACAGGGAGGCAGGGCAGATGAATATAAGCTGCTTTCTAACCAAAGAACAAATCTGAGCCAGTATGTGGAGCAAGCATCTCCAGATACAGACAGCCATGCAAACAAAAATGTGACCAAATGTTGGGCTAACCAAATTGCTGAGCTATTTAAATCTAAAGAATTTGACTGGCAAAATGCATTCCCATTGTCCCAGGTTCCAAATAAGTGAATGTAAGGGCAGAACCATGGATATGTGACTGACATGCAAGTATTTCATCTTAGACCAAAGAACACGCTATCAGTGGAGTTATAGCTTTTGGAGCAGACATTATAAAATGCCTACATTCTCATCTGAGAGAGAGAGAGAGAGAGAGAGAGAGAGAGAGAGAGAGAGAGAGAGAGAGAGAGAGAGAGAGAGAATATGAATTACACAAGGTTACCCAGCTAGCTGAAGGCAGATAAAATGGCACAGGGCATCTGGAATCATGCTCATTCTCTTATCGTCAGTTTTATTCTGGCACCAAGCAATGGAAAAAAAGACAGAAGTACTTAGAGCTTCCATAACTCTAATCTTTGTATATGAGTCCATCATCCTGGCTAGATGAGACTGTCAATGGTGTTCCAGGGCACAGTCATATGTCACTTAATGATAAAGATACACTCTGTGAAAAGTCCCACTAGTTAGGTTCAAGGCTGTGCCTAAACCTTAGTGTGCACTTACTCTGAGATGGTTATGCCTGTCCCTAGGTGCTCTAACGTCAAAGGGTTCACTCTCATGTAATGTAGTTCCCTGTGGGTGGAAAGGTTACAAAGTGACTACAGCTTATGATCTATTCCTGTATGAATTGAAAGCAAGGAATCTCAAAAATGAGGCTACTCATTGTGAGCAGAGAGGAATTTTTCCAAAGAACTCAAGAGTTGAAAGCACCACGTTTCTGAGGCTTATCCTGAAGCAGACCACTATGTGGTACCATCCTTACAACATGCTGGCCACTCTGAGGCTGTCTGCACCCAAGAAAAGCACATTAGCAAAATATCTAGAAGTCTGGGTCTGGTGTTGGGGATACCTGATGCTGCTTAATTAACCTGAGCTATCAGAAGATGAGGCCTCTCCTGGAGTGGTTGACACATCCAGTATCATTCTACTAGAGAAAACTGACTTTTCCTCTCCCAGCAGGTATAAGCAGCATTTTAGTTGTTAACCTTTACCTTAGTGGCTAGGTTTTCATTTATTCATTGATTCATCCACTCATCTTTTAAAAGACAACAAAATAAAATATAAAATATATGAAACACTTCATGAATTTGCATGTCGTCCAAATATAAAATATATGAAACACTTCATGAATTTGCATGTCATCCTTGGGCGGGACTGAAGGAGCTGAGGGAGTTTGCAGCCCCATGGAGGGAGCAACAGTGTCAACTGGCCTGACCCCCTGGTGCTCATGGAGAATGGACCACCAACCAAACAATACACATGGAGGGACCCATGGTTCGGACCACATATGTGGCAGAGGAGGGCCTTGTTGGTCATCAGGGGGAGGAGAGACCCTTGGACCTGAGGGTGTTAGAGGCTCCAGAACAGGGAAATGTCAAGGTGGGAAGATGGGAGTAGGTAGGCAGGTGGGTGGGTGGGGGAATTCCCTCATAGAGGCGGGGGAGGGGAGAGGGGATAGAGGGTTTCCAAAGAGGAGACCTGGAAAGGGGGAAACATTTTTAATGTAAATAAAGTATCAAAAAATTAAAATAAAATAAAATAAAGCAAAAAAAAATTTTAAAAAACATAAAAAAAAGAGTTCTTTCAGCTGTAAGCTAGGAAGAATAATTAATGGATTGCAACCTCTCACAGCAACTGTCTAGATCCATTCAGACTGGGTGTAAAGTGAAGAGGAGCAGGGAAGATGATTACCATTGAGGGCCTGTCCTTTCTTTTCACATGGGTATCTGAGAAGCTGTAAAACAGCACTTCCTGGTGTGCGGTTCCTGATGCTGCCTTAGAATCTCTAAGCAGATGTGTTTAAAATGCTCCATGCCATGCTCTACTCAAGACTCACTAGATTAGGACCATGGTCCAGGAGCCTCCTTAGGACTCTTCACACTTGAGTAGATGCTTGACAGAAATCCAGGAGAAGATGAATTCCAGGTGTGCTTCAGTTGGTTTCGCACTCTGGAAAGTTTCCCACAGTATGTTGGACAGAAAAACGTCCATATAATGATTGAAATTAGCAAACTACTCACAGATGCCAGTCTGACCACAATCTGTGAACTCCCCATACCTCCACCGAAACTAGCCTCTCCCTTCAACCCTAGAGACCACACAGGATTCCAGGCACATACTTATTGACTTCTGTATGTGCTTTTCTCCTAAGACCTTTCCTGGCCTTTCAGGATCCCTTCCTACACTCACAGCTCTTCACAAGCAACTATCTCCCATAGTAAGGCTATAGATTAAGGATAAAACGTGTGCCCAGTCCATGTATGGCCCTTGGCACCATCTCCAATATTACACAGTAACAACACTAAATACATTCATATTCCGATGACTAAAGCAAAGATAATGAAATTTGAGTCATGAATATCTGGATTCAAACATATTTCTAACTTAGGACTTTGTGTGGTCATTTTCATTTATTAAGTCTACCAAAATCTGAAGATTATTAAGCCATAGGGCAGCTTCTCCAACTGCAAGAGCAATATAGTCTCAGTTTAGCTCATCTAGAAGAGGATTTTAATCAGACTTCACAAAAAAGGCAATTAAAGTTTCACCAAGGACCAATGTTCAAGGAATGACCATTCCATTCACTTTTCCTTTTCATGTTCTCTAATGGCTTCTCTAAGAGCCATAGTAGCTTCAACTTATAACAAATTATCCAAAAGGAATTTATAGTCCAACTCTGCAGCTTGCTGATTTGGGGGGAGGTGTTTACTAGGCTCTTACGGAGAAAATGGCAGGGAAAGACACCTGGCTGTTAGCATTAGCCCATCATTGTTTATTTCCTCAGATAATTTCAAAGGAGCAATGTGATGTCACTGAGCAGAACATAGAAGAAATCTACAAATGGCTGTAGACAGCACATATAAGATACATGAAGAAGAAATAACATTGTCTAAGAATATATGAGATGTCAGCATGGCTGATACACTTGGTTTGTCATTTGTATAATCACCTGGAACCACAGGCTTGGAAGGCTCACACTTGCTCATGCCTTCCTGCTACTGTTTGAAAATTTTATTCTGCCGATAATGTGAATTGGGAGAGAAAGGAACAAGGCACCTGAGCAGAGTAGATCTTAGCAATGTGTGAATTGTGCACCCACCCAAGCTTTGCCCCCATTTACTTATCAACATCCTGGTGCACAGGACTGGGCCAGCCACATGCATGGAGCTCTGCAAGCATGAAAGAACACAAGGTGAACAGGCTGCCTTATGACAAGAGGGGATCCAACTGCCAAATAGGCTGTCCTATCTGTTAGAACCATGTGCTGCTTCCACAGCAAAAGGAAACAGATATACTGTAAAGGACCCAGGACTCTCCTGTCCTTTCTTACTTCTTTTTCTCAGTCAACTACTTGTACTAACGAGTAAACCATAAACATAGAGTCCTGTCTTGCTTTCAGAAACTTATTTCCTACTTTTAGTATAAAACTAAAATTAAAAAAGAATTAATTTTGACCAACACCCCACCTACAATCCTTATAAACGGGAGCACGGTGTCCCAAGCAGAGTGACTCTAAAGTTACTCTGCATTGGCACAAGGCATTTCAGCTTCTCAACAACAGACTCCTCAGTGGCTAAGTTGTCCACTGCTGTTCCAAGGTTAGTGATGAATCTGGACTCCTGAAGACAAACAGCTCATGGCCTTCACCTGCTCTGATTTTTTGTGTATCTTTCAGCTGAGCTTTTGTCATCCACTCCCTGCATGCTAGACACACCTAACTAGCAGGGCACATCAGCCTAAACTGCAAATTCAGGAAGAAGTGTGGTAAAGTCACTTCTGATAACCTTAATGAAAACAACAAGTATTCATTTACATGACAAGTTTCATATAACCTCAAAGTCTCTCTCTGGCTCATCTCATATTTGATGACCTCTCTGCCCAGAAGCTGTACATCCTGGTAGGTCTGATCTTTTAGAGCACTGCACAAACAGGAAAGATGGGCTAGAGAAGTGCCCTTGCCTGCTAAGAGGCATTGAGTTTCAAAGGATTGTTTGCACTGAGGACCACATGTGCACTGGAGGTAAGGGATTAAAACTGTGCACTTAAGTTCCAAGGGGGAAGCAAAATTGAGGATTTCCACCACAAAGCTTTGCTTCTCTTTCCCCCTTAAAACCACCATCTGGCTTTTAAGTTACATCAACCGCAAGTACCTTCACAGAACAAGGCATTATCCAAAGAATTAATGTGGAACAAAAATGCCATGTGGCTTAACCGAGCCTGATGAAGCCATATGGACTAGATCACATTCAACTCCATCTCCTTTGACTATTTTGCTGTGTTCCAAATGTGAGCAAAGATGCTGACCTTGAGTCCTGTGAAAGCACTATGGCTAGCCCCTCCAAATACTGCTTGTCACAAAAGTCCTATGTTACAGAAGTAGAACTTGAAGTTTAGAATATACTTAATTCTTTATTGTTTTGTTGGTTTTGTTTTCATTTACTTTAAAAGAAAAAGAAGAGGAAGAAGAGAAGGAGAAAAGGATGAAGAGGAGCAACAACAATAACCAAACTGGGGAGGGGGATTCACAAATCTCTTCATGGCAGTGCCCTGGAATTTGAGCCTGAACCTGCTGAGTTGAGCCTGGGCATCTTCCATGGCTCCCCTCTACAGCTTCTAAAGCACTTTCACAGGAGACAGAACTCAGTGACACGGGTTTCTGGTGAAATGTTTCGTTCTGACCTCAGCTACAATGAAAATAAAACTTCATAGGTCATAATTTTAAATAAACCATAATAAACTAAATGACTATAATAAACTAAATATCTATGTGCAGGTCCCAAAACAACAACAACACTGCTGGCCTACTTTCCTGTAGGTTACTGTCATGACTGAAGTACTCCTGAGGTGGATTGGAGAAAGACAGTAGAGCATCAAGAATTTCCAGGGGAGGGAGAGGGGTGACTGCAGACTTCTGGCGAGAAACTTACTATAAGGAAATGCCATCCACCCATCCACAAAGAGTAAACTAAAGAGACAACTTACCTCTGTTCTTAGGAAGGAAATTTCCAACTTTCAAATGTGCTTTCTTCCAAATGCATTACTTATGGCTGGAAAGTATGAATCAGTGGACAATATTTCAAGAAGAAAAACAAAGTAATAGAGTGCATTACTTTCTATTGTGCTTTCTACTTACTTTCTACATTAAAGAATGTAGTGGCTAGAGAGAGATGGCTCAGAAGGTAAGAACACTGGCTATTATTGCAAGAACCAAAGTTTGGTTTCAAGCATCCAAATCGAGGCTCAGAACTATCTGTAACATGAGTCCCAAGAGATCCAGTGCCCTTTTCTGACCTTCACAGGCACCAGGCATAGATGTGACAAAACAATAATACATGTAAAAGAGTGTAGGTGTTAAGGAACCCACTGCTACTATGGCATTTTCTGTGATAAAACACCATAACCAAAGCAAACTGGGGAGGAAAGGACTGGTATCAGCTTACAATTTATAGACTGTCATTAAGGGAAGTCAGGTAGGAACTCAAGTAGAAAGCTAGAGGCAAGGTTCTGAACTGAAGCAGAGGCTATGGAAGAACGCTGCTTACTGGCTTATATTGTGGGAAATATTAAAAAAGGAACTGGCACGTTCCTGCGCTTGTGCTGGCTACTCTCTGCTCCAGCGGTGGCAGGGCTGGCCATGCACTGGCAAGCAATGGTCAACCTGTTTTTATCTCGTGGAGACTCTGACTCAAAGCTCCAAGATCTCTCCACCCAGCTCACTAGGTCCCCACTGGCCGGTCACTACCACGCCAATCCCAAAGCTTCAAATCTCCAGCAGCCTCTGTGGTGCAACTCCAAGCTTTGCCACTGTACCTTTCTCTCTGGAATCCACCCAAGTCCCAGTAAGAAGAAAAACACCAACACCACACAAACAGTTCAGAAACAATGGTAGCTCAATCTCTGGGCACAAGAACTACAACCTAATCTTGTTAGTCTTATATAAAATTCGATACCCGTGAATCCACCATGATACCAGGGAAACTCTAGTAGCTACATCTTGCCCCATTTCAAAGCTCCTCCAACTCTCTCCAGCTTCTCTCTTCCTCCGCCCAACCTGGAAGTCCTGCCTACTCGCTTAGTGATTGGTCTGTTTATTCATTCAGGGAGGTTCACAAGAAGCCCCCTGAGTACTGTCTCATTCCTCATTCCAGACAGCCCCTCCCGGGAGAATGGAATTCATATAAAATACAAGCAGCAGAGCCATCCACAAGAGCTTGTTCCTCCTGGGTTGTTCAGTTTGCTTTCTTATACATCCCAGGATCACCTGCCCAAGGGTAGCATATCTCCTAGTAGGCCAGGCTTTTCCATATCAATCATTAATTAAGAAAACTGCCCCACAGACTTGCCTACAGAATAAATTTGATGAAAACATATCTTCAATTGAGGTTTCCCCCCACTACCCACATTAGCCCAGCTTATGTCTAGTTGGGGAAAAACAAACAAACAAACAAACAAAAAGCCGATCAACACATCCCTCATATCTGTGAGGGGCACTAAATAAATACTAATAAGAAAGTTATTTAAGCCAGGCAGTGGTGGCGCACGCCTTTAATCCCAGCACTTGGGAGGGAGAGACAGGCGGCTTTCTGAGTTCAAGGCCAGCCTTTTCTAAAGAGTGAGTTCCAGGACAGCCAAGACTACACAGAGAAACCCTGTCTCGAAAAACCAAAAGAACAAAAGGAAGGAAGGAAGGAAGGAAGGAAGGAAGGAAGGAAGGAAGGAAGGAAGGAAGGAAGGAAGGAAGGAAGGAAGGAAGGAAGGAAGAAAACTAGTTAAACAAATTCTCATGATTGAAAGACTTAGAAAGGAGACATGTTGCAGGGAATTAGAAGGTGATAATATCCAGGAAATATGAGCAAGGAGGACAGGAAGAAGCTGAAGAGCCCTAGAATTCCCCACATGAAAGAGAAAGATACCTTCCTAATCTCCCACCACGTAGGGAGGCGGCTGGACCAGGCAGCTTCTATGTTCAGGGCTCATCATTGAGATACTCTGAGAAAACCAACTTGATGCCAATATGATAACTTTTTCCCTATAGGCAGAAACTACACCCTGTCTCACCATTTCCTCCCAGGAGTTCTCAAACTATCACCCTCTCTACTCCTTAGATTGTGCTTAAGCTTCCTGCCATAGGAAGCTTCCAAGCTGAGGTGGGAGAAGAGGAGCTCCATGATTTCCTGTTCATTCTTCTGACACTAAGAGAAAGACCCACTGATGACTTAAAATGTTTCTAAGCCCCTCCCATTATCTAGCCTCTGGGCACTAAGGGTATCCTCCAAGCTACCAGTTAAGTCTTTCCTGAACATCAAAGAGCCTGGAGAAGACAGTGCATTTTCTTGCTTTTAGAGCCTTCTCATTAACGCCACAGCTCAGCTCTGTATTTGATACAGCAGGGCCCAACTAAGGTTTAATTTAAGCAGATGTGGAGCTTACAATGTCCCCCATCACAGGTTGGAAGGACCATGGAACAGAACACCCTGCCCTAGAGGTTCCTAACTTCAGGGCTGGTCCAGGCAAGCCTGTATTTGTGAAGAACATAAGGAGGCAAACCTCAATAGAAGCACCTTTACACTACACCTGAGGTGACTGAAGGACACAACTACCTGTTGTGGCTTCTAGGAGCCCCTCTCAAGAACACTGGCAAGAGGTACCAGGCAAGCTTCACACAGCTATCATCTAGGAGTCCCTGCACTTTGTCCAGGACTCTTCTATACAGATATTCCTCTGGGTAAAAGTGGGACACACACACACACACACAGCCCACAATACACACAATACACATCATCCTAAGCTTTCAAAGAAAGCGCTTTTATTTCCCCAAACAAAGGCCACTATTATGTTATGTGAAATTAATGGTTAATAGTAAATTACTAACAGAGACTAAAATACTGTAATTTCTAATTACCACAGATACGAGCATAATCAGTGGCAAGACTTCTCATTAATCAACTTAGTTTGCCAATTTTCTAGGAAACCCCCACATTAAATTCATTTTCACTACCCTAGGACTGTATTGCAGTTAAAAAAAGAAAAGAAAGAAAAAAGAAAATACAGAAAATAAAAAAACACCCACCAACCTGTCAGTCAGGAGACGTCAAAGCAAGTCATTCTCCTTCCCCATGCCTGGCATCATTTTGAAGGCTCTGTCAGTGTCTATGCTCATTGCTTTCCTATACTGTTCTCTGGTTGGTGAGTTGGCTTTAGTGTAGGATTAGGCTTTCTTAGCTGGCACCAATATTCCAGAACAAAAGTATAAGACTTTTCTAACGACATCCTCTTATCAAATCCTTGTTAATGACAACAACATAATTAAAAGTACACAGAAATCAGCTGCCCATGCAAGCTCTATTAAGCTGGCATAGCATGATGCAGAAGGAAATTGAAAAGGGCCTGGGATACCCAGAGATATAAGATTATTATAAAACATGAAATAATTTTTCCAGAGTTTCATATTTCACACATTATTGTAAATAACAGCAACACAAAGATACTCTGGGACCCACCCAAGCTCCTCATAGTAGAAATATTTTTTTTAACTTAAAGCATCATTTTTTTCTGTGTCATTTCAAGGCCAGTTGAGACTGTTTTATGCTGTGAAGATAGGGCATAGCTCAAGAGCTGGTAGGGCCATCAGACAAAAGCACTGCCAGACTGTAACATCCTGCAGGATAACAGTTAATAGCTAATCCACACAAAGCCATTAGCACTTCACATGATTATGAATGCCAGTCCAGTAAAATGATTTCCACAGTGAAAGAGTTTATACAAAGGCTCTATACACTTTTCTTTGTTTCAGATCCCACCTGTGCAATTTGGTAAATGCATAATTTTCCGCTCATGGTCATTCAGTGTCGCCAACTTCCAGCACCGGTAATATCTGCTGTAGACTGAGAGTGACCGACATAGCCCTCACAAGTGTCAGGCAGTCTCTCAGTTGCAACTCCACCTTTTGAGAGACATCAAAATTTCAAAAGCCAAAATAAGACTACACAGATACTAAGGAGGGAAATGCAGAATGCTTAGGACTTGGAGATGTAGGAGTCCAAGAAGATATTTGGACACAGAGCTGCTGACAAACTCTGACAAGCCATGGTGGTGTACACTGGCCCGTGCTAATGCACACTGACCCTTGATTCAGTCCCTCATCAATGTATCTGGCTCCTGAGGGAAGCACTGGCAGAGAATAAAGTCAGAGCTGTGCATCTAACACAGTGTGCAGGGGATGTAGGGCAGGGGTCATCACAGCATGTCCTCAGGCTGAAGACTAAAGCTGTCTTATATCCCTGACCTGCAACTGGCCTTAGACTGAACTGAGGGTCAAGACCCTCCATATATAGAATTCTTCAGGGGCTTTAGGGTAATTTCCCCATATTTAAATGGCCATTTTGGCAAGGAGAATTAAATATGCAATCTAATAACAAAGATTGCTGAGCTCATTTACACTAATGCTGCCTTATTATCTTTGTCGGGTGTGGATACTGTGTGCAGTCCTAATTGTAAGGCTTTAATACAGTATGTATGAATCCAGATGATGTGCCTTTATAAATCCTCCACAGACAGAGCCTACCCAATTTATGCTCTAATTATTTACCAGTTTCTCATGCCCTTCAGTTCTGAATGGGTTGCTGAAGAAAGAAACAAAGTCATTCAATCTTACCTGTAACAACTATAGAAATAACTGTGCATTTCAGGTTCCTCTTTGAGGTTCACATTGTCTCAAAATTTTTAAGGTTGAGTGGTTTAATGTTGATTTCACAATATTGCTAATAAAGATGTTTCTTCAAAAATGACTAATAGAAACTCTCAAGTACAAGTTAACATACCATTCAAAAGGATCTACCTTGCCTTGAGCCCATTGTCTTTACTCTGGTTTTAAGTGGGGAACTGTCTCCATGGAGATTTGACTTGAAATAAGGGGGCTATATTTGCCCATTCCGTTCCATTTTGGAAACTCACATTTAAGGAATGGATAGCCCTCATTTCAGTATACTAAAATTCTTAGAGCTACTCACTCAACAAACACTCATGAAGCACTTACTGACTTGAGTATCATGCACATCATGAGCTATGAAGCTAGAGCACACATTCTTACAGCCAAGACAGGGAGAAAGGGGTAAAGGTCCTTGAAAGAAGATAGTGGTTAATGCATCAACAGAAAGACCATTAGCTAACCCCCACCCTGTGTCTCTGTCTTTGTCTTTCTCTGTCTATCTCTGTCTGTGTCTCTCTATCTCTCTGTCTCTGTCTGTCTCTCTATCTCTCTTGCTCTCTTTCTGTTTCTCTCTGTGTGGTGGTGGTGGTGGTGGGGTGTGTGTGTGTGTGTGTGTGTGTGTGTGTGTGTGTGTGTGTGTATTAATACCTGTTGGGAAAAATTAACAGTAATTGGTTGGTGTTAGGAAGAGGAAGCATGAAATACCAGAGTTACTTGGAATTATGAAGGAGACAAATAGCCTGAAATCAGAATGGGCTAGAATAGCATAAAAGAAGAGACCATGACCTGGTCCAATATGGAAACACATCTCCCTGATGCTCTAGATCAGAGGCTTAGCCTTGTATGCTACAGAGAATGGCTGGGACATCTAAGGAGGACATAATAAGAGGACCCTGTCAAACAGACTGTAGATAGATGTAAAAGGGAAGGGTAAAGAAGACAAAACAAACAAAAGAGGCAAATGTTTAAATGTATACATGTATCAGCAATCCCCACTGTGCCCCATTAGCATGCAGAAATAAAAATAGATAGACAAAAATTCTTAAAAGATTGGAGAGGGACAACATAGATTCACCCTTTGTAAACAAGCAGCCGTTTCTCCTTGCTATTTTTCTTAGGATATGAGAATCTGAAACTGAAGTCCAAGAACAAATATCCCTCCAGAAACCATAAATGTCACTGCCTAGAAGAAGGAAGGGGATTGACAGGCACAGGGGGCATAATGACATGTTTCCAAACCCTTAAATAGCTCTTGCCCCAGGGCATGCTGTGGAGAAGCTAGCTTTGCTGAGAGCAGGTAGCAGACAGCTTCCTCCTCAGGAGGCAGCCATAAAACCTTCCTGCATGTAGGCTTTTCTGCCTCCAGCACAGCCCTGCAAGAAACATCTGCAGCTAGCGTGGAATGTAAGCCAGCTTTGGTTTTAGGGGAATCCCAAATTCATACAACATAATCTGACTACCGCTAACCTTCATTAAGCAATCAGCCCATTATCCTTATTGCCTAAATTACATATCCTTTTTATTTTTTCACGTTTTTAAATTTTTTCCCAAGTGTATACATGTGCACTACATGTGTGCAAGTGCACAGGGGCCAGAGACTTCATGAGAACCTCTGAGGTTGGAGTTACAGGTAGTTTGGAGCCTTACAACATGGGTGTTCCTAACCAAACTCAGGTCACCTGCAAGAACTCTTAACTACGGAGCGATCTCTCCAGCTCCACAGTCCTTTTCTTGTTTTCTCCATCTCTACTAGATTTTAAGACCTTTCTACCTTTGGGGAAAAATTGCCTTTGCACTTTCACTTTCAGTAAAGACAACAGGTCTCTCAAAGTTGCTCCTCACACTCTAGCACAAGCTAGTAAGCTAATGTCATGAAACAGTCTGAATTAGGTTTTATGAAACGCCACTAATTTCCACGATATAAGAGAAAACTTCTCTAGAAGAGAAGTGCCAAAGAATCAGTCTGATTTGACTCCTCCACACCATGATACCTTTGCTACCTTCTCTACCTTATCTCCTAGGAAACTCTAACTAGACTGGGCAAAATCCCGCCTGCAACCATTTGTGTATTAATGCCCATTTGCCAAAATTGAATTATTTCAAATTTACAATTCATATGAGACAAATTTCACTGATTATTTTTGTTCTGCAATTTGTCTTCATAACTTGAAGCATAACATGGTAGTTTTAAATACTTTAAAATTTACTTCTGGCTGTAGTCAACAAAAAGAAAAAGCCTATGGTGTTACCCTGTGACATAACTAAGTTCTTTTTTTTTTTTTTTTTTTTTGGTTTTTCGAGACAAGGTTTCTCTGTGTAGCCCTGGCTGTCCTGTAACTCACTCTGTAGACCAGGCTGGCCTCGAACTCAGAAATCCACCTGCCTCTGTCTCCCAAGTGCTGGGATTAAAGCCACCACAGCCCGGCCAAAACTAATTTCTTATGATAAAAACAACAATTCTGGAGTTGGTAACACTCATTACAAAAATTTTCACAATGAACTACTATAGAAGTGTTCAACTTTTAATGCGTAACCAGTAATTCTATTCCTATTTAACTTTGCCTTAATTCTACAAGAAAATATGATAAATTGTTGATCATTTTGATTAAACCCAATGTAAGTTGGAAGGAAACATGCATCTGTCCTATTAGAAACCAAACAGGGACTTTAGGGACAGTTAAGTTTGTTTCCCCATGCTTTCCACAAGTACCTACCATTCATGAACAGTCACTGTATAACAGCTCTGAGAAAGACCAGACATTTCAATAGGCCCTCTACAGTCAAGGGTTCTAGATCTACAGATGCGGTCAACAATGGATTAAAAAAAAAAATCCCTCCCACTCCCACACTAAATGTTGCAAGTATATCAAACACAAATAAATTGTTTTCTTAACATTATTTCCTAAAATATGTATTACAACTGTCTTCATCAGGTACTTGTCATCTAGTGACTCTTTAAAGGATACCTGGATAACATATGTAGATTTTTGCTAATATTATGCTGTGTTATAGAAAGGATGTAAGCACTATACACCTACTAAAGTCTTAGAACCTACAACAAGAGTTGTGTTTTAATACCAGATTGAAATTGCCAATTCTTGTGCACTTGTAATAATAGGAAAGTTAGAGCAAGCAACACATCATGTATGTGAATTTTCTTACGTAATGATGCACACCAATACAATAGGTACCAGCTCTGTGATGCTACAATGGACAGCCAGGTCTTGGGCTCACAGTGTGAGTCACATAGTCACTTTATAAGTTTCAATATCATACACTCACCTGCCATATTCAATATCTGTCCTGCTAAGTACAATGTAGATTCAGCCCTGGTGACTAAGTCTACACAGAGAAATTTAGGGTGAAATAAGTTATTCACGCCAATACAACAGGCACAGCACACACCTGATTAAGCTTAGCCAGTTCTGCAAGGTAACTCAGTTAAGCACTCCCTAGATACAACACAGATAGCTTGGTGCAGGATTCTTTTAACTGTTCCATAAGAAAAATAATATGTTATATGTACTAAATCTTCTACCAGATTGTGTATTTTTAGGGTAAGATTATCATATAATATGATATACTTTAACTCTGTGATTCAAAGAGTAGAATGAAGTATATAAGAGAACACTGAGGTTTACCTTCTGGAAAATCATATTACGTGAAGGATACATCCAGACATCTATTTTCTACCTGGTTAAATCCGCTTTTGAAACTCCCTCACCACAAATTCTTTATTTAGTGGCGTTCAAACTATTATGATGATGCATGAACTGCAGGATTTGTTCTAAGACAGTGTTTCTTAGTCGTGATCCCTTTGGAGTCAACTGATCCTCTTACAGAGGATCCCTTGAATATTCAGAAACGCAGATATTTACATTACAATCCATAACAGTAGTAAAACTACAGTTTTGAAGTAGAAACAAAGATAGTTTTACGGCTGGGGGGTCACCACAACCTGGGCACTGTATTAAAGTGTCCCAGCATTGGAAAGGTTGAGAAGCACTGCTCCTAGGCCGCCTGGCTCCTCGAGTCCCTCTTGTCAAATCACGGCACATTCACAAACAGTACAGGCATCCTCTCACTTCAGTCTTCTCTAGATTATACATGTGCTATGCTGAGTTGTTTATGAATGGTGCAAGAAAAAGTCCACGTATGTTCAGAATAAACACAATTTTGTGAAATTATTTCCAAATAGACTACTGTTGGTCAAATTGTTTGTGTAGGATTCACAGACGCAGAGGACCAACCTTATTAAACTGGGCAAATAATTTAATGAATTCAAGTCTTCTCTCTACTAATTTTCTACATGCAGAACAGAATGACTCTTAGTTATATTGTGAGTCAAGTTGGAGGTTCTCTTTCAAAAAATGGAAATTATATAATCACCTACATATTACAGATAGTCAATTAAAAAATCTTTCAATTAACCACTTTCATTTACTCATAACCACTTTCATTTACTCATACGTTTGTATACTCAAAAAGGTCCTTTGAGAAGTAGGAAGTGTAGTGTTTAAAAAACAAAAGCCTTAGGGTTATTGTTTAAATTCTTTAATCTGCTAAAATCTACAGTGAGCTAGAAGACACTGTGATTCAGGACAACTTCAAACAATGTTTTGTTCCTAAGAGAGAGGCTGAATCACCTACATTATTTGACCAAGTTCATGTTGATCTGAAATAAGTGGCTCAACCTGTAAACTGGAAAAATAACTTATATGGAACAGTGGTCCAGTCCTTAGTCTATCAGGTCACTCCACTGGATGCCCTGCTAAGGACCTCTCCAGAATCAGTCTCCTCAGTCCAAAAACTGTATGCAAATGACCAAAGGCACAGTGAAGATGCTGCTTGCTATTAACAATACTCACAGGCATGTATCCCATAAATATACACACACATAAATTAACACGTACACTTCCACACATCTCCTATTGATAAGAAACTAAAGGTTCTCTAAACCCTACCCATTTGGGTAACTTTCTGAGCCCCACATGTAATTTAGAGCATATCATTCTGTCAGAGATAATTTATATAAGAAAAGTAATGTTCTCTCAGCAAGAAGGGACACATTTAAATACTGTTTTTTGTTACTTAGCTAAGATTGCTTAGGATTTCAAGTGTTTACCATCATGCCTAGCTTCACATGGTGATATTAATAGGATTTTTAAAAAAAAATTTAAAATATAATTTACATAGTTAGCTCCCTCCTCAATAGCAAAAATGAGTTCATTCGTTTAATCATATACTATAGATGCAGCTTACATTAGAGTGAGCCACCATGAACAAATTGCATGCTATCTAAGCTTTCATCCATAGTCATATTCAACAATTCACAAAAATCGTTACCACAGTGTTTTCCAGGAAGCTGCTTTCCAGATTTATTTCTGAATAATAAGCTAATTGGATTATATACGAGGTTTACCTTACCAGAATTTAATTTAAAGTCAAGTCATTTTAGACACAACGAGAACCTCTACTTGAAAAACCTGTATAATTCAAACAGGCAAAACCAATTGTTTGAAATTTAATAAAGCATTCTCCTCTCGGGCTCAAACTAGAAGCAACACTAAGCAGAACTCAATGTGTGAAGTATCAAGTTATATAAACAGTCTGAAAATCAACATTGCAGGATCTGCCACAGTGAACTCACTGATGCTTCAGCCAAAATACTTCTAATGTCCCAAAAGACTACTCTCTGTACACCCTCTCTTCGCTACCTGACAGCACAAGGCAAATCCATAATTTTCTCAAATTTCAACACAATCTCTGCCTGAGAATTTCACTCAGTATGCCTTCCTAATATAAGGTAAGGTTTCATTCTAATACTGCTTGCTTGTCTGAATTCTCAAGGTGCCATAGCCCATTTACACAGTTTTAGCTCAAACATTTCTTTGTGCTTGCAGGGCCTTTGAGGGCTCCTGCATTCTTCTTCACCCTGTGCAGCTGCCTCACCCAGCAGCTCAAACCTGGTAGGCGAGGTAATAACTCACAGTCGCAAGAATCTCTGGCTGGACTCAATTTTGACAGTGGTCATTCATGTTCTTCTGTAACGTGGAGCTCAGCCTAGAAGCATAAGCTTTGGGCGAATCTGCCAGCTCTGTCAAGACATTTCACTTTTCTGAGGCCCAGTCATCTCACTGTTAAAATGGGGTGATGATACTTCCTCAGCTTGTGGCTAAAGAGCACTCATTCTATGCAAAGCAAATGGCAGGGTGTGGTACATAGTACCTGCAAATCAGTTGCTATTATTATTCTTTGGATTGCTACCTTCTGTGTGGCTGCCAGAAAAAAAAATAATTGATTTTAAGTACACCAGAACATTAAATTATTGATCTTAAGAATCCAGCACCAGAAGTCAATTTGGAATACATTTGGTCTCTGTTGTTTTCCCTTTACAGCTCTGGAAACTGAACTCCTGGTGCAGGGAGACTTCCTCCAGGATAAGTCACTGCAAGGCCACTGGCTGTCAGCTTTCTTCATCACTTTCTTCTTCGAGAATGATAACTGCACAATTGTAAACTCAATCTTCACATGATTCCATCTCTCCGGGCCCAAATTGTACCTTGAATTTGGAATTCTTTACTCAAGAGGAGCACAAGCCGCTGCTTGTGTGACAGCAGGAGCCGGATCAGGCTTACAGAAGTAGTGCAGAGACATTTCATGCTCAAGGTGGGGGCAAGCTTCTAGGGGTCATTTCCCATCACAGACCCATTCTTCCCCAACGCCCCCATATCAGGACGCCCGCCTGACACTGCTGAGGCCTAGCTTTTACCATGTGGCCAGGTTAGGACAAACAGCAGTGCTTGACCAGACCACCAGCCCCTGCAAAGCCTGAAGACGGCCTAGTCCCTTTTTAAATGCATTCTGCATGCAGACTGGGTATGTATTTTAGATTGCAGCTGTTCACTATCCACTAAAAGTGGTGTCAAGAATTTGGAATCATAATATACTTCAGATTCGATAAGAGACCTAATAAATCCATCTCTGGCCAGTGTTGTAGTCTTTGTGCTGAAGATATGCCAACCTTTACAAACACATTTCTCAAAAGTGGTACAGTAGGGTTTTCAAGGGAGGGGGTGCGTTATTAAACTAAAGGCATGTTAATCTATTAATAGTAGCTGGTCATTATCCATAACCCATTTAGTCTTTGGTACTACCATCAATAGTTGGGGCTAAAAACACTGAAAATTTGTGTTAATGTGCACTTGTTCTCACCAGATTCCAAAATTAGTGCGTGACCTCATGAAATTGTTTCTTTTATATTTATATATGGTTCTCGTCTTTGGTGAAGAATGAGGCTAAAAAAAATCATTAAAACTTAACATGTAGTGACCAAAACTCTGGTTTTGCTTAGACATTAGAGCAAGTTGAATTAAACATTAATTTAAGCAATTAAATTTTAAGGTCAGACTCCAGAATATTCCAAAGAAGGAAAAGCACAATGTAGTGAGAATAGCATAATACAGTATACTCTAAGAGAAATCTATATCCTATTATCATGCATGAGATATTTTTATTCAGATTATCAGAAACATGGCAACAGACCAGCAGATTAATTAAAAATTTCCCATGGGATACATGTCTCCAAGCTTCTCTGAGGTTTATTTATCTAAGCAAGAGCTGTACCAGCCCAAGAATAAGTATGCCAACACTTATGAAAAAATGATTGGATACATCCTACACTATAAGATAAGAGTTCAGATAGAATATTAGCAAGAGATCTGTTCATATAAAGAACAAAACTCAGAAGAAGATGAAGAAAAAATAAATAAAAAACCTAGAAACAGGACATATGGACAAGATTCTTCTGCAACCAACACTCAGCCTCATCAGTCTTGATCAGATCTGGCTTGACTACACTCAGAAACTCAAATCCGTTCCCTCTTGGTTTTCATTGTCAGAACTAAGGACGAATGACTGTCCCTTCCTCATACCACATACATCATTCACACATTTCCAGATATTAACATAGCTTAGCTTGACTCTTCCAGATGTGTGTTGTCATCCTTACCTTTACTTTCTAAATTGTCCAAACCACCAGCACCATAAAATGTGGAAGCTCATAGCTCTATGGGGAGAGGAGTCTTACATCAAAATCCCCCAAAGGAGTCAGCTCACACCTCAGGAAGCACCATCTCCACCAAGCAAAAAGGGATGGCGCATGAGTGAGAAGCAGATAAGGAACCTTTCTTTGCATGTCTGAGCATCTTCCTGACTTATAAAATTAAGAACCTATTTGTCAGTAGATGTTGTCTTTACTTTAGTTACCGTTCTCAACCACCATTGCTGACAGTCATTTTAACACATTAGAACAAAATGGGGAAAAAATGGTTGTCAGTTTCAGAAAAAATAGTAATGGAAAAAGTGGCTAAGGGGACACACATTGCTTTTCCTTCAAAAAGAGTTACCCTAAATTTGCCAAACACTCATGAAAAATAAAGATTGAAAAGATAATTCCTGTTATATCTTGTTTTGTTTTAATATACAGAAAGTGTGCTGTTTAAGTCTCCTGACCCAACAAGGCAGTCCACAGAAGGACTACAGCTCCTACATACCAGACTCTTCAGTCGTCTGAGTCGTCAGGGACAATGATTTCCACAAATATGACCTATTTCCCTTCAAATTTTCAGCAGGACCTCCCACTGTCCCCCAAAGTTTACCAAAATCCAGGTACATATAACTCCCCATCCCACAAAGATTTTGGAATCCAACTCTAAAGTTATGCCCCAGGGAACACATAAGGAGAAGCTGGAAGGCAGTCACAAAAGTCTCATTTAAATTCCTGGAAAGCACAGCTTCTCCAAACACACTATTCAGCTCTCTTTGGAAAGCCTCATTTGCATCGAACCATGAGTTTAACTCCACTGGCCCCACACCACCATTACCATCAAGTCCAAAAAAGATGCCATATTCCGAATTAAAAAGAATTCATCACATCACACTCTAAATGGTGGGAAGTAAAACAACCCAAACGCAGAGTTTTCGCCAGCCAAGTGCATAATAATTGACACTGATTTTAGGAGGCTCCAGAAAACCCCTCTGCACCTGAGCATTATAGCCACAAAGAAGGAAGGAAGGAAGGAAGGAAGGAAGGAAGGAAGGAAGGAAGGAAGGAAGGAAGGAAGGAAGGAAGGAAGGAAGGAAGGAAGGAAGGAAGGAAGGAAGGAAGGAAGGAA
>CM052709.1:36601600-36622382 GCA_028551405.1 Uromys caudimaculatus | reverse complement strand
TTTGATAAAAATAAAAAAATCTCCATTTCCTTTCACAAACAGATCACATCAAATCAAACCAATGCAACCGTCTCTCATCCCCAGAGTTAACTATGTCCACCTGTCCAAGTGCAAGCCCTCCTTTCGCTCACCTTCTTTGGACTGTCTTGTTTCTCCCCACATACCGCTGGCTTCTGTTAGGTGAGCTCATCTAACTCTGTAGCTCAGTGCAACTGGCCAAGGAGATTCCAGCAGGATACCGCGGGTGGCAGACCTCGCAGACCCGCGTGCTTGTACTCCTTCAGCTTGTCCCTACACCTGTGCTCCTATGCCTGTGCTCGGCGCCCAAGTCGGATTCCTGAGGTCACATTTTATTCACTCCCCCCGTCCCCCCCGGCAGCCAAGCGGGCGGGAGGGCGAGCAGGATAGCAAGTAGGCGGGAGGGCGAACAGGCGGGCAAGCGCGCACACCACGAGCTCCTACTCTTACTCGGATGCCCTGGAAAGCTCGGCCTCGCTAGGGACTCAGACGACCCCGTTCTGGCGTGGGCTCCTCTCCTAGAAGGCACGACCACGTCTCCGCCTCTTAGCAGTGCGTGGCTGCGCTCAGCTCCGCGCCGCCTGCCTCATTGTTCCAATCCGCGTGGCAGTGGCACTACTGCCGGTGGCTCCCAGGGCAAGCAATAGGAGGCTACCGGCCCGGACACACATATACACACCCCGCCCTCCCTGTTCCCATCTTCTGCCCGAGCTTACCTGGCGGCTAGGCACTGGGGAGTTGATCGGCCTCCCGCGCGCGCCCCGGCCCGGCAGCTTGCCTTGTGGCCAGAGCAGGCGACGCAGAGCCTGCCTCTCCTACAGCGACTGCAGACTCCGCTGCGTGGGGCGGCGCGGCTGCCTAAAAAGGCGTGCTAATCCCAGCCGCCGCCTTCACCAGATGAGGCGCTCCGAAGGCTCCCCGAACGGCCTCTGCTTCCAAGTATCTGGCACACGGGCACACAAGGGTCCCTGTGGCGGCCTCTGGAATGCCACCGGCCGCTGGTGGTGGGCAAGACGGTCTGGGAAGCTGGCCCGGAGGAAGTGAGTCTTTGTGTTCTGGCCTCGAACACATAGCTCTCTGCAGAGCAAAAACCCGGCTACCTGCGCGTGGCTCCCTTTGTTCAGACTCTGACCGACTCAAGCCGCCTGCATTCTCACTCTGGCTGCAGCTACTGAGAAGTGCCCGACTGTGCAGGGACGCATTTGGGAACGTGCTGCCTTTGGAGCTCCCCGCTTGCCAACCTCCATAGATACATCCAATCCTGGGAAAGGTGGTCAGATTCTTGCCTCTGAGACTCCCGGGACTGCCTGCGGGGCTTAGGGGTGATCAAGAGCGGCGCTGCTGGAGCCGGAGCAGCAGATTGAATGTGTGTGTGTGTGTGTGTGTGTGTGTGTGTGTGTGTGTGTGTGTGTGTGTGTGTGTGTGTGTGTGTGTGTGTGTTCGTTCAAGTGCTAATGCCCACTGCAACCCTCCTATTTTCCAAAGGCATCCGAAGCTGTCCCTCCCTAGTTGTGTGTAAGCATGCTTCTCTGAACTTTGTCCCCTTGAATGTGGATGTTACCTACAAGTTTTCTCGCGGAGTTAGAAAAGGACAAGAGCAAGGGGTAATGGTAGAGCAAGATTCGGTTGCTGATTGTACCCCAGTTTATTGTGAGGAACTATAAGGTCGATCACATCAATCCAATCCCACCCGGTTCTGGGTCCTTGCAAGGATGAGCATTTTGAAGACAAGTTCTTCACTGAATGTATTTAATTTAAACTTCATCTATCTAGTCGAGGTGTTTTTGGTTTAGTTTAACTAGTTGTCCAATTTATTCAGAATACGTGGAGTGCTTATGTGTTTGGGTCTAGGCATCGTGATAGATGAGCAAAACTCAATCTAGAAGTTTACAGACATTTAACAATCAGGAATTAAACTAAAACCCACAGAGTGAAATTCACTGTGTGTGATCAAGTATACCTGGGAGATGCTTTCTCGGGTTTCCCCAGTTCTATTAACTGTATCCGACACGTGGCATTTCTAAGAAATGCCTGAAGGGATGATGTGTCACTCATTAATTATTGCATCTTATTTATGTGAAACACATATGGTATGGCTAATTCTCTGCTCTGCCCCTCCCCACAACTCACCACAATGGACTCTGCCAGCCACTGAAGTGATGTAAACTGTAGCTCTAGGCTTTGTCTTCTGCCTAATGGATACATATGCAAGTACTAACAAGGTATGCTGCACATGTGCTAAAAGTGCATTATACATTCTCTAGTCCTTAAAAGTAGCAACAAATCAAGTCATGTAATAAAAAGCATAGTAACACCGTTACAATATTTCACTGCAAAGTAAAAATCTTCAATTTATAACATTTCTTACAGACTGAATGTTTTTTACCCTCATCTTGTTGTTTTTACAAAAATACTTCAAAGTTGATGCCTTCATGACTACCTTTAAAACAAAAACACTAAGTGTTCCAAGACAACAATGGACTTTGTGCCTGTAGAAAACTTACCCAGCTTAAAACAAATATGCAAATTGCTGTCATCGAAATTTAAGTGAACTTGGTTTACTATTTATGGTCTAGGTAGAAAATAAATGGGCTGACCTGGTAATCTGTTGCTTCCCAAGTGAATCATAAAGGCAGTGTAGATGTTGAAAGCTGTATGTCACGCTGGTTTCTGTCAGAGTGTAATGGTAAATGAAGTATTTTCACATGCTTTAGTTGGGCTGCTCAGAGGAACCCTAAACAAGAGTAGACAGGGTTTTAAACATTGGAAGAGTTCCACTGACTATAATATTCCTTTCAATTTCAAGTGAATGTTTTCTAAAAGCCGGGAAGCATTTTAAAATCCATTTTTCTGTATGTGCCTATATTAACTTGCACTTCTATTCTGTGTTAAACTCAGGTTTTCTCCATCATCCTTGTTGTAACCCATAGCCATACTTCTGATAGGCTCTCAAAGCATGACTCAGTACCAGCTTGATTTGTACACATTCTGTGACTTATGTATGTGGTGTCTTTGTCAAAAGGGTCTTAACATCAAGTTCTGGAGTAGAACCAAGAGCAGTTGAGGGAAAGAAAACTTTAATATTAAGGGTCTATTGGACCCCCACCCCCCATCCAAGAATTCTTAAAGAGGAAGCCCATTCCTGGCACAAAACTTTTTGCTTATTACTTGGTGGTATCTAGTATGAGCACTGTGGCCCCATTGTAGAGTAACTACATCTAACTCTTTTTAGCTATTTGTATGTTTAAATTGCAAGAAGACTTTGCAATGTTTTTTTAATGAGGTCCATAGTGTTAATTATCCCTCCCCATGTTCCTTCCTTTAAACTACCCTCCCATCCCCACCCCATTTAACCTTTCCTGTTCCTTTATTCTGGTTTATATCAACATGTTCTTTCTTTCTGCTGACTACCCTCCTCCAAGTCTCAGTACCCTTTACTAATTTTTTGACTTCTGTAGATACTTCAAATGAAGCACACATATCTAAAGAGTTAAAGCTAACATCCACAAATGAGAAAAGACATGCAACATTTGTCTTCTGAGACTGGGTTACCTCACTCTAGATGATCTTGTGAGCTTCATCCATTTTCCAGTGGTTTCATAACTTCATTTTCTTAACAGCTGAGTAATATTCTATTGCATAAATGCACCATGTTTTAATTATCCATTCATCAATGGATGAATATCTAGGCTGTTTGTATTTCCTGGCTGTTGTGAATAGAGCAGCAATGAACTACCTTCTTAGTGAGACAGTCAGTCTTTAGGATATATGCCCAAGAGTGATGTAACAAGGTCATGTCGCAGATTAGTAGTTTCTTGATGGAGCCCCACACTGATCTCCATAGTGGTTGTACCAGGTTGCACTCCCACCAGTACTGATTAATGTTTCCTGTTTTCCATATCCACACCAGCATCTGTTAGCATTTTTTTATCTTAGCTATTTCAAATGAAATAAGATGAAATTTAAAAGCATTTTTAACTTGCAGTTCTCTGATAGATAGGGATGTTGAACAATTAAAAAACTATTTTTTCAGCCATCTGCTTTTCATCTTTTTAGAACTTTCAGTTTAGTTCCTTGTCTAATTTTTAATTGGTTTGTTTGTTTTGTTGATATTTAGTCTTTTTAGTTCTCTGTGTATTCTAGACAGTGCTTATAAATTGCACAGTTGGCAACCATTCTTTAAGGTCTTCTCTGGAGAAATAGTATTCTTTGCAGAACAGAACATTTTAGTTTCATTAGGTCCTGTTTTTCTGTTGTTATACTAATGCTTGCACTATTGGGTCCTGTTCAGATACTCCTTTCTTGTGCCAAAAAGTCCAAGTAGTTTTTCTACTTTCTCCTCTGTCAGATCCAGGGTATCTGCTCTGATACTGATGTCATTGATCCCTGTGGTGTTGAAATCTGTGAGGGTAAAGAATAAAGATCTTGTTTCCTTCTTCTACCTGTAGCCATCTTGTCTGATGGGTACCATTTGTTGAAAATGCTTCCTTTTTTCCAGTGTGATTTGTCAGACTCTTTGTTTAAAACCAGGTGGTTGTGTGAGTCTAGGCTTATATGTGGGTCTTTATTTCTATTCATTGATCAATGTGTCCATTCTCTGCCACTACAATGCTGCTTTCATTATTGTAGCTCTATAGAATAACTTTGAATCTGGGATGGTGATACCTTCAGCAGCTTGTTTGGGATTGTTTGCCTACTCAGGGTCTTTTGTATTTCATTTGAAGTTTAAGATGATATCTTCAATTTCTGTGAAGAATTGCATTGAGGTTTTGATAGGAATTACACTGATTCTTTAGATTGATTTTGATAAAAGATCCATGTTTACAGTATTAAGTCTAACAATCCACGAGCATGGGAAGTCTTTCCATCTTAAGTACCATTTTAAACTTCTTTCCTTGGGGTGTAAGCTTCCACATAAAAAAGGAAGGAAGGAAGTTAAAAAGGAAGGAGAGAGGGAAGGAGGGAGAGGAAGAAGGAAGGAAAGGAAAAAGGGGAGAGAGGAAGAAAGAAAAAACAAGAGAAAAGGTAAAACAACTTAGAGTAAAATCATGCCTAGTACTGTAAATATAGCTATCTTCTAGGGGCAAGTGATATTCTGAATCTGGGAGGTAAACCTACAACTACTACTTGACTAAACCAGCATAACCTGTAACTACATTCTTAATATTTATCCCTATATCAACAGATAACTAAAGTTCTTAACCCTTCATTAAAGAAAAAGATCATTGCAGAAAACTGGAATCTAACAAAATATAGAGACCATATGGCACAAAGCCCCAACAGGTACATCTACCACACAACTCCTATACCTAAGACACAGGGATCATTGCAGAAGAGGAGGGCAGAAGTGAGAACCAGAGACACAAGAAATTTGGTGTGAGATTGTCTCTCCCAGAAATATTAGAAAAGTTGTACCCATAGAGTCTCACCAGCATGGCTACCTAAACAAGGGTTAAACAAGAACAACAAAATCTTTTAGAGCCTCAATCCTAGATGAAAGAAAGACATGTAACTAAGTAATGCTGAGATCAGGAGAACAGTCTTCCCCAGGGAAGGACCCCCAAATTGATTATCCAAAAACCAGTAATGCATCCTGAAATTGTATATATACAAGCAACATTATATTATCTGTGTAGCTTGTATTTATATATTTAAGATTATACACATATGTGTTATGTGTGAGAGTGTGTGTATCCTGTGTGTGTGTCAGAGAGAGAAAGAGAGAGGGAGAAAGAGAGAGAGAGAGAGAGAAAGAGAGAGAGAGAACAAAAAGATAAAAGCCATGAATCTGAGAGAGAAAGGGAGTGGCTACATGGGGAAGGTTGGGAGGAAGGGAGAATGATGTAAAATAGTTCAATTTCAAAAAATAAAACCCTTAGAAATATTATTAAGCAAATAGAGAGACCATTATAAATGAAGAGACTGGGAGGTTGCATGTAGGTGTATGTGGGAACCAATCTCCTGGGCTAACTGAGGCCCTTTGCCCACCTTCCTTTCTGTATTTCAGGTAGGAACTAAAAGAAATGTTTGCATCAGACACAAGAGAGTTGCCATCTACAACATCAGTTGTGGGAGAGATGACACAGAAATGCAATTGCAGGCCTTTAGGATTGGCAGTATCTAGTCAGCTCTTGCCTTCAGAAGGGAGCTACCAGCAGAACTGTAGGGTCACAACTCAGCTTCAACAAGAGGCATCGCCAAACAGGCATGAAAAAACAGCAGAAAGGAAGAGACCAGACTCTTCTTCTGTACCTCCAAGGACAGCAAATGTGGCTGAAAACTGGAAGATGGGATTTGCCTCTGACCTTTGATCCCTGAGTATGATTCTCTGAGCGTCAACAACCCACTTAGTGGTCTGGATGAACGTAATCTTAACGATTTTTGCAGAAGTAGCTGAGTGCACTCACAAGCTCACCGTCATTCACAAAGGGTCTACATTTCATGCTTCATATAAACATTCCCAGCAATTATCTCACTGGATATTGTAAACTCTGAAAGATGGAGTGACTGTATAGAGGATTAGGAACAAGGGCAGTCCCCAGGGCCAATCAGGGATGGCCTTGACATGTATTAACTGTATGGCAACAATAATGGTACTTGTGGGAAAAACTGCAGAGCTTTTTAAGAACGAACACCTGGAGTCTTCAAACAAATTATTTTTACTCAAATAAAATTACATTATAGAAAATGTATCCCACACTTCCTGAAATATTGATACCTTCATAGACATTGTTTATTATATTTAGACCTCTTTTCTAGTTAGAGTTTTCCTTGATCTTTAAAATGTTGGAAGTAAGTCGTATGCCTCATGTCCCTTTGCCCCAAAGACACTATTTAGAATTTCTCAAGCGTTTCCCCCACATAAATAGAAAGAGCCATATAATTGCCAATTTCTGTGAATCTCAGTGTGATAATCCAATACTTGATGAGCAATGTTCAAACAAGGTCATTAGAATTTCCATTTCTCACACATTTATCGCTGGGGACATTCTCATAGCTAGGTTTCCTGTCTCTTCTCTCTCATGTAAACCTTTTCCTCAGTGTACCTGTTACATAATCTTACAAAATTTTAAAAATTCAAACCGTTTTCTAAGTGGCTCCCAGTTTGAGCTTGTTTCCCCACAATTCAGACGCAGATGTACTTACAGCTCTGTTTGTTTGTTTGTTTGTTTGTTTGTTTGTTTTTACTTTGGGGCCATAAACTCAGAGAATCATTTCTTCTCCGCACATCTTAAAATGCTACTGTAGTTAATTTCCCCAACACTGGATAATGTTAACTTGCCTATTTGGTAATAAGATAAGTCTCTATTTACTCTCACCACCATGAAGTGCTGCTCACCCCTTTCTAGTTAAATGGTACTTTATTTGGGTTGAATTTGGCGTTGCTTCTCCTTAAGTCCACTCTCTAATTTTAGTTTCCTTTCCAGTCCACCTGTATATGGGTTCTTTTCTACATTGTTTCTTCTATCACAAGGTTTAACTGGCATTTTTCCCTAGGACAAAAAGAAAAGATTTCTTCTCTGTTCATAAACTGCCTGGGAAAAACAGCTGTTGTCTTTGTCAACCAGCTTCAGCACAGACAGTAAGGTTTTCTGGTTCACATATCGTCTTAATGCAAGTAACTCAGACATGACAGCTAACTCAGAAGCAATTTCCTCACTTGTAAAGTGAGAATAATAACATCATACCTTAGGGCTGTTCAGAGGATTTAATAAGAGATGCTAACGTGCCTATTTCAGTGCATAATATTTTAACCTCCAATAAACTGAAGGATTGTTAGAAGAGTTGGAGGAAGCCCAATCTGCAAATACAGAAATACAGTGAGAAAGTGAGAGAGATGCTTGCTGGGTTGTTCTATTCCCTAACCTACTCCAGCAGCTGCTTGTCAGATGTCAGTGCTGCAGAGGGCTCACAGTAACATCTGGAAATGAAGAACGGGCCAATCCATTATTTGGTCTCACTTTCTTTCATTGTTCCAGGTAAGAGACAGGCAAATATATGCTTCACGGCAGTTACATGGGCCACTCACTTCTACCCATCACCCTGCAGTTCCCATGCCACTAGACTGTCACCAGCTCCCACCCAATGCCTCCCATTCCTTCCACTTTGAAGCTCTCCCACCTGTCTGCTAGTTTTGAGCCTCTACAACACACCAGAGTGGATCTAGATTTTAGTTGTTCTTTGCTGCATGTTTTTCGGGGGCTTCCACACAACAGAAGGTGTACTAATTAGACAATTGATGGCAATGCATCTCAAGGCTGTCTTGATATCTGAAGACCAATGGAGACATTTCCATTTGAAAAGTTATCTTAAGAGAATAAACACTCTATATGTGCTGCTCCTTTAATTACTTTCTCAAAGGCCTCTCTTTAGTGAGCAAGCATTTTAATTAATTAAAACCCACCTTGACTGCTGGTTTATTTTTCCCTTGATTAGCCCAGCAATTTCTCATCAATCCCTTACAAAACACCACTCATTCTGAGTCAAAGTGACCTGTTCAGACACCTGATTACTATGGAGCTGAAAACATGATGCCATTTCAGAAATCTAAATCCTAAAGCAATTTAAATTTTGTTCAGTCACTGGCAGAAATGATACAAAATAGCTTTCATTATAGAAACTAATGGGTAATAAGGGCACTAATTCAAGACTTCAGAGACATGAACACAAAATGGAAGCTTTGGTCCAATTTTTAAATAACCTACATACTTTTAAAAAAGAAATATTAAGTTTCCTGATATGCCTCTTTTAGCTCAAGTTATTCTCCTCTGCACACTTCCAGGTCTTAGGTAAGGATCTGAGAATCAATTCATTTTCCTTAGAATATTCCTCCATGATTGAGATTTATGGTAAGTTACATATAGGACAGCATAGTTCAGACTGCTGTATCTTTTTTCATCCAAGCATCATAAACTTTATAAAGAATCACCAGTGTGGCTTACCCCTGTAATCCCACTATTAGAACAGCTAAAGTATATACATTTTCACAAATGCACATAGCTGAGTCCATAGAGTGATATCCTGTCTCAAAAGGTAAAAACAAAAACAAATCAACAAAAGCCATCACCATAAATGGTACTTACATAACACATGAGATATAGTGTTTAAATTTTTGAATGACTTGCATAAAGGGACTGAATTATCATGTGGCAGGTAAGATCAGAATAACAGGAAGAGAATCAATCTCTTACTTTTGACTCAACTCTAGCTTCTGGTGGCAACATTGTCAAGACACATCGTATAATTTGTACTGAATAGGTTAGCCTTTTGTGTCTCTATTTCTAGTGTACATGGATTGTAAAGGATGTTCCTACCTATTGCATCACTGAGAAGCAGTAAAAGGATGACACATCCATGGTTTACTTTTAAAAATTCCCCATGTAGGATCATATTTACATGAAGGCACAGTGAGATGGTGTAGTCCTGTGCTGCTGCCACAGATAGGCTGATATCTCTAGGCATCTTCTCAAATGCAGCAGAAGACCCTAAGGCAGTGGTTCTCAACCTTCCTAATGTTGTGACCTTTTAATACAGTTCCTCATGTTACCCCAAAATATTATTTTCATTGTTAATTCACAACTTTAATTTTGCTATGAATTGTAATGTAATATCTGCGGAGTTTTTTATGGTCTTAGCAACCCCTGCAAAATGGGTCACAACACACAGGTTAAGAGCCACGCACCCATGGGTCCTCAGGTTTCTCTTAAAAAGGGTTCCAGAAGGCACTAGTATTATTCTTGCAGCATAATAAACTCTCTCATCTATAGCTTTAGATTCTGAGGTTCCAGTTACCAGCAGCCATTCTTAATTCAGAAAACACTAACTGAATAGTTGTAGTAATAAGTAATTTTTAACTTTTACTGCAAGATATTACTATACTTGTCCTAATTTATTTTATTTATTATTAGCCTATTATTGTGATAAGTTTATAATGTAAACATACAATGGGGATGTATTGCTTAGAATAAACTGAATATATAGGGTACTATGTATGGTTTAGGGATCTATTCAATACCTTGGAGAAGAGTCTATAAAGGTAAAGGATGCAATGATAATACTGTGTGGTATTTAATGTTTTCATTCTCTCTTTCCATGAGTGCACAGTAGAACTTTCAGGATATTGTGTGATACATGATATTTTAGCACATTGGTTGCAAAAACAGCCATTAAATTCTACCCATGTCTTAAAACCCAGTTATGAAGATGACTGTCAAAAATATATAATGTCATGATTCATGTGGCTAAAGTTCTGAAACATTTAATTTTCATTTAAAATGCTTGGAGCTAATATGGAATGCTTATAGTATTTTTATTGTTTTATGATACTGAAAAATTGAACTCAGGGTTTTACAGATACTACCTAAGTACAACTGAGCTGTACCCTGAGTGTTGCTTATTAATTTATTTTATTTAGTCAGTTATTTAAGACATGACCTTTCTAAATTATCCAGTAAGGCTTTGATCTTTTAGCCTCCTGCTTCAGCTCCCCAGGTAACTAGGGACAAAGGCATGTACCATAAAACTCAGCTGGCCCACAAATTTTGTAAGATTTATGTGTGTTTCAAATTTCCCAGTTGTAATTTCAAATGAAGCTAAAATAGATAAATATTCTAGGAATTGAAGTGCTTGGGGTTCTCAGTATTTTTAAGAGTGGCAAAGATGGCTGAGATGATCCAGTTGGAGAACCAATATACTTGACAGCTAACTCTTCCTTGATGTTTTCTAATATCTTATGAATCCCTGGCTGTCCAAAATACCTGAGTTCCAGCTGTTCATTTCTGATAAAACAAAACAAAACCAACAAACAAAACCCTTTAATGTCTCATTAAAGCCCTTGCCATTGCCAGGCATGTGGCCCTTTTCACTCCCTTCTTCCTCACATTACACTCTCCAGATCTTGTGCTCAGTCCCTTACCACCCACCCTGAGCCCTACTCTCCTCTTCCTTCATGCCTCCCTTTACCTTTTTGAGTGTACAATCTCACCATCTCACCATCCTTTGCTTATATGTCTGAGAAAAAGTAAAAACTTAACTGATACCTCAAACAATGGTAAGCCCTTTCTAAGCATACCACTGTGATCCACAGTACCTGTTTGTGGTTGCATTTAACAGCACTGTGGTCACACTAAATATGTAATTGAATGTTTTTTCTATGCTAGGACTTGCTCTAGGTAAAAATATATAATCATCTAAAGTGATGGAAATGTAATCAGAAATCTGAAGACTCTATGGGCCTAATGGTCTTGTGTGTGTGTGTGTGTGTGTGTGTGTGTGTGTGTGTGTGTGTGTTTGTGTTGAAAGTGTGTGTTACACAGAATAAGTAAATAAATATAAATTATATGGCAAGTCACTTGGTTATAACAGTCACAGAAAAAAACAAGCATATGAGGAGGAGCTAATAGTATCTATAGCGGACATGTGGCTATACTTTTAAAGGTTGATCATGGAAGGTAGAAGATAATACAGCAAAACTCACTGTAGCTGGTAACAGAATGTCAGAATGGAGGAAGCTTCAAGAGGCATTGAGAATATACTCTCATTGGTATTAAGCATTGTAAGGAAAGGAATGCTTTTTTAAAAAATATTTAATTTTTAATTACATTTAAATATGTGTATCTCTGTGGATTTGTGCACAAGTACACTGCTCTTGGATCCTCTGGAGCTGGAGTAACAGGACATTGTGAGCCAATCAATGTGAGTTCTGGGAAACAAAATCAGGTCCTCTTCAAGAACAGCAGCACTCTTAACCACTAAACCATCTCTAGAATCCCAGGTCCAGAAATTTATGCATCTAAAGTATACTGACACACATTCTTTGGCCTCTTTTTCCTGCTAGCATCAGTACAAGTGAAGAAGCCTACCTGTTACTGATGGAATTTATCTCTATTAACTCAGCTTCTCACGGACTGCATACTTCCCACCCAGGTACACAGTGGCTTGCTTCAACAGGCCCTGCTGGTAAAAGTTAGTTTTCTTCATCTGCTTTCTTTATAGCAGTGTTTTCTGTAATTCATCACATAAAGGGAAGGTCCTCTCAATGTGAATTTGTCCTCTCTAAGATTCATCAACAAGACACCAACCAAGATTTTCTAAGATGAACTCTCCCCAAGCCACATGCCTGAGGACATGTGCCTACTGGGAACTTCAAAATTCCTTGAGGTTTAACTGGGATCAAAGTCTTTGCATGACTTGATGCTTCCACAAGAACTCCTACGTGTGTTTTGAATAGGCAGTGTTGTAAGGCTGAGGGAGGATATACTATAACTGTTACTCTGTGTACTCATCTTAGAAATATTGCCAGATATGTTTAGCATGAGGCAACGTGTTTTATTTCAAGGGTCTTGAATGGAAAAGATCTGACAAAAAGCATAGAACTGACAAACTTGGGTCTTTAGAACTCTAAGAGGAACAGGGCAAGAAGTCATTAGTGACACATATAGGTTAGCATTGAACAGAACAGGGAATCAGGCATGGACATCAGCAGTGTTTAACAGAGGTATGGCTTAAGAGTAGTTGGTTCAGAATAGAAATTAGAGTTTAAGTTTTCCTTCTGAGCTAACAGGCATGAAAAAGATGCTATAAGTGATTCATGGGAACTTGGCTGACTGTATTGCTTCCACCAAAGTGTGTGAACTGGGAAACCAAGATCTAAAGAACAGGCACAGTCCTTCCTCCCTAATGCCTTCATATTCTTCAAACTTAAATTCACACAATTAAAAACAAACAAACAAACAAACCTTTCCTCCTTCTACATTTTATTTGAGATTCTTATCTTATGCTGTATATCTTAACCTCCTTACCACTAATTTTCCTTTCATTCTCCTTAATGACCAGATTGGTCTCCTAAAAATAATACTGTGAGAACATGGTCTAGTTATGTGTTTCTATTCATAGTTATACTTACATCTTACATAAACATACCAAATTGCCAATCTTTCTCTTTGAAAGTCCAATTTATGAATGCTGGACCAGCTAGAGGCAGCTCCTGCTTCCCGCCTCATACAGATGTACAGGTAGTTAGGCCTTACTGCAATGATCAAATGTGCACTAGAGAGGGGAAAAACGGAAGAGTGGAGCAGTCCTTGCTCTGTGGAGAGGTGACGGCAGTAACAGATTGAAGAGCAGGCTGAAGACAACAGTAGAAAGGGTCTTGCCTGGGATGATTGATGGGGTGGAGTCCCACAGACTCTGCTCTTGAATATGCCTCACAGCCACAGGATTAGGATTGCCTTCTCTCTGTGCAATGATGGAAGCTGAGAAGAACAATGGTTTGCTTTCTGGACTGGACCTTCTTCAAGTACTGCTTTGGTCTGTTATGCTGCTAAGGACCATGTGTGGGTGAGTAGTCCTGATGCAGCTGGGGTCTGACCCATGTTAACAACCGAAGACAACATGGATGTTCATGGTTCATGATACAGCCTGAAGCCACACTGATGTCTTCAGCTGTGCTACCACAGGGAGCCATGTTGAGGTGAGTGGCCTGTGCTGCCACCTGAGGCCATGTTGATATCCAAACTACAAGCTGCCTCGGAGGACCTTGTCTGGGTCCATAGTCCTATTTCAGCTTGTGGTCATATTCGGGGTCTGTGGTGTGACCAAAAACCATGAGGAAACCCATGATCTCAGCTCCAGCTGACTGTAAAGAGCAAGGAAGCTACTTTGGCAGTGCTGTCAATGACTGCAGATGTACAATCAAAAAAGAGGAACCCGGATGGCTTCGGTGATAATAACCTAAAAAGGAAGCCACCAGAGAGAACTCTTACAAAATTGTGGTAAGAATGCTGAAGCCTAGCTCTCCACAATAGAAAGCTTCTGTCAAGGAGTCGAAAGGGCAGGGTTCTGACTAGAGAAAGACTTTCAGGAGTAGGCCACAGGGAGTTTGCCAATGCTCTAGTAAGTACTTAGACAACACAAACTGAACATTGTTATTGTTGCTGTTTTGGGCAGATGGGGAAGTTACAAGGGCAGTGGATACGGAAAATGTGGAAGGACTGGGAAGTGATTGTGATCAGAGTGTACAGAGTGAAATTCCCAAAGAATCCATAAAAAAATGTTCTTTTGAAGGAAAACAAAGCCTCTCTTTTACCTTCAAAATAAAACTTAGGTACTTTAAAAGAGTGCCTGTGTTTTCCAGTTTTTGCCAACTTGACACAGCTAGAGTAACTGCTAAGAGAATCTCAATTGAGGAACTGCCTCCAGACTGGCCTGTAGACATATCTGTGGGGCATTTTATTAATTAGTCAACAATGCAGGAGAGTTTAGCTCCCTGTGGGAGTTGCCATTCCTAGGCGGTTGGTATCTGGTTGTATAAGAAATGTCCCTACACAAACCATAGGAATAAAGTCAACAAGCAGCATTCTTCCATGTTTCAGTTACTGCCTCCAGGTTACTTCTTCAGTGCCTGCTTTGGCTCTGCTCTGTTATAGACTGTAAGTCAAGTATGTCTTTTCTTCCTCAAGTTGCTCTTAGTCATGCCATTTTTATCGCAGTAATAGGAAGGCAACTACAAGTGTTCACCAAAGTCCTAGGTACAGTAAGCGTGATTAGCCAAAATCACCTAGAGCAGTGTTTCTTAACCTTCCTAATGCTATGGCCTTTTATTACAGTTCTTCATGTTATGGTGACCCTCCCCCCCATAAAATTATTTTGTTGCTACTTTTTAACTCTATTTTTGCTATTCTTATGAACTATGATATAAATATCTGAGATGCAGGATATCTGATATGCAACTCCTTTGGGGGTTGTGAACCACCGGCTGAGAATCACTGGCCTATAGCATGATTAGGAGGTGAAGAAACCTTTAGGAGGTTGGACCTAGTTGGAACAAGTTGGTGGCTCGCTCTTGAAGAGTTTATTGTGACCCCAACAATACTTTCTCTTTCTGTGTTCTGTCCACCAGCAGATAAGCATGTTTCTTGTGCTACCTTCTTCTGTCATGAAGCATTGCCTGGACACTGTCCCAAAAGTCAAGGGACCAAACAACTTAGGACTCAGCCTCTGAAATAATAGCCACCATAAGATGTTCTGAATATAGGTTGATTCTTCTTAGATGTGTGCTATAGTCACAAAAAGCTAACTACCACGTTGTCCCCAAAATCTCATCTGCTACATCAAAAGTTATTTTCAACCATATTTTTGCCATTTCTCAAAACTACATCATTTCTTTCTATCCTGGGAAAAAGGATTTCATTAGTGATCTCTCAAGTATTCAACCTCACTTTCTTCTCTTCAGCCCTATGGTTTGTTGTAGGGTCTAGATTGTCAGGTCCAACTCAGTGAACTGCTGCCAGGTACTTCACAGTTCTGAGGGAAGCAGGGACTACCTGGTCTATCACTGGGCTCATGTAGCTTCACAGTCTCAACATTATGTGGTACAGCATTTTTATTGGTGATGTCGCATCTGCATGAGATTATGTTTCTAGGATTTATTGTATCAAAACATGAAGTGAAAATCTAAGTAAACAAGAACTAAAGCTGCTGATGTGCAACATGACTGATGTCTGAAAAGTTAAAGGATGTACCTTTAGTATCTTTTAGTACATACATATAACCTCGCAACTGGCTATTTAAGGATGAAATAAAAATATGGCTCCTTTTAATTTATTTGCACTGTTTGAAATGGCTAGAGTTGATTCCTAGTATTTGAAGTGGCTGTATTCTGAAATGTACGTAAGAATTCTGAGTTCCCTAATACTGATCTGGTATTGTTAGAGGAAGTGGAGACGTGTTTCCCATGAGTCAGCACATATCCTTGTTTGACTTGAGTTTCAGTTAGAGCTATCTTATTTAGCATGTGGTTGGTTCATTTAAATGGAGATGATCTCACCCACCAGCACTGTAGCTCATGCTTGGATGAAACTTCTGTAACACAAGTTCTTTCTCCAGAAAGCACACTGCAGCCTTTCTGTGCTTAGCAGTTCTGCAGTAGTGTGTGCATTGTGACGGGTCAGTGGAAAATCACCCAGCCACTTGGCTGACCCTGAGCTCCTAGAATCAACTTTAAGGTCAAGCAGTGTTTCAGAGATACAGGTCAAGGAATATTTCCCATCAGCCCTGTTCTTTTTCACTAGCTCACTGCCCATGCTCCAAAGAGCCTTCCATTCAGCTCAGCCCTCTGCTGTTTATCGTCCCATTTAGAAGCAGCTACCATGCTGTTCTCCAAAGTAAATCTCTTATGCGAGGTTTGTTGTGTGGTGTGACTTTGTGCTATTCCTTGTCTAGTGACTGCCAATATATCTTTGCTCCAGAAAAACCCTTACAATGTGCTTCTAGTTCATTTTACATGGCAACTTCAATCATAAGAAACAGTAAGAGAAATGTCAACCTAAATGAGGCACTGAGAACACTTGTTCATAGTTTGAGAGCTTCAGTAGGATATCAGAGCACCTCCTTTTAAAACACATCCTTCTGTGCTGCAGCCCCTCTAAGCACTGTCTGCTTATATAATAGTGAAGGGCCTGCAGTGAGCACTCACACATACAGGCTGGGTTATGGGAAAAGCTACATTCTCACACTGCTGGTGGGAGTGTAGACAGATGTAGCCTCTATGGATATCAATGTGTAGGTTCATGAAATTTAAAAGTGGAACTTTAGTATGATCTAGCTACACCACTCCTGGGTATATTCCCAAAGATTGTACGTTAGGACAACATAAATAACTGTGCATTGGCATTGTGTGGTACTCATAATCGTCAATTTATGGAAGCAGTATAGATGTCAATCAACAGAAAGCCAAAGTGAGAGATGATAATATATATTCACAATGGAATTTTATTCAGGTGTAAAAATATGAAGTCATGATGCTTAAAGGAAAATTAATAGAATTAGGGATCACTATGCTACATGAAATAAGTCAGACTAAGCAGACAAATATCACATTTCTTTTAGCAAAATATAGATTGAAAATTGCACACACACACACACACACACACACACACACACACACACACACACGATCTGAAAAAGGCATCAAGAGAGCAACTAAAAAGGTCTAAAGAGGAGAGGGAGTAATGGGATATATATGACATTAAATCAGAAGAGGTGAATACTTGTAAGAAAGAGTAAAAGTTTATCAGTGTGCATGGGAGTGGGGCTGGCAAAATATGAATATGAGGGAAGTATAATGATATATACATGCACATGGCAATGCTACAGTGAAACTGTTTACTTTTTTGTTTTTCAATTGAAAATTAAAAGACCAAACAACATGAAAGTATTCAACTATCTTTCTACTTAGAAATATACAAATGAAATCTGTAGATAGTCTGTTTAATGGAGTAACTAAACTTTCTTTCAGAACTAATAATACCAATAACTAAAAATGAAAAAGGTTAACAATATCATTTTGATTATTTTAAATTAAATACACCATGAAGAAGTTTAAACATAAAGCATAAATAAAATATAGGAATACATTAACAATGTTTTAAAAAAATTTAGTTTATCTTAATTACATGTGTATGTATGTGTCTATATGTGGGTATGGCCATGTGAGTGAGGGTGCCTGCACAGGCCAGGAGAGCATGTCAGATCTCTGCAGTTTCAGGAGGTTGTGAACTGCCTGATGAAGATGCCCACGATCCTCTGCAAGAGCATGAGCGGGCCAGCTCTCCAGCTCCAGGTTTAATCATTACTTTATTGTTTGCATTAATTTTATTTTGCGTTAGATATGAAGTTAAAATTGAGGGTCTTTTTAAAAAGCATTTTATGTGTATGAATTTTGCCTGAACCTACATGTCTGTACACCACAATTCCACAGAACTGGACTTACAGCCACTTGTGAGGCATCATGTGGGTGCTGGGAATCAATTCCAGGACTTTGGAAGAAACACCATCATTCTGTATTTATCACTGCTACTATGTCTTATGATAGGCTGATCTTTCTCACTTGGTTAAGAAATGATAACTCTTACTCTGTTCTTAATTTCATAAGAAAGTTAGTTATTTCATGAAATTTCTTTGTCTTTCCACATAACATTTAAAATTTTATATAAATCTGCAAAGATTATTCCTGGGATTTCATAGGATTGTTTTATTCATATTAAGTTAAACAGAATTAACATTTTTACTACATTATTTTAATTTGCAAAAGTGAATGGTTTCACCAGATATTTATTTCCTAAACTTCAAAACATAGCTTAAACTGGTTTCGTTAGAATTTTGTAATTTTCAACATGTAACTCCTATACAGGAGATGCTGGATTTATTCCTAGGAATTTCCTATTTAAAATAGGGGTTTCAATATGTTTCTTGTTATAATATAGAAATAAAATGGATTTCTGCATACTTATCTTGCATCTTACAGCCTGACTGAATTTACTTATTTTAGGAGTTTTGATGGATACTTTTGGGTTTTCTATGTTTATCATCATGACATTGGCAAATGTTGGCAGTACACTCTATGTGCTCATAATCTGTTCATCTCTTTGCTACAGCTAGAACTTTCAGTTCAAAATAAAATTGCTGTGGTCATAACAGACAGACATGCTTTTCATCTGAAGAGAAGAATAAAACATCGAGTTTTTCACAGTTAAGCACGGCATCAGCAGTGGGCCTTTAAAGAGGTTACCTACTACAGTAGGCGTCCAGGGGATTTCCTGCCTGGTACTGTAATCCTAGTGAAAGTTCATGACTACGGAGGTTAGGTAGGCCCCAGGATAGAACTGCTATTATCATGTTACCCGAACAGCCATGCTGTCAAAGTGCCTTATAAATACTGATGTCAGCACTCAACATCACAGAAGCTTCTTTCTTCAGCTGACAGCTGAGTGCTGAAATGTGTAAGTGGTCAAAGTGCTGAGACTAAGTACTCATCCTTAAGTGAGACATACGTGCATATCCCACAACCACCACCACCAAGCCTCAGGAAGCACCATGGGAGAGAGGCAGAAAAAATGCAAGAGCTGAAGGATGATTGAGAGTGCTGTGAGTGCTGTCTTCTGGAGATGACATTGCTATCCCAGTCATAACTCACACAGTGTGCTTACCAGGACAAGACCTGTACAAGACTAAGCCAGTCAAAAACCCTAACATAGATCTCAAGGCCCCATTCCTTACTGGGGAAGTATTAATAGTGAAGACGTGCTGGGGACAAGACAATTCTTTATGAGAGTGTGGTCACTGGTAGATTTTATGTGCTCCAGGGAATTTCACACACACACACACACACACACACACACACACACACACACACACACACACACACACACACACACACACACATATGGACAGCAGTAGCTGGACTACTGGGTTATCAAAACCCAATACCAGATACAAAAAAGACATGAAAATGGGACAGGGAAGGCTAGAAGGGTTACAGAGGAAGTCAGAGGAAGAAAATCTTGGATTGAATATGATCAAATTACATTATATACTTGTTTGAAATTTGCAAAAAATATTTTTTAAAGAGAACTTTTCTGCCCTTTGAATTACTTCTAGTCTGTTTGTGGTGGGCCATTGCTTCCTTTCAGTCTCTAAGACTTTCTTTGTATTCAGATGAAAAAAGAGTTGCAGATTTGAAGACTGCTTTGATATCAGACATGGAGATGCAGAGTTTGCAGTTTGCCCAACTGGTTCTTGTCTTGCTTTGGGCATTACAGTTAAGTGGTTGAATGAATCTCAGAAGAGACTTGGAACTTTGTACTTTTAACACTGGTGAGACTGCAATAGACCATTGTGTTCAGAAGTTTAACTGTAATATATTCTAGTATGAATCTTGTCTTACTTGGGGTTTTACTGCTGTGAACAGACACAATGACCAAGGCAAACTTTATAAGGGCAACTATTATAGGGGCAGGTTTACAGGTTCAGAGTTTCAGTCCATTATCATCAAGAAGAGAGTCTGGCTGGCTATTGAACCCTGGTGGCCCAGACAGAGGTCTCCAGCCACAGATGGAAACCAAAAGGTTCAGAAGTTTCCTGTCCCTGAAACCAATTCTATGTCCGATAGAGGGCTAATATCCAATATATACAAAGAACTCAAGAAGTTAGACTCCAGAAAACCAAATAACCCCATCAAAAATTGGGGAACAGAGCTAAACAGAGATTTCTCAACTGAGGAAATTCGTAGGGCTGAGAAGCACCTAAAGAAATGTTTAACATCCTTAGTCATCAGGGAAATACAAATCAAAACAAGTCTGAGATTCCACCTCACACCAGTCAGCATGGCTAAGATCAAAACCTCAGGTGACAGCAGATGCTGGTGAGGATGTGGAGAAAGAGGAACATTCCTCCACTGTTGGTGGGATTGCAAGCTGGTACAACCACTCTGAAAATCAGTTTGGCAGACCCTCAGAAAAATGGACATGATACTACCTGAGGACCAAGCTATATCACTCCTGAGCATTTACCCAGAAGATGCTCCAACATGTAATAAAGACATATGCTCCACTATGTTCATAGCAGCCATATTTATAATAGCCAGAAGCTGGAAATAACCCAGATGTCCCTCAGCAGAGGAATGGCTACAGAAAATGTGGTACATTTATACAATGGAATACTACTCAGCTATTAAAAACAATGACTTAATGAAATTTGCAGGCAAATGGATGGAACTTGAAATTTCATCCTGAGCGAGGTAACTCACTCACCAAAGAACAAACATGGTATGTACTCACTGATAAGCTGATATTAGCCCAAAAGTTCAGAATACCCATGATTCAATTTACAGCAACTGTTGGACTGAGCATGGGGTCCCAGATGGAGGAGTTGGAGAAGGGACTGAAGGAGCTGAGGGAATTTGCAGCCCCATGGAGGGAGCAACAGT
>CM052709.1:36589130-36601100 GCA_028551405.1 Uromys caudimaculatus | reverse complement strand
AATGTAACATTAAGGGGATTAAATACAAATTAAAAATTGGGCACAGTATCTTGAATATTTTTAATCCAAGGATTCTACATAGGAATGGGAAGGAAAGACAGGAGAGGACTTGCATAATGCAATACCCATTCCTTGCTTTTCCTTGAGTGATTAGAAAGATTCAATGCAGATATTTTGTATGCCTGTCTTGGCAGATACATTATGGACTATCAGGGATATCCTTACCACTGAAAAGAGTCATTGGCATGACATAATCCAAACGCATGACAAAGCCAGTTCCCAGACAGATTTAGAAGATTTACAGTTAATAATGTAACCTAAGATTCATGATATTTTAGACACACCTGTCTCCTTGATCTTGTGAAGCACTTATAATAAATCCTCACATATTTCATGTTTTCTTTTAAAATTTATGTTTATTTAAGAAATCTTAACAGAACTGATGATTCTAAGGCTGGAAGAACTTTAAAAGTCAATAGTTGAAGCAAGTTATGGCAACTATGTGTTTATTACCAGAGATTTTTTATAGTAATATAAATATTTTTTGGTTTATTTGTATGACAGCCACTGGTAGGAAGTGGTGGAATGACTGTAACCGTACAATTCAAAGATGTGAGACTAAAAATAGCATAAGAAAATATAAATGGCCTTAAGTTAACTCATGGTATAAGCCATAACTCCAAAATCATGATCTATAAGAGAAAAAAGTAGAAAAGATTCCCTGGGTCTTGAATGTTCTTGTGTGAAGATAAATGCTGAGGCTTGCTTCAGTCATTTATTAAACAGAAAGAAAAAAGAAAGAAAGGAAGAAAGAAAGAAAGAAAGAAAGAAAGAAAGAAAGAAAGAAAGAAAGAAAGAAAGATTTGACTCTGTGTAAGATACTATGAAGATGTGAAAAGATAAGACTGCTATGCAAATAATCAACTAAATACTAAATACAATAACAAGAAAACAAAAAGGCCAATTTAAAAATTTGCCAAATATTTGAAGTGAATTTTTCAGTGATAGTAGTAATACTTAGTAGTTATGTATATTTAGAGGCCATATGACCTCTAAAAATGGTCTTCCCCATTCTTAAAAAATGGTACAAAGGAAGGGATATACATCAATGGAAGAGTGCATGCTTTTCATGAATGAGGCCCTGGGTTTGTTCTCAGGCAACTCTGTTCATGGTAGTATGACAAGATGGCTTGATGCATAAAAGTACTTGTTGTCTAATCACGATGATCTGAGATTCCCAGGATTTACATGGTGTATGGAGGGACTCAACACCTATAAATTGATTTCTTATTTTCATATACACCCATGCACACATGCAACTGCACATGTGTGCACACACACACACACACACACACACACACACACACACACACACACACACACAAAACAAAAACAGAGACAGACACACACACAAAGGTATATATACACACAATGGTAATAAATACATGAAAACAATTAAGTACAAAGAAGAAATATCTTCCTGGGTCTTCAATGTTCCTGTGTCAAGATGAAATGCTGAGGCTTGTTTCAGACTTCCTGCAGCCATAGTGACACGTTTAAGAGTAAAACCTAACCAAATATCACAAACCGGCAGGAAAGAACATGAATTCTTGGGAAAGTCGTTGCCACTATTACTAAATTGCCAAACTTCCTAGCTCATGGACTGCTCATTGTATGGCATGATTAACCCATTTATTATTTAAGCCATACAGCGAGGCACGCTGACTCCGCTGGTCGATAATTGCTGGCATTCTTATACTCTGGCTTGATCAGGTGAGTTAGAAACACAGTAATGATGTGGTGAAGCCTCAGATATCAAGTGTCAGAACAGTTAGTTACAGGGTGGGATGGTTCTGGGTATCACTTCTCTCATATCATCCTGCTTATTGCAGCTGGGGGAAGATGATTTTCTTCAAGTTTGATGGCTCTAATTAGTGTTCTTCACTTTGCAATAGCTTCATTGCTTGGTTGGTGTTGGTGAAGTAGAAAATATTTCTTTCTTCAAGTGAACAATGCCAAATGAATTATAACTCTCATATTTGTGTGCTTTGTGAACTCTCATAGGTGGTATAAATAGTCAGAAGTCACTTTTACTTTGTGTACATCTGAAAAGGACAGGGCAACATATAAGTTGGAGTTTTTACTTAACATATAAAATCAGATATTATGCATGAAGAAAGTATTTGATCAGAATATTGAAGGAAAAGTATATACACAATAACTATTTGAGTACTACCTGATAACATTTAAAATATATGAGTTGAACTTAGCATGGTGGTCCTTTTTGTCAGATGAGCATGAAGGAGGTTGAGCTGGGAACAATAAAGTCTGAGGAAGCCTGACCTACATGATGAGATAATGTTTCAAAATATCTGTCTTTCTTGATTTTTTTCTGTGCCATCTTCAATTTAATGAGTTCAGCTAATAACTGAGAAGTGATATTTATATAAGAAAAGAAAGTAGAAAAATGGTTGAAAGTATGCAGAGCTATCACATTATGGTTTTTTGGATACATAGAACCCATGAAAAGAAAGCTAAGACAAATGTCTAGAACTAAAAAGTCAACATGCTTTGTCTAATGGTATGCACAGGGAGATCCTCAAGAAGGCTGAATTCTAGCTGGCAATTTTTAGATACTTCATCTTCTTAGGGGTATGGGAAAAGTGATATTATAGCTCTATTATTAATCTTCATTCCTGTTCCTGAATATATTAAAATGATGACAGATACAGGCAGTTAAAAGGCAAGTAGGAAAGGGTGTATGTTGACAAAAATATGAATTCTGTGGAAAGTATAACAGCTTTAAGTTGAATGAATGATTTCTATTTAGTTGGTTTTTGTTGTGTTGTTGTAGATGTTTTTGTTCTACAGTGGTAATGGTCAGGTAGAAATAACAGGACACAGACACGTTGAAGCAGGCGACATTGCATATAAGGGGACATTAAAGACTGCAGTTCTCAAAGGCTAGGAGCAGCATCTCAGTACCAAGGAGGCACAGAGCTTTAGATTTATTACATCTTTGCTTTCTTTTCTAATCACTTTTAATCTATAGACTCTATCCATTATTTTTTTAAATTATTTATTTATTTTTGGATACTTCATTTACATTTCCAATGTTTTCCCCTTTCCATGTCTCCTCTTTGGAAACCCCCATCCCCTCCCCCTCCCCTGCCTCTATGAGGGTATTTCACTTCCCACCCATCCGCCTACCCACTCCCATATTCCCACCTTGACATTCCCCTTTACTGAGGCCTCTAACACCCTCAGGCCCAAGGGCCTCTCCTCCCCTGATGGCTAACAAGGCACTCCTCTGCCAAATATGTAGTCCGAGCCATGGGTCCCTCGATGCTTATTCTTTGATTGGTGGTCTAGCCTCCAGGAGGACCGGGGGGAGGGGGAAGGGGGTCGGACCAGTTGAAACTGTTGCTCCCTCCATGGGGCTGCAAACTCCCTCAGTTCCTTCAGTCCCTTCTCCAACTCCTCCATCTGGGACCTCACTCTCAGTCCAGCAGTTACTGTAAAGTGAAACTTGGGTATTCCAAACTTTTGAGCTAATATCCACTTATCAGTGAGTACATACCATGTTCGTTCTTTGGTGACTAGGTTACCTCGCTCAGGATGATATTTTCAAGTTCCATCCATTTGCCTGCAAATTTCATTAAATCATTGTTTTGAATAGCTGAGCAGTACTCCATTGTGTAAATGTACCACATTTTCTGTATCCATTCCTCTGATGAGGGACATCTGGGTTGTTTCCAACTTCTGGCTATTATAAATACGGCTGCAATGAACATAGTGGAGCATGTGTCTTTATTACATGTTGGAGCATCTTCTGGGTATATGCCCAGGAGAGGTATAGCTGGGTCCTCAGGTAGAATTATGTCCATTTTTCTGAGGGTGCGACAAACTGATTTCCAGAGTGGTTGTACCAGCTTGCAATCCCACCAACAATGGAGGAGTGTTCCTCTCTCTCCACATCCTCGCCAGCATCTGCTGTCACCTGAGTTTTTGATCTTAGCCATGCTGACTGGTGTGAGGTAGAATCTTAGACTTGTTTTGATTTGCATTTCCCTGATGACTAAGGATGTTGAACATTTCTTTAGGTGCTTCTCAGCCCTACGAATTTCCTCAGTTGAGAATTCTCTGTTTAGCTCTGTTCCCCATTTTTTGATAGGGTTGTTTGGTTTTCTGGAATCAACTTCTTGAGTTCTTTGTATATATTGGATATTAGCCCTCGATCAGACGTAGAATTGGTTAAGCTCTTTTCCCAATCTGTGGGTTGCCATTTTGTCCTATTGACAGTGTTCTTTGCCTTACAGAAGCTTTGCAATTTCATGAGGTCCCATTGATCGATTCTTGATCTTAGAGCATAAGCCATTGGTGTTCTGTTCAGGAAATTTTCCCCTGTACCCAGGTGTTCAAGACTTCCCCCCCTTTCTCTTCTATTAGATTCAGTGTATCTGGTTTTATGTGGAGGTTCTTGATCCACTTGGACTTGAGCTTTGTACAGGGAGATAGGAATGGATCAATTTGCATTCTTCTACATGTAGACCGCCAGTTGAACCAGCACCACTTGTTGAAAATGCTGTCTTTTTTCCATTGGGTGGTTTTAGCTCCTTTGTCGAAATCAAGTGACCATAAGTGTGTGGCTTCATTTCTGGGTCTTCAATTCTATTGCATTGATCTACCTGCCTGTCACTGTACCAATGCCATGCAGTTTTTTATCACTACTGGTCTGTAGTACAGCTTGAGGTCAGGAATGCTGATTCCCCCAGAAGTTCTTTTGTTGTTAAGGATGGCTTTTGCTATCCTGGGTTTTTTCTTGTTCCAAATGGATTTGAGAATTGCTTTTTCTAAGTCTATGAAGAATTGAGTTGGAAATCTGATGGGGATTGCATTGAATCTGTAGATTTCTTTTGGTAGGATGGCCATTTTTACTATATCAATCCTCCAAATCCATGAGCATGGGAGATCTTTCCACCTTCTGAGGTCTTCTTCGATTTCTTTCTTCAGAGACTAGAAGTTCTTGTCATACAGATCTTTCACTTGCTTGGTTAGAGTCACACCAAGATACTTTGTATTGTTTGTGACTATTGTGAAGGGTGTCATTTCCCTCATTTCTTTCTCAGCCTTCAAGTATAGGAAGGCTACTGATTTGTTTGAGTTAATCTTATATCCGGCCACTTTGCTGAAGTTGTTTATTGGCTGCAGCACTTCTCTGGTGGAGTTTTTCGGGTCAATTAAGTATACTATCTGCAAATCGGGTCATATCATCTGCAAATAGTGATATTTTGATTTCTTCTTTTCCAATTTGTATCCCTTTGACCTCCTTTTGTTGTCTAATTGCTCTAGCTAGAACTTCAATTACTATATTGAATAGATAGGGGGAGAGAGGGCAGCCTTGCCTAGTCCCTGACTTTTTGTGGGATTACTTCGAGTTTCTCTCCATTTAGTTTGATGTTGGCTACTGGTTTGCTGTATATTGCTTTTCCTATGTTTAGGTATGGTCCTTGAATTCCTGATCTTTCCAAGACTTTTATCATGAAGGGATGCTGAATTTTGTCAAATGCTTTTTCAGCGTCAAATGAAATCACCATGTGGTTTTTTTTTCTTTGAGTATGTTTATGTAGTGGATTACATTGATAGATTTCTGGGTATTGAACTATCCCGGCATCCCTGGGATGAAGCCTACTTGATCATGGTGAATGATCGTTTTGATATGTTCTTGGATTCGGTTTGCGAGAATTTTATTGAGGATTTTTGCATCGATATTCATAAGGGAAATTGGTCTGAAGTTTTCTTTCTTTCTTGGGTTTTTGTGAGGTTTTGGTATCAGTGTAATTGTGGCCTCATAGAAGGAGTTGGGTAGTGTTCCTTCTGTTTCTATTTTGTGGAATAGATTGAAGAGTATTGGTATTAGTTCTTCTTTGAAGGTCTGATAGAATTCTGCAGTGAACCCATCTGGTTCTGGACTTTTTTTGGTTGGGAGACGTTTAATGACTGCTTCTATTTCTTTAGGCATTATGGGATTGTTTAGATGGTTTATCTGACCCTGACTTAACTTTGGCACTTGATATCTATCTAGAAAATTGTCCATTTCCTCAGATTTTGCAGTTTTGTTGAGTATGGACTTTTGTAGTAGGATCTGATGATTTTTTGAATTTCCTCAGAATCTGTTGTTATGTCTCCCTTTTCATTTCTAATTTTGTTAATTTGGATCCTGTCTCTGTGCCCTCTTGTTAGTCTGGCTAAGGGTTTATCTATCTTGTTGATTTTCTCAAAGAACCAACTCCTGGTTCTGTTGATTCTTTGTGTAGTTCTTTTTGTTTCTACTTGGTTGATTTCAGCCCTGAGTTTGATTATTTCCTGCCTTCTACTCCTCTTGGGTGCATTAGCTTCTTTTTGTTCTAGAGCTTTCAGGTGTGCTGATAAGCTAGTAGTGTGTGCTCTCTCCAGTTTCTTTTTGGAGGCAGTCAAAACTATGAGTTTTCATCTTAACACTGCTTTCATTGAGTCCCATAAGTTTGGGTATGTTGTACTTTCATTTTCATTAAATTCAAGGAAGTCTTTAATTTCTTTCTTTATTTCTTCCTTGACCAAGCTATCATTGAATAGAGAATTGTTCAGCTTCCATGTGTATGTGGTTTTTCTGTTGTTATTGTTGCCATTGAAGACCAGCCTTAATCCATAGTATGGATTAAGGAGGCATGGGATTATTTCAATCTTCTTGTATCTGTGGAGGTTTGTTTTGTGATTGATTATATGGTCAATTTTGGAGAAGGTACCATGAGGTACTGAGAAGAAGGTATATTCTTTTGATTTAGGATGAAATGTTCTATGGATATCTATTAAATCCATTTTTTTCATAACATCTGTTAGTTTCACTGTGTCTCAGTTTAGTTTGTGGTTCCAAGATCTGACCGTTGATGATAGTGGGGTGTTGAAGTCTCCTATTATTATTGTGTGAGGTGCAATGTGTGCTTTGAGCTTTAGTAAAGTTTCTTTTATGAATGTGGGTGCCCTTGCATTTGGAGCATACATGTTCAGAATTGAGAGTTCTTCTTGGTAGATTTTTCCTTTGATGAGTATGAAGTATCCTTCCTTATCTTTTTTGATGACTTTTGGGTGAAAGTCCATTTTATGGGATATTAGAATGGCTACTCCAGCCTGTTTCTTGGGACCATTTGCCTGGAAACTTGTTTTCCAGCCCTTTACTCTGAGGTAGTGTTTGTCTTTATCATGGAGGTGTGTTTTCTGAATGCAGCAAAATGCTGAATCCTCCTTATGTATCTAGTCTGTCAGTCTATATCTTTTTATTGGGGAATTGAGTCCATTGATGTTAAGAGATATTAAGGAATAGTGACTGTTGGTTCCTGTTATTTTCGATGTAACTTTTAGGTTTGTGTGGCTATTTTCTTTTCAGTTTGTTGAAAGATTACTTTCTTGCTTTTCTAGGGTATAGTTTCCCTCATTGAGTTGACGTTTACCATCTATTATTCTTTGTAGGGCTGGGTTTGTAGACACATATTGCGTAAATTTGGTTTTGTCATAGAATATTTTGGTTTCACCATCTATGGTAATTGAGAGTTTTGCTGGGTATAGCAGCCTGGGCTTGCAGTTGTGTTCTCTTAGGGTCTGTATGAGTTCTGTCCAGGATCTTCCAGCTTTCATAGTCTCTGGTGAGAATTCTGGTGTAATTCTGATAGGTCTGCCTTTATATCTTACTTGACCTTTTTCCCTTACTACTTTTAATATTCTTTCCTTGTTTTGTGTATTTGGTGTTTTCAGTATAATGTGACAGGATGAATTTCTTTTCTGGTCCAATCTATTTGGAATTCTGTAAGCTTCTTGTATATCTATGTTCATGTCTTTCTTTAAGTTAGGGAAGTTTTCTTATATGATTTTGTTGAAGATATATACTGTTCCTTTAAGTTAGGAATCTTCACTCTCTTCAATTCCTATTATCCTTAGGTTCTAGAAGTCTTCTCCTTGTGTCCTGGATTTCATGGATGTTTTGGGTTAGGAGCTTTTTGCATTTTGTATGTTCTTTCACTGTTGTGTCAATGTTGTCTATGGTATCTTCTGCTCCTAAGATTCTCTCTTCTATCTCTTGTATTCTGTTGGTTATGCTTGCATCTATGACTCCTGATCTCTTTCCTGGGTTTTCTAACTCCAGGGTTGTTTCCCTTTGTTATTTCTTTATTGTTTCTAGTTCTATTTTTAGTTCCTGGATCGTTTTGTTCATTTCCTTCATCTGTTTTCTTGTGTTTTCCTGTAATTCTGCCTGTTTTATTTTTTTCCTTTAATTCTTTAATGGATTTTTGTGTTTCCTCTTTAGAGGCTTCTAGTTGTTTATCTCTGTTCTCTTGTATTTCTTTAAGGGAGTTATTTGTGTTCTTCTTAAAGTCTTCTATTATCATCATGAGAAATGATTTTAAATCTGTGTCTTGCTTTTCTGGTGTGTTGGGATATCCAGAGCTTGCTGTAGTGGGAGAGCTGGGTTCTGGTGACGCTAAGTAGCCTTGGTTTCTGTTCCTTATGTTCTTGCCCTTGCCTTTTGCCATCCTGTTAACTCTGATGTTAGCTAATCTTACTCTGTCTGGCTGTGGCTTGTCCCTCCTTTAGGCCTCTGTATCAATACTCCTTGAAGACCAGCTCTCTCTGAGAGGTGTTTGGGTTTGAGTGCTGTGACACAGGGTCAGCTCTGGGGTGCAGACAGAAACCAGAAGGATCTTGTCCCCAGCGGTCCCTTGGTTCCTTTGCCCTGATGGCTCTGCAAGGGTCCCTCTTGATCCAGTGAGTTTGAACGGAAGTGGTGGTTTTGCCTATGCTCGAAGGTGTGTCAGCACTCCTGGGATACCAGCCCTCTCCTGGAGCCCTGTGGCCCAGGCTGAGGTCCCCAGGTCCTGGTGAGCAGTGGTTCTTTTCTTATCCTCACTCCCAGCTTTTCCACGCTCCTGCGAGGTTGACTTCTCCTGGTGCTGCTTGGCTATGGAACCCTGGTGGCCCAGAGGCCCTGGTTGCCACAGATGGAAACTGGAAGGTTCCTGTCCCTGTCTTTTCCTTCTCAGTCTCTGTGTTCTGACGGCCTGGGAGAGTAGCTTTAACCCGACGCTGCTTGGCTGTGGCGACTCTATCCATTATACTGGCTTCACATTTATAGAATAATTGAGCAAAATGCAGAAACATATTCTATGCCCATCTTTCCCTCACTGAATTATCCTGTTACTGACCTTGTTCATTAGCAAAGCATGTATATTATATTTGATAAACAAATATGGACACAGTTTTATTATCTAAATTGCATAGTTAATAGTAAGGTTCACACTTGGTGTTTTAAAATCTATTTATTTTGACAAATACAAATTGTCTTAAGTCACCATGGCAAATGGTTACAGCATTTTACTACCCACATATTCTATTTCTAGAAATCATGGGATCCTTACCTTCTACTAGTGATAAAACTTGAAGTTGCCTCTATAAAACATTTGAGAGAAAGGAGAGTTTTGCTAGCTCAAGGAGAAGACTAACTACATCCATCTCTAAATGGAGAGGTTTGAGTGAGTCCAGGTATACAGAATGGCTTGGGCCCTTGCTTCCAGGGACAGCTGTCTAAGTACAGCCTCTTGACTTCCCTCATCTGGAGGTTCTCATTGTAAAAACTGGAACCACTGACTGCCATTTTCAATGTACCACCAATCTCCCAGGGTTCATGTTATTTTCTTCACATGTTATTTTAGTAGATGACTCTATTCTTTCTCTGTCTCTCTGTCTCTGTCTCTGTCTCTGTCTCTGTCTCTCTCTCTCTCTCTCTCTCTCTCTCTCTCTCTTTCTCTCTTTCTCATCTCCTTCTCTCATATTTGTTATAAAGTTTGTTAGCTTATATTCTGTTAAAGAAGAGCATAAAGCCTGGACTCAGAAAATCTGAATCTTAGTCTCAGTTCATTTACTTGTTATCTGTGTGCTTATGGGTCACTAGGCTAATTCAACTCTGCTTAGTCTTGTGCTGTGTGGAAGAGAAAGCTAGAATAGAAAGCAAAGGAATGAAATCTGACTCCTGGTCCTACTACCTAGTTATAGGGATAAGGGAAAATTTAGCTACCCAAGGCTGCATTGCAACTACTGCTTCCTCTCATTCAGCCATATCCTTACTTGCTGCCTCCTGTTGGGGCTATTGAGTTTGAGGACTATGGATACGTGTCTAAGAACTGTCAATCCAATCGCACCTAGAGAAACAGAAAGAAAAAAATCAGAGCTGATGAGATGGTTCAGAAGGTTAAGATATTTGTCACCAAAACTAACAACCTGAATTCAACACCAAAGACCTACATGGTGGAGAGACTCCAACAAGTTGTCCTCTGACTGCAACCTAATTATCATGGAGTATACCTTCTTGCATATATTAAGAATAAAAGAAAAGAAAACAAAGTGTAAGAAGCAGAGCTTAAGAGGAGGGTATGACTTAAATCAGCAGTGACTGGTGAATGTTCAGTAGAAATTGCAAGTTGTTAAGCTGAAAAGATGAAGAGAGAAGATAACAACTACCAGAGCATGAAATGATATAAGTTTGCATGAATTTGTTTTTTTGATGAGATTTTGTTTTTCTGTGAAAGATGTCTCTTACAAAGTCACTATGACATTCTTAGACAGGTGATTCTGTAAACAAAACATTATTGTCTGATTCTCAGAATGGTTGCCTAATCTTTGAAGTCTGAAACATGACCTACCTGCCCATCATTAAAGTAGTAAGTGATGTCCTATCTGAGGTACTTTCTGAAGAGTCTATCATGTTTGAGTAAAATGGCTATTTTAGGCATTCTTAGGTATTTATATGTGTCTTTTCTATGGAATTCTAAACGACTCTGTGGTCTAGAGCCTGTTGTTTCATCTGGGCACCCTTGGCACCTACCCTAGATGATGTTACACATGTAGATGATATCTATTGTAGTACTTAACATAGATCTTCAGTCTTATAGCATGGAGTCAATGCTCTCCACTGAACAGTGTTGGACTACATAAAAATTAATGAACTCGATCAGCGGCTGGGGACCTCAGCTGGGGCCACAGGGCTCCATAGCCAATTAGCACCGGGAGAAAGCTACCCTCCCAGGAGCTTGGAAAAGCTGGGAGTGGGGCCCAGACAAGCTCCACAGCTCATCAGGAACTGCTCCGAGCCTTCGAGACACAGGGACTGAGGTAGGCGGGCATAGGAACCACATGAATCCCATCGGCAGCAGGAGACTTCTGCCTGGGCCACAAGGGTTCCACATACACATGGAAGCTGAACAATGCTCTACTCAGTGACAACTTGGTCAAGGAAGAAATAAAGAAAGAAATTAAAGACTTCCTAGAATTTAATGAAAATGAAAGTACAACATACTCAAACTTATGGGACACATTGAAAGCAGTGTTAAGAGGAAAACTCATAGCTTTGAGTGCCTCCAAAAAGAAACGGGAGAGAGCATACACTAGCAGCTTAACAACACATCTGAAAGCCCTAGAACAAAAAGAAGCTAATACTCCAAAGATGAGTAGAAGGCAGGAAATAATCAAACTCAGGGCTGAAATCAACCAAGTAGAAACAAAAAGAACTATACAAAGAATCAACAAAACCAGGAGTTGGTTCTTTGAGAAAACCAACAAAATAGATAAACCCTTAGCCAGACTAACCAGAGGGAACAGAGACAGGATCCAAATTAACAAAATTAGAAATGAAAAGGAAGACATAACAACAGATTCTGAGCAAAATCAAAAAATCATCAGATCCTACTACAAAAGTCTATACTCAACAAAACTGCAAAATTTGGATGAAATGGACAATTTTCTAGATAGATATCAAATATCAAAGTTAAGTCAGGATCAGATAAACCATCTAAACAGTCCCATAATGCCTAAAGAAATAGAGGCAGTCATTAAAAGTCTCCCAACCAAAAAAAGTCCAGGTCCAGATGGGTTCACTGCAGAATTCTA
>CM052709.1:36548094-36589030 GCA_028551405.1 Uromys caudimaculatus | reverse complement strand
ACCCGGAAATCCATCAATGTAATCCACTACATAAACAAACTCAAAGAAAAAAACCACATGGTGATTTCATTTGACGCTGAAAAAGCATTTGACAAAATTCAGCATCCCTACATGATAAAGGTCTTGGAAAGATCAGGAATTCAAGGCCCATACCTGAACATAGTATAAACAATATGCAGCAAACCAGTAGCCAACATCAAACTAAATGGAGAGAAACTTGAAGCAATCCCACTAAAATCAGGGACTAAACAATGCTGCCATCTCTCTCCTTACCTATTCAATATAGTAATTGAAGTTCTAGCTAGAGCAATTAGACAACAAAAGGAGGTCAGAGGGATACAAATTGGTAAGGAAGAAATCAAATTATCACTATTTGCAGATGATATGATCGTATACTTAAGTGACCTGAAAAACTCCACCAGAGAACTCCTGCAGCTGATAAACAACTTCAGCAAAGTGTCCGGATACAAAATTAACTCAGACAAATCGGTGACCTTCCTATACTCAAAGGATAAACAGGATGAGAAAGAAATTAGGGAAATGACACCCTTCACAACTGTCACAAACAATATAAACTATCTTTGTGTGACTCTAACCAAGCAAGTGAAAGATCTGTATGACAAGAACTTCAAATCTCTGAAGAAAGAAATCGAAGAAGACCTCAGAAGGTGGAAAGATCTGCCATGCTCATGGATTGGAAGGATTAATATAGTAAAAATGGCCATCCTGCCAAAAGCAATCTACAAATTCAATGCAATCCCCATCAAAATTCCAACTCAATTCTTCATAGGCTTAGAAAGAGCAATTCTCAAATTCATTTGGAGCAACAAAAACCCAGGATAGCAAAAGCTATCCTTAACAACAAAAGAACTTCTGGGGGAATCAGTATTCCTGATCTCAAGCTGTACAGAGCAGTCGTGATAAAAACTGCATGGTATTGGCACAGTGACAGGCAGGTAGATCAATGGAATAGAATTGAGGACCCAGAAATGAACCCACATACATGTGGTCACTTTATTTTCGACAAAGGAGCTAAAACCACTCAGTGGAAAAAAGAGCATTTTCAACAAATGGTCCTGGTTCAACTGGCAGTCTACATGTAGAAGAATGCAAATTGATCCATTCCTATCTCCTTGTACAAAGCTCAAGTCCAAGTGGATCAAGGACCTCCACATAAAACCAGATTCACTGAATCTAATAGAAGAGAAAGTGGGGAAAACTCTCGAACACCTGGGTACGGGGGAAAAGTTCCTGAACAGAACACCAGTGGCTTATGCTCTAAGATCAAGAATAGACAAATGGGACCTCATGAAATTGCAAAGCTTCTGTAAAGCAAAGGACACTGTCAATAGGACAAAATGGCAGCCAACAGATTGGGAAAAGATCTTAACCAATGTCTAATAGAGGGCTAATATCCAATATATATAAAGAACTCAAGAAGTTAGACTCCAAAAAACCAAATAACCCCATCAAAAAATGGGGAATCGTGCTAATCAGAGAATTCTCAACTGAGGAAATTCGCAGGGATGAGTAGCACCTAAAGAAATGCCCAACATCCCTAGTCATTGGGGAAATGCAAATCAAAACAAGTCTGAGATTCCACCAGTCAGAATGGCCAAGATCAAAAACTCAGGTGACAGCAGATGCTGGTGAGGATGTGGAGAAAGAGGGACACTCCTCCACTGTTGGTGGGATTGCAAGTTTGTACAACCACTGTGGAAATCAGTTTGGCAGACCCTCAAAAAATTGGACATAGTATTACCTTACGACCCAACTATACCTCTCCTGGGCATATACCCAGAAAATGCTCCAACATGTAATAAAGACACATGCTTCACTATATTCATAGCAGCCATATTTTTAATAGCCAGAAGCTGGAAACAACTCAGATGTCCCTCAGCAGAAGAATGAATACAGAAAATGTGGTACATCTACACAATGGAGTACTACTCAGCTATTAAAAACAATGACTTCATGAAATTTGCAGGCAAATGGATGGGACTTGAAAATATCATCCTGAGCGAGATAACTCAGTCACAAAAGAACGAACATGGTATGTACTCACTGATAACGGATATTAGCCTAAAAGTTCAGAATGCCCAATTTTCACTTTATAGTAACCGCTGGACTGAGAGTGAGGTCCCAGATGGAGGAGTTGGAGAAAGGTCTGAAGGAGATGAGGGAGTTTGCAGCCCCATGGAGGGAGCAAGAGCGTCCATGGGCCTGACACCCCCCCCCCCAGTCATCCTGGAATTTGGATCACCAACCAAAGAATACACATCTATGGACCCATGGTTCAGACCACATATGTGGTAGAGCATAGCCTCGTTGGCCATCAGGGAGAGAGGAGAGGCCCTTGGGCCTGAGGGTGTTAGAGGCCCCAGTAAAGGGGAATGTCAAGGTGGGAATATGGGGATGGGTGGGTGGGTGGGCAGGAGGTGGAATTCCCATAGAGGCGGGAAGGGGGAGGGGATAGGGGGTTCCAAAGAGGAGACCCAGAGAAGGGGAAACATTGGAAATGTAAATAAAGTATCAAAAAAATTAATGAACTCCTTGGATTTCATTAGAAAAATACGTAGAAAAGTAATACAATGCAGAACGGTGATGAAGGAAAAAAAAAAAAAAAAAACACTCCACAGTATGTCTTTACACAGAGAGCATTCCATGAAGAATGGTGCTGGGAATACTTATAAGAAAATACCTCAGGAACACTTTCTACCCAAAGTCTGCTTTCTCCAGGTTCACTGACTCTCCCTATCTGCTAAATAGAACTGTGCTAATTATTTTGTGTCTTTATGACAAAACATATGACAGAATTGATATATGTGGCATTATCCTGGCTCTACCTATGCTTGGGAAACTCCAATCACTAGGGTATGACTTATGAAATCAGAAGCTCAAAGGAGAGGATCTTTCTCTTTAGCACAGACAGGAAGCAGAGAGAAAGCAAGGAGGTATAACCTTCAAAAAGACATTTACTGACTGAGTTCCTGTATCTAAGTGCCACCTCTTAGAGTTTCCACAGCTTCCCAAACTGGCACTAACATGTAGACATCTATGAAGGACATTTCATATTCAAAGTGTAACAAGGATTAATAAATGTGTAGTTATCAAGACTAAGTGATTAAATGAATAGTGATTGTATTGATATATAGCCATTATTCTAGATGTCATAACTACTGTATTAGTGACAGTACTAGTACAGTATATTATTATAGTGTTAACAGTACTGACATAAGCCACATCCTGGTATTCCTGTGTATTCAGGAAAGCAATGCATGTGAACTGACTGGCCTCATGTTGGTGTTAAGTGACCCCTTGATACAGAATGTCACCATCTCCTCAGCAGTACACCACATTCCACTCTTAGAAATGGAATGTGGTTACAGAACTCTCCCCTTGCATATCAACTCCACCACCCTATACTGTGCAGCTTTTCTCTCTTTATCTTTGTGCCATTGTGAACATAAGAGACTGTGATTTTTCTGTGAACATGATAGTTTTCCCAGACATCATAGGGTTACATCTGATGCTTGCAAAGATCTGGGCCTTTTTTTCATGAATATTCCATGGCAGGTGAGATGACAAGCTATTTTTCTGGTTTTCACCAGGTGTTTGACACTATTTGACAGGATTAGTATCTAGGCTACTCTGGTAAGCACTGAGAGCGGTCAGGGATATGCTAAGAGTTTAAAATCTAAGATATATTTTCTTCTTATTATTATACAATCAAATCCTATTTTTGATCTATAAAACAAACCATAGCATTCATCCTCGTTGTAATATACCTTCTGCGACTTACAAGTTCAGGGGATCTCCTCCACTCCATAGAATTTCATACACAATGTACCTTAGCATTACTACAGACTTGCTTGGTTTTTTATTGGGGTATAAAATGTAGTTATAAAAGAAGACCAAAACAAAAAAATAAGTAAAAGGCTAAACAAAATAATGAAAAATGGAGTAATATAGTTGAGATTTTGAACATGTATTCACAAGTGACAAAAGGAAAAATTGTAAAAAATCCAAGAAAACACAAATGGACAATTCTTTCTTTTTTCCTCTTTTGACAGAGTGAGTCAAAGTTACAGTTAAACAGTTAACTCAGACATCGTGATTTCTGATTGTGTGTTGCCTTTCTGCATCTATTAAAGCTTTATTTAACATCTTGCTTACCCAGAATATGACATATGGACCATGTGGGTGAGTGTTGCATGAATGCCACTTATGTAGTCTGACTGTGGAGACTTCAGAATAATCCAAATGTTAAATTGCCATTAAAAAAAAAGAAAAAAAGAAAGAAAGATGAGACTTAAAAAAACCTCAGAAGGAGAAGGAATAACACCAAGTACAATAAATGTTGCCTGAAGTCTCCAGGGAAGGTTTCAGAGCCAGGTGACCTCTGAGGCAGCAGGAAGAAGTTAATGTCCCCAGTATGAGGTGTGCTTTGGAGGGAGGGGAAGGTGGGGAAGAATCCTCATGTAGGTGAGGGCTCTGTGTGTGTGTGTGTGTTAGAGAGAGAGAGAGAGAGAGAGAGAGAGAGAGAGAGAGAGAGAGAGAGAGAGAGAGAGAGAGGAGAGAGAGAGAGAGAGAGAGAGGGGAGAGGAGGGATTTTAAAAGACACTCATGTTTTAGTTTAATAGATTCTTTGTATTAGGGAAAAACTTGACAGTAAAATGTCATCTTAGTGGAAAGCTTCAAAAGTTGAATGAATGTGATAGACCAATGTCACATTTTAAAATGCAATCTGTTGTTAGTGAGAACTTGAAAAATAGAACTTTAAACACCTTTCAAATGTGTTTAAATAAAAATAGCTGATTACTTGTGGAAAGCTGTATTTTTTTTTATTTTTGGTGTAGAGCAGTTTTAATCTAATGTTTAAAAAAATGTAAAACTCATTACATTTTGCTTGGGCAATGAATAAAGTTTCAAAGCAGTTGTTCAATTCTAATCTATCAGCTTAATTATAACATACAATCTTTCAGTGCCAGATTTCAATGTCTAAAAGAAGTAAAACACTATTTTAATTAATGCTAAGTTGATTTGATTGATGTAGGTCACTGTTGTGAAATATACAAACATCCTGTGACATTGGGTCCATCCAAGGGCAGAAATTCTACTAAATACATAACTTCCTGGGTTCTTCACAGACACAAGCATCCTCAAGCAAGGCAGTTCACTCGCTTACTTGCCTTTAGAATCAGAACATCTATTTTTAATATTCTCTCTGCCCTGCATGGTCTTCACTTGTCACTCGTGGCAAGCAGTGTCCTTCCTGGTCATGAGACTGGAAAAGGGTGTTTTGTTTGTTTGTTTGTTTTGTCTGTGCCTGGGTACTCTCATCCAGATTCACCTCTACATTCACTAGTTTTTGACTCAAATCTGCAATTTCCTTCTATTATGAAGCAAGGAATCATATCAGGGTTTAGAATGGTTCAGAGGCCAGGCCTTGGATATCATGAGGTGTTCCTTACATTTGGAGTCCTTAAATATTTCTAAATTCTCTGTCTAAGAAATGCTGATATGTAGGTAAGCATATCACGAGAGTACAACATAGTGCAACTACAGATGCACATTTACTATTTTCTGGAGTGATTTTATCTGAAAATGGTAGAGGGAATAACAGCTAGCCAGATATCTTGGGTGCAGCCTAACATTGATTCTCAGGCCCTATAGGAAAGTGCTCCTGTTGCAACTGAGGCCAGACCATTGTAGGTTCAGAAACGGTTCTTTCTTAGGTAGAAATTGATAACAAAACTAAACAAACTAAATACCAGTCAAGTAAAAAACAGCAAAACAAAAACAAACAGACAGACAAACAAACAAACAAACAACCTCTCTGCTAGGAGACAGCAACAATACCTAAGTACAGTGGAAACAAACTAAAAAGCTAACTCGTTTTCCACCTGAAAACCCATCGTTACTCCATGGTTTTCCAGTTGATGGTGGACATAGATAAGAAAGTGAGCAAACATAATCTACTGTGTGGGGAGAGCTATGATGTAAAATAGCACAGGCATAACGAGGAGATGGGACAATGGTTCTCTCTGATGGCAGTATAGATTTGAAATGGTGTTGTTGCCACAGCAAGTAAGCAAAGCACTCAAGAGTTGCACATTGTTACCACAAAGTTAGCATATTTTGTTAACTTTGGGAGTGGACATTAATGCCCATGGACACAAGCCGTGGGACAAGTTTCACCAAATTACTGCCTTGTAAGCATGGAGTTCAAGGTCGTGGAGATCATGGCTAAAGGTCAGTGTGAAGTAAGAAGGGGGTGCTGGATGTGGTTCCCTGGTCTACAATAAGGCCATGGAGGAGGTAGAGTATAGAATAGAATTGACTCTCATATACTCTGGTTTCTGCATTTTCCTGAGGATTTACTACTTAATGGTATATTGATCAAATGTTTTGAAAGCTGGACCGTGAAGACAGTAGTTGCTATAGTAATATGAACATTATGTTAAGAATTGGTCTCTTTGTGGCTTTCTAATATGTTTGTTTTCATTAAGGATATTTTTTTTAACCTTGTGCTTAGTTTAAAAAGACACTGCGTAAATTGAGTGCTAGTCTTTAAATTTATTTTCTTAATCTAATTTAGTCTGCCTTAATAATTTTTCACTTTTATTTTAAATTTCATATGTAAATTAAAACTTACAGTTCTAAGTAGCTCTGAGTACTTTTCTTCATTGTGTAATTCTGAATGGCCAGAAGACCAGGAAATGTCTACTGAGACATATGCTTAGTCCTATAGCTAATTGGAGGAAGTAGTCCTAGTCCCATGACTCATTCAAGTTGGGTGGCCTACATACTTTTTAATTGAGTTTTGTCAGGTTTTGCTGGAAAGAATCAAGGTTAATTTCAGACAAGAAACATGGAATGATATAAGGAGGTGGAACTGGATTCTGAAGTTGTATACTTTTGGGAATTAGAATAATAGCATAGAAAAAGGAATCATCTTATGAAAAGAGAAATTATGACTAACTAGAAGCCATGATTTTGCGCAGATATTTAGGCAGAAAAGAAAGAAACTTAGCTTTTAAATGGAAGGATATGGGTAGTCCAAAAAGAAGCAAAAGCAACTGTGTACTGCAGCACAGAAGGTAGGGAATAAAAATGCAGACTTGTGGATACTGAGTGTCCTACAGTGTAAAACCTTCCATATTCCATGGTTTCTACTGTACAGTCTTATTGTCTAACTCCTGTCTAAGATGGCATGTTGATGTGATCAAGTATTTAGGTTTGCCATAGCATCTTTTGTGCCTGGCATAGAACAAATGTCAAGTAAACTAATTTTGGAAATGTAAAGCTGAATTTATGAAGAAGGCTTATAATTTTCTGATTCTTTTCAAGCTATTTTCATCAACTTTGAGATTTACTATGTACTTGGTAGATGTTAATACAGGCTGGGTTTATCCTCCATAATTTATAGATCATGAAAAAAAAATACAGAAAAAATTGATTACAATTTCTGTTCTTTAATGAATTCAGTATTTATACTTTTGCATCAATAAAACATCTTAGCTTTTGTGTTGTAGAAAAATGTAAAATTTCATAAAGAATAATTTAAATATTAAGTAGTATTTCTTACAACCTCACTCTTGATATGTTTGTTTGTTTGTTTGTTTTAGGATTTGAGAACTTTAGATTTAATATTGAAAACAGAAGTTGTAATTATAAAACGGGAGTAAAAAGATAACAAGGGTAAGCAACAATGTATGTTTCTGTACATTAAAATGATGATTTCTGAAGTTATTTGAATAAAATTAAGGGTAACAGTCTAAACCTGAATATGAATGTTAGTAAAAATATAACAAGATTATGTTTTAAAAAAAACCTCAGATTTTGTGTTTATCTTAGCTAATAGGTCTGAAATACAGGATAATCATTTCATGCTGCAGTAACAAACATTCCCAGGTGAAAGATGCTTCCCACAATACAGTTCATTTCTTGTAATGGTTCATTTGTCAAACAGCCAACAGAAGGCTCAGCAGTCACTCAAAGATTCTGGAGACAGCCTGGATTTTCACAGCTTTGGTGATTCAGAGGTTGAGTGAATACAGCACTACAGTTAACAGTTTTGTTCAGGCCCTTGCTTCTTCCAGAGGTGACTCTTACTATTCCTCAGTTTTGTTTATTGATTGAAGTAAACAAAATGTTTACACCTCATTCTAAACATACCCAGAAGTGCAAGAACTAGAATATTTCTACAGTACTAATGATTTTCACAAAAGTTAGATTTTACAGTGGCCAAGAAAAGAGATCTGTTAACAAGACACATGCCTAGGCATTGACATTACTTGTGACTCTCCATACCCTTTCACTTACTACACATCCTCTCATGAACAATGATGTCCTTGAGCAAATGCATTGTGATGTCTCAGATCATTCTCTATGCCCTTCAGTATTACTTGTGAATAGATTCCTTGACTAAATATGAGTTAAGGTGGTTTCTTTAAAGTAGGAAAATGAGCAGAGTAACAAAAACACAGGTGTGGATAACAGAAAATAAGTAAAATATTTAGCTTAGCACCAAAGTCATCATTAATTGATTTCAATGTAAATGCTATTAATACATGGATTGGATTAAAATACAGAAAGGCTTTGATGATAGGAAACAAGAGGCAATTCTGAAATGTTTTTTAAAAGACAGCTTGTTATAAAATACCTAACATAAGCAATTAGGAAGACATACTTTAGACCTTCATTGCTGTGTTTCAGTTTGGCCCAGCTAGGGCTGATCAAGTCCTGAATGGCAGGAAACAATGCTTTGAGGGCCTGCACACTAAAGTTCACCTTCTAAAAGTTCCTATGGCAGTTTTATGGATTTGGGAAACAAGTTTTCTGCATATAAGCCATTGAGGGAATTTTCAGATCCAAACTGTAGCTGTGGAGAAGTATGGAAGTAAATAAAAAAGGAAACAGATAAAGTCCAGTGAATTTAGCCTTATTCTGTGAAACAGGCCCTGCTTGCCCTGACAGGGCACCTGTCCTGAGTGACTTAAACTGTGTTCTGTTTTCAGATTTAGGGTTGACTGAAGATCACGTTTTCTACTTCACAGTCACTCTCAGCTTCTCAGATATTTGTGGCTGTGTCAAAAGATATTGTGTGAACCAAAACAATTTGTGGGTAGATGGGTGCAGCTGAATAGTCTCCCTTCACCCTAGAACCTGGACACTGAAATCCCTTCTGCCCTATTTACTCTATAATTTCTTCAAATCCACTCCACTTTCAAATAATATTTTATTTAGAATGTTCAAGTATTCTCAGAAGAAACAACGGTCTGCTTCAAGCTCATCAGAGCCAGAAGAAATGTCTCTGAAGAATAAGTGATAGACTGACCATTCTTGTGGAACTGGCCATAACTGGAAGAATCTTGCATTCTTTAATATATCAATTGGGTTACTTATAATAGAGGTCTTTCTAATAGAAGCATGAAACTTAATTTGGGTTTTCAATTTGTTGTCTAAAATACAGAAAAATATAGTTTACAGCTATACTTTTTATGTAGCCATTGTATATGCTAGTGAGGGATAGGAGTGGGGAGAAGGAGTGACACACTCTAGGCAATATAATCAAAGTTAGTAGAAGTTGCCAAAAGGCTCATAGTGGTAGCTGGAGTGGCTGGTAGAATTAATTTATATTTCTGTCACTCAGAGAGTAACTGTCTGTCAAAATGACTCATTTTCAAGACAGACAGTATAACTCTCAGCAAAACATGATTCAAGTAATACAGAGAGTCAAGAAATGTATTTATTCATAGGGAATTTAAAGAAAACCCTAATATTTTCTGAAAACTTTTCAAATTATGTTTTTGGTCCTGAAGTTTCTAAATATGTAGAACATAGAGAAACTGGATTATGAAAGACACCCATGGTGAATCCACAATCCCTTTAGAGTAATCTTCAGTTTCTAAAACCAATTCTTAACAAAAGGAAAGAAGGACTAATAAGGCTATGTATGCCATGACTGATTAAGAGATCTATAATACAAAAGTGCTTCTAACCTGGAAGCCTCAGATGCCCAAGGACAGATACGTTCTTGGAGTGCTGGGTAGGGTTTTTCCTTTTTAAAATAAGCTTGGTTGCACCAATTGCACAAATTGTGTGCTTGATCACATGTAAGCAGGAAATATGCTGAGATGTATGCTTGCCTCTCATGGGATGAAGACAGGAATTGTGCAGCCATGTGGGTTTTGCTATTATAAGCTCTTGATTGATGTAATTCCATGTCCTACTCTTGGAATCTTAGGTATGGATCTGGTTAATATTTAATGTAGCTTGCTAAAATTTTGCCTCAAAAAGTGTAGTCATGTTCTTATTCTTTACCAGTGGGACTAACATCTCCAAAATGCAAGATGAAGCAAATTTCACAGGGCAAGTAGCAGATCTTGGGAACCAATGAAAGCCTACATTAGGAAAGACAAGCACAAATTTCCCACATGCTAATTTCCACTCTGTATCTCAATCATTTACTCTTGGTCTAGTTTCTAACCTTCTGAATTTATCACTAGTCCATGCATCCCAACACTCTTGTTTCTCTGCCTTAGAAAGTGATTCATCAAGACAGCTTCTTTGCTCGGTTTTTTGTGGTTTGTTTAGTGCTAGTGTTGTAACTGTGTCTTTCAGAAATGCATTTTTTCTTGTTTGAAATGCAGATTGTAGTCTGTGGTAGATAAAACCATTGCCCTTGCTTTTTGATTTGCACGTTGGACTGGCTCCTATGTATGTTTTGAGTGTTTGTCAGTAGGGAACATTTTATAATTAAAATGGGTCACTTCTACCCCTGGAATTTTATTGGGCTTTCAATATACCCTATTAACTTCTAGCTTTGAAACTAAAATTATAATGACTAGAATAGAAATTTGAATACTATTTCTGGATTTTAAAAATATTTAGAGATTATATAGGAAACTAAATTTGCTACAAAGACATGACTGAATTAAACATACTATAACAATTTCCAAAGAGCATTAGGTTTTATTTTTTAAGTACGATGAAGTGAACAGGATTTCTGGTAGTCAATTGACAGTCAGTTAAAGTTGATAATATATTTATTTATTTTTATTTTTATTTTTGATACTTTATTTACATTTCAAATGTTTTCCCCTTTCTAGGTCTCCCCTTTGGAAACTCCCTATCCCATCCCTTCCTCTACCTCTATGAGGGTCCTCCCCCTCCCAACCACCAACTCCTGTCTCCCCTCCCTGGCATTCCCCTCTATTGGAGCATCTAACACCCTCAGGCCCAAGGGTCTCTCTTCCCACTGATGGCCAGCACCACGGGTCCCTCCATGTGTATTCTTTGGTTAGTCCCGGAGCACCTGGGGGGGTCAGGCCAGTTGACATTGTTGCTCCCTCCATGGGGCTACAAACTCCCTCAGCTCCTTCAGTCCCTTCTCCAATTCCTCCATCTGGGACCCCATGCTCAGTCCAACAGTTGCTGTGAATTGAATCCTAGGTATTCGGAATGTTTGGGCTAATATGCACTTATCAGTGAGTACATACTGTGTTTGTTCTTTTGTGACTGAGTTACCTCACTCAGGATGATATTCTCAAGTTCCATCCATTTGCCTGCGAATTTCATGAAGTCATTGTTTTTTGATAGCTGAGTAGTATTCCATTGTGTAAATGTACCACGTTTTCTGTATCCATTCCTCTGGTTGAGGGACATCTGGGTTGTTTCCAGCTTCTGGCTATTATAAATACAGCTGCTATGAACATAGTGGAGCATGTGTCCTTATTACATGTTGGAGCATCTTCTGGGTATATGCCCAGGAGTGGTATAGCTGGGTCCTCAGGTAGTACTATGTCCAGTTTTCTGAAGATCTGCCGAACTGATTTCCAGAATGGTTGTACCAGCTTGCAATCCCACCAGCAATGGAGGAGTGTTTCTCTTTCTCCACATCCTCGCCAGCATCTTCTGTCACCTGAGTTTTTGATCTTAGCCATTCTGACTGGTGTGAGGTGGGTTGTTTTTATTTGCATTTCTCTGATGACTAAGGATGTTGAACATTTCTTTAGGTGCTTCTCAGTCAAAGTTGAGAATTTATGTCAACAAGAAAAGAATACTAAAAGCCAATACTAGAAAGGTTGAAATTATTCTCAATATGGGTTAATGGATAGAATGTTGGATAGGTAACATTGGCGAAGCTTTGCATAGACATCTCACTGCCTCTCTAGAGATTTGAGATGAAAATTCTATGTCCTCCCTCCTCTCCATCCATTTATATTCAGATGAGTATTTACTGATATTCATAGACAGATAGTAGAAATGATGAGGTATTCAGACCATTGAGATTAATATTTTCAAACAAAGAAAAAGCTGTTCTCCCCACAGGTAGGTGTGTAACTAACTAGAGAATGTTCTTTAAAGTAGAAAATATCTAGAGAAATTAGTACTTGTTTTATAACCATCTTAATCTGAGATCCACCTGCCTCTAAGAAATTGGCTTATTGTTCTTGTCTCATTCCTTACTAATTATAGGAAATCAGACTATCTGCCATATGATTGTAAGGCTTATAGAGAAAATATAGATAATTTGATTTTTATTGATATATATTATTTATAATTGGTTCATATAATCAGTGTCATATAATGCATGCATACAATGGATTTTGATCACGAGCATTCCTCATTACCCCCCCTTTTCTCTTGTCCCCTCACACTCTTACTGATCTCTTTCCAGAGTGATCTTTTTTTTTTCCTGCTTACTCTGTAATGATAGATGTTGGAACACTGAGGACCATAAAATATGTCTAAGCCAATCTTGAACTATTCTCTGTTTTCTTATGGTTATAGTGGCCAATATTTCTGAAACGTTCCCTCTAGCACAGCAGTTCTCAGCCTATGGGTCACTATAACTTTGGGTGGGATTGAATTACCCTTTCACTGAGGTCACATATAAGAATATCCTATGTTACAACCACGAAACCTTCAACTCAAAATATATTCTGCCTACAAGAAGTGCAGAAATGAAACTGGAACAGAGACTGAGGAAATAGCCCACCAATCAGTAGTCCACCTTGAGACCCATCCAACAGGAGAAAGCCAGCACCTAACACTATTAAGGGTATCTGCTATGTTTGCAGACAGGAGCTTAGTATAACTGTCTTCTGAGGGGCTTCTTCCAGCAGCTGGAGGAAACAGGTACAGAGAACCACAGCCAATCAATAGGCAGAGCTTGGGAATAAGTGAAAGTTGCAGAACTGTTAACATTACAATTCATAACAGTAGCAAAATTATAGTTATGAAGTACCAACAAAAATAATTTTATGGTTGGTGGGTGCACCACAACATGGCAAACTATATTAAAAAGTCAAAGCATTACAGAGGTTAAGAACTACTGCTCTATCCCAATCCAACCATGAAAAAAAGGCCTCACCTTTTAATGCTACTACTTTGGACATTAAGTTTCACTATAGCTTGCAGAGGGACATAAATGTTCATACAATGGAATTATCCAGTCATGGGCAACTGGGAAGAGTGAGGAAATCAACACCATGTGGAGAAAACCTTTTATCAATGGATATGGGAATCAGTGAATATTATTTTTCTTCTTTGTGTGAACAAAACTTAATAAATCCAGCTTAGGAAGGACCTCTTAAAAGACTCAACAAAAAATATATAGTTAGGCATGGTTTATGTTAGTAGTGGTAACATCAGTAACATAGTCTTTCCTGTCTTATATCCTTTTTGTAGTTTCTTGTCTCTTTTTTTCCTCACTGAGCATTCTTGAGATTCTACTTCTTAATCAAGTCACTCCACTCCACATAATCTATGTCTCAGGCTCTAATTCCTGAAAATCCAATGGCAAGAACATTTAGAACACTTACATGCATAAAACATAGACCTGGGTTGACTTTAAAGAATCTACTGAATACATTTTAGTCAGGGTCTTGTAAAATACCTTTATTACTACAAAATCACTTGTAGATAACTTATGCAAAATGTCCTGTCATATGAACAACATATATAAAGCAAGCTAGAATGTTTTTAGATAAGATATACATGAACAAACTCTCAAACAAAGGAAACAAAAGAGAAATAACGATCACCTAAAGTGCCATTGATGGGGAAAGACTAAAATTTTTCACTAATTAAATAAAAAATAGCTTCAGTGTTCTGTTGCTGTGTACTTAAATCATCTTATAATAAAGAAAGGTTTATTTTGGCTCACAGATTCAGAAGTTTTAATCCATAATCACTTAGCATTGTTGCTTTGAAGCCTGTGGCAAAGCAAACCTTAAAGAGACCAGCAAGCAAAGAAACAAAGAAATTGGCCAGTGTCCATATTTCATTTTTAAGGGGACATCTCCAGTAGCTCAACTGCCTCCTACTAGGGCCTCTATTTCAATGATAACTCCAATAGTGTCCCAGTCTAGTGAGCAAGCCATTAGTACATGCCCTTTAGGGGATATTTATAATCCAAACTTTAGAAAATGCCATTTAAAATGAATGTCTCTGTGGTGGAAGCAGAAGTACTCAGAAAAGAGTATAGGGCTATGTGAGTCTTTAATGGAGCACAGGGAGAACATCAAGTGAAACTGAGAAAGTCCTCAAATCAAAGACAAAAGAAAGCATATGACATAGTGGCAATTAGAAAGATACTAGTTCAAATAATTTGGGTCATTTTGTTTTGAATACATATTTTACACAACATAAAAATTTCATTTATTAATTGTATTCTGTTAAGTTGTCAAATGGGTTCATACTGTGAAATAAATCTTGGGTATTTAACTAAGCGTATTAGTCAGGCTTCTCTAGGATAACAAAACTTACAGAATAAATATTTCTCTATCTATCTATCTATCTATCTATCTATCTATCTATCTATCTATAGCAGTATATGTAATTTTTCTACATATATACATAATATATGTATAGATGTGTATATATCTATACACACACACACACACACACACACACACACACACACACACATATATATATATATATATATATATATATATATATATGCATGAATATACACATACTTAAGGAGGATTTATTAGAAAGATATAGACTGTGGTCCAGACAATCCAACAATGACTGAGTATGAATGGAAAGTCCAAGCTTCCAGTAGTTTTTCAGAACATGAGAATGGATATCCCAGCTTCTTCTCAGTATCCTGAAATGCTGAAGTAAGTTTTAATGCCAATGAAGAAATGGAGTTGTTAATGAAGCAAAAGCAAGCAGGAAAACAGAGAGAGCTTCCTTCCCCCACATCCTTATATAGTTTGCCAGCAGAAGCTAGATCTTCCCACCTCAAAAGATCTACATCAGTTTTTGTTCTTACCTCAGTTATCCAGATTAGAGCTAAGTCTTCCCACTTAAAATGATTTAATTAACAAAACAAAACAAAACAAAAACGATGAAGTCCCTCACATGTAGGCCCAGTCATTTGGGTTTTGATTAATTTGAGATGTAATCAAATTGACAACCAAGAATAGCCTCCACAAATAAGTAAATATATGGAAAATAATAGTCCTCAGGTCTTTTAATATTGCAGACATAAGTCCAACCAGAGTACATAGAATATCATGCACTCATTCAAACCTAAATAGTGTAGCCTGCTGTGCAGTGTGCCTACATAGCCTATTGCTGCCAACTTGACCACTGTACTGAATACCAAAGACAACTGTTTCCTAATAGTTAAGTATCTGAATATCTTCGATGAGGTCCAGTAACCATGGTATAAGAGGTGAAACATTTAATCTGTACAAGGTATAGATTGCATACATAGGGCAGTCTGCTTAGGGTGAGTGAGTGGGAAGATCTGACTGTCTACATTCTATACTATTATGAATGAGTGACTGACAATTTACCTTATACAAGCCAGTTTTACACTAAGAAAGTAGTCTTGGCTTACTATAAATTCAGTTATAAAATTGTTTGAACTTTTTGAACATTTTATTCAATTTTGGAATAAAATAACTTAAAAGTAAAGCACATCACATGATGCTACAAAATATTTTGTTTTGTACTTTTACTATAAGATCTTATTTAAAAATACAAAAGTTGTAACCTTAATACATTTTTGGAAAACATGAACACAAATATAAACACCAGCATTAGCCTTCACAAGCATCGCTGTTGATGTCAATGCCACTATTTCTATTACCACAATCTGAGACGCTGAAAATCTTCAGGGCCAATCACACAAATGAACCTATGCTGTACCTACCCTGATAAAGTTTCTTCTTTGCTTCATTTCATGAAGCATGAGGCTGTTTTATAATTAATTTATATGTACACAGTATGATTCTGAATTTATGTCTTTTATAAATACATGTCTATGAGGAAGCACAGCAGGCTAAGTGATTAAGACCATAACTTAGTCATACAAATTATTTGATGATATTATAAACCACACATCCTGTGTGCTACACTGTTTATATATGTAAAAGCACAGGAGGTACATATATTCCAATATCATCTCTAATCTTGTATCATGACCCTACAGCAGTTACATCATGACATGATAGGACTCTTTAAGGGGCCAGTGTTGTCATGTCATCTGTCTCTAAGTGAGTCACTGGTGTGAAATACTTGATTGTATGGAGAGATTCGGATTCAATAAACCTTATGCAAATGGAGGTTTTTGGATCCTCTCTCTCTTTCTCTTTCTCTCTCTCCCTTTCTTTTTCTCTCTTTCTCACACTATTCACATATTTACCAAGAAATATCCAGTACTTGGGTTCTAAGCATCATTAACAAATAAAATGACTTTCTTTGAGAAAAAAAGAAACTGACTTTAGATTTATAACAAGTGAGATGCAAAATGAAAAGGGCATCCTTTTGTGTCAGAGAACAAGGAAGTGTCAAGAAACAATGAGCAAATGGTAAGGGGAATAAACAACATTCAAAGGCTCTCCATCTGATAGAGAAAATTCTTAACTGAGTATACTTCTTCCCAAATGACTCATGTGAGTATCTAAATTGACAAAAAGTGACAAGTGCCAAAGACTAGTTCCTATTAAATTTAAAGCATACTACAGAAGCCAATAAAAAAATACCTATTTTTTTTCAAAAACATTTATAAATACTGTTAAAGGACAGTATGATGTACAATTAGGAAGTCTGCACAATTAGTAATATGACCAAAAAGTTAATATCATTAATATGTAAGTTTCTATATTCATATGGAAATAAATTACTCCAATGAGGAAATGAAGATACTTAGAAATAGAGTTGAACAAATCATGTACAGAAAGGCAAGTGAATCTAATTACAGGATAATGATTAGACTCATTCATAAAATGACACCAAATGAGACTACACCGAAACACCACATCATGGCTTAGCTTGGAAGAATGAGCACTTTTCAAAGTTTTATGCCTATAATGTTTTTGAAGGTTTAAGACAAGAACTTGTGTAGATAGATAGAATTTCAAGTACTTGCTACAATTACAAGTTCATATACACTTTGACTTAACAGTGTCTCTGCTATGTATGCACGAAAGTAAAGTTGCTCTTCTGCTGGCAGAAACTTCCCTGCATACATAACTGAAGACTTTGATTTTTATGATGATGATGATGACACAACTGACCAAAAAGAACAAAGGGCCATGCTATTAAGTTGAGTAGAAACTATCCAAACTAGGAAGTCTTTAATACATTGAACACTCACTTGTCTGAATTCAAACACTTTCCCAATGTAGTAAGTCTAATATATGGCTGTTCTTCATAGAAATCAAGCTGTCTCTGGGAACATTTAGAGCAGCTTGGAGGGTGATGGTTCTAGTATGTAGGGTGCCTGTCACATTAAAGCCACTCATGAGGGCAAAAGTAAACCTGATGGTGAAAAGCCCTGTGATATGCACCATGCTTACAGGCTTCTTCATAGCATCATGTGGGACTATAAAAGACAACCTGGTTTCTGGTTGAGCTAAGGTTTAAAACCCTGGGACCCAGTAGGGGATCCCCAGCAGGGAACAACTATACAAGGGACGGTAGGCATTTTTCCATGCTCCTGGGCCCCAGGATCCTGACCTGAGGCCACAGCTCTCCATAGGTCTGTGACTATCAGTCACATAAGGGCAACGCCCAAGCCTCTCCACAGGTAGAGGTGTGGTCACATAGTCTCAAGACATTCCCATTTTAATGAGGTACCTAAAGGCTTGGCCAATAAACTCCCTTTTCCCTTCCCAGCCATTCCTCCCTGCAAAAGGTATTTAAATCTAAGGACTGCCCTGAGATTGTGGGGTATGGATTCACTCATCACCACTCTCTGCCATGACAATAAACACCCTAAAACCAGGACTGTCTCCCTCCGCCATGGGGAATGATGGAACAGGCCTTCATCTAAAGAGCCATGTCCAGTCTACTGCAGAGGCCTCCCAGCTCTCCCAGCCATGGCCTCTACCAAACCAATCCAACTCAACTAGCCAGCAACAAGCCAAGGACCCTGTCCCCGGTGGGACTCAGCCTGGCTCCCCCCTGCTTTTACCCCTTGGCCTGGGCTAGTTCCAGCCTGAGGACTCTCTCTCCATTCTCAGCTCTTCAGTGGCATCCAGGGGTGCCTGGGATGCCCAAGAGTTTGAGAACCAGATGGAGAAGGAGCCAGCTCTGTGCAGTCCCCAGGACCCCCAGGCCGTGCTCCCACCCCTCCCCCAACTTCTCACAGCCTGACACTTGCCCAAACTTCCCACATCCCACTCCTCCCAGAGGCCCGAGCCCCAGGGGTGGATGCAGGACTCACACCCTCACACCATTAACCCAACAGCATCACATTTTAAAACATAAACAGAAAATAAAGAATTGTCCGACATTTGAAGAAGTAATTAGTGTGGAAATAAATTACTCCAACCCAACAGAATAACAGAGGTAAACATACAATGAAAAGAAATCTAACACCCTAATTAGTATTCCTAGAAAGGGTCAAGGGGATTGCACATAGAAACCTAGCACAAAAACTGGGTGCCATGAAAGAATAGCAGACTTGTGATTGTGAGTGTGTGTGTGTGTGCGTGTGTGTGTGTGTGTGTGTGTGTTGGTGTTGGAAATAATCTATTAGAGTGTGAGTTATTTTGATGGTACACCTAATCTGAAAAATCTAAATGAAGGAGAATTCATTTGAGTGATAGTTTCAAGGATTATTTCAGGTGTTCCATTTAATTGTACCATGAAGGTCATAGCAAAGCAAAAACAAACAAACAAAAAAACTAAACCAAACCAAACAAACAAACAAAAAACTCACAATCATATAAAGGAAAGGAATGGAAAGAGAGGGAAACAGAGACAGATTAAGAGAGAGAGAAAGTGAGAGAGAATTTGTACTTCTGTTGGTCTTGTTCTCTCTCTTGTATCTGGCTCCCCAGAACAGGGGTAGGGGTGATGTCCACATTATGGTGCATCTTCTACTTTTAGTTGATTTTTCTCTTGAAATACTTCCACAAGTACTTTACTAGTCTCCTAAGAGCCTCTCTATTCAATGAAATTAACACTATTAACCATCACACGTTTATCTCTTGCCAATCTGATACCCAAACACATCTCCTTAAATCATCACATTCTACTACTGGCTTGGGTCTTTCTCATAATATAAATTATATGCAGTCTATCTTCAACTATTCTTATAGTATCAACACTTCCAGCATTGCTTATAAGTTAATGTTCAATGTCTCCTCTGAGCCTGAAGGCAAACTCTTAGGTTTGAACTCATGAGGAGAAAAATGAAATTATAACTTTCAATATACCAGGACAGAGTACACATTGCCATTCCATAGGGAAGAATATGTTATTGTCAAGGAATAATGGAACCAAAGAAAGACAGAAACCCTGTACACCGAATATTAAATTCTGTAGCTATACTTCTATGTTGTGGATATCCCTGGGCTGTTTGTAATCTGCAAATTCTGCCCTCCTGTGAGAGGTTTCCGAGAAGGAGTGAGTTACACCTGTGACTTCTTGTGAACCAGTCCCCTAATGAATAAAAGAGCCAATCACTGGGCGCACAGTGAGACTTCTGGGGTGGAGAGGAGAAGTGAGAAGGAAGAGAGGGAGAGAAAGCTTTTTTGAACGCACAAGATGTAGCTACTAGAGTCTTCTGGTATGGCAGATCCACAAGGATTCGCCACCAGAGGAATCAGATTTAAATAAGACTTACAAGTTTAGGTTTCAGTTGATGTGCCCAGAGATTGAGTTATCATTGTTTCTGAACTAAGTTTGTGTTGCATTTTCCTTCATGCAGTGATTCATCTAGGTTCAAGAGAGAAAGGTACAGCAACAAAGTATGGGTTTGCCTGATGTGCACCACAGAGGCCATGGGGGTAATGAAACATGGGGCTGGCATGGTAATGACCTGCCAGAGGGAACCTAGGGAGCTGGGTGGAGAGAACCAGGGCATAATGCAGGAACATGTGCTATATACATTCCATCTTTTTAAATAACTCCTGCAACAGGTGACGAATCAACGTGTGGCTGGGCACAGATCCACTAGAAATTTAAGTTTATTAACCTGAGAGTTAGAGTGCTATATTTTTTTAGAGAGTAGCTGGGTAGTGCTGATGAATCATGTGGACTCAAGAGGGGGAATTGAAACAAAGCAGGCTGGGAGGTCTCCAGCTGTGGAGAATTGCAGGCTGCTCTGAGTTTGGAGAAGAATGAAGTTGCCTACTTCTTAGGGAAGAGATTGATTGAACTGTGAATTTATGAAATTGGGATTATTTGTCTTAGGAAAGAGTTATATACAGATTCTGTCTGAATCACATGGGGAATTTTGCCCACTGTTTGGAACTAAGATAGGGAAAATTAGTCACTGACTCCAGAGTAAAGTGCAGTGGTAATCATTGCCTGCTTTGATCAAGTATTAATTAATATTGCCTGTGGCTCTGGGTAGAGAGACCAACAGATAATTGATCTAAAAAGATGGCTGCTCTAGGCAGAGAGCCGAACAGAAAGATGGTATAAAGATATATGGCTCTATTATGTCTTACAGGATACTCAAATTCTGTGTAACGTGGGCTCTATGGGAATTCTGGGTTTAAATCTTGCTTTGACTAGTTGCTTGCTTATAAGCAGGTATAGATAGAAGTGTGAACCAATTGTTTAAACTTTTTAAATGGGTGTGATTGTGTGTTTTGTGGTTATATTATTCCTCTGGGAGAGAGATCAATATAAAGGTTTTTCTGATTACTGGCTCAAGGATATGCTGATTTGGGGAAAAGGTTTTTGTCTTTGTGGTTTTGGAAAAAGTGATTAAGGTATTTACACTTTCCAGAGTTATATGGATCAAATTTGATAGGGGGAGACCCCCAGAGAACAAGATTCCAGAGAATCAAACAAAAAAGTTATCTTGATGATGCTAAAATTTTGTCTTGCGATTTGTATATTGCAGAATACACAGCCTTGATGAGTCTCCTTGTCAAACATGCTGAACTGACCTGCTTGAACTCCTGATGTCTTGGACTTTCAGCTGGATCCAGTCAGGACACAGGCATCAGAGACTTTAATAATCATTGGTGTGGCCTTCTTAAGGCTAACCAACTCCCCTATTTTCCCTACCCTTCCCCCTATCCCCTTCAAAAATATCTCAATGCCCATATTCAGCATGAAGAAGTTATGGAGAGTCGTCATTGCAGTTCCCTGGACTTTGGGGCTGGAGGTGGTTATTATAGGTTGTCTTTCTAAGGAATTTAGAAATGATCATAATTGGAACAGGGAGGAAATAGCTAGAATTGATTGTATAGCCATAATCTCTATTGGTAGAAATCTTTATATTTGTTACTAAGCTGAAGTCATAATCTTTTATTTTGGTAAAGAATTTATTTTGATTATAAACTGATCTGAGATAATTAAGCCTGTTAAGAGCCAAATAGAAAATTCATGGCTCTGAGTTTATTGTTAGGGTGTTTTCAAGATTTAAATTAGAAATAGCTGAGGGTAATTAACAGACAACAGTACAGATTACAGAGATAGTTGGTTTTCAAAAACGTCAGAATTCCACAGAATGTAACATTTAATGTTATTTATTCACTTGTGGTTGAGACAAATCTGCTCCTATCAGCTTCCCATTCATGGATTCAAAGAAGCAGCTGAGCATCTTACCTCCAGGTGAGGCTGTACTTTATGGCTAGGTCACCACTGCCAGAAAATTGCCAATCTCTCCTGCAGACTTGTACTGTTCTTGAAAGGACACAATTTACAGGTTAGGACAACTTAGTTCTGCCGAGACAGAATAGGCTCGTCCTTAGTAATTCCTGTTTCTCAAAGATCTGTCAGGTGATCCTGGGCCAGAAGGCTGAAGACAGATGCTCCAACTTCCTGACTTACTGGGGCTGTATAGGTAGGCAGCTGTCTCTACAACTTGTCTCAGTCCTAGAAGCTGTATTATGCTTCCTATATCTTCAGATAATGTTGGTCATTCTTGGACTTCTGATGGGGTTGAAAAACTACTTATAGTTTCATAGCCAACCCAAGCTATTTACTTTGAGAGAAAAGATTTGAGAGGATGGTTTTCAGATGGCATACAATCTAAAGCCAGGACATAAGTCAAGGTCGAATCATAGTCTTTTAATTTAGGATAGATGACAATGTTCTATCTTAATGACAAAAGTGATGGACTGGATGTTAGGTCTATCCTGCACTTTATAATTTACAAAATGGTAGTAGTTGTGTTCATTTATATTTTGAGAGAAATTTTTTTTATTTAATTAAATGGAAAGGGTGATATGTTGAAGGATTTTCTCTTTCAATTACATTAGGGCAACAGGAGCCCTGTGATGGGACAGGAAACAGAGAGGCAGAGCTAAGAGTTGCACAGGAGAGAGTGTCTTGGAGGAGAAGAGAAGGAAGATGGCAGCAGATGTGAACTGACAGCGCCACCGATGGTTATGTTATCATAAAGGTTAGAAGTTTGAAATAAGTCGTCTAATCTAGGTGGGCAGCTTTTATCATTATCAATTGGCTCTGAAATTATTGCATTGGCATCTTGTAAATTGTGTTTTTATTGATACATAAATCTGATTGGTTAACTATATGCTTAAGAGTTTTAATTCTACAGGGTAATTGGGTGTTGAGATGGCTGACCGTGGGGTAGGCAGTTATTGTGTGAGCCTGGCAGCAGAGTTCTGCCAAGGGACTCAGCTCCGGAGAATTGGTGGGATGAGAGAGTGAGATCACCTGGTGGGAGATATGCTGTGGCCCACTCGTTGTGGGCCTGAGCACAAGAACATGTTGGATCTCTTTTTAAATATTTCCCACAATACTTTTAGCTTTCAGAGCATTCAATAAAATCCTTTCCCAAGGGCATATGGTATTTCAATTTTTATGCCATGAATCCTCTCTCTTGGGCTAAGTCACTAATTGTTTGTAGTCTTGCTTGGTGGTTATTCCAAGCTGTTTATATTTTCAACATCTTTGCTCCTCCTTTGCAGTCAACACTTCATCCTCACAGCTTCACACATTACCCTATCATGGGATACTTTCCATGACACCAATCCTCCCACAACAAGCTTTGTTAGATATCCGGGTGAAAGCGTCATTATTCAATCACTCTTCCATTTGTCATGTCTACAAAAGTGGCATAATGCCCAAATCAGCTGTCAGAGTAATAGCTATATGTCCTTGGATATGTATATACAACATGGTTTATGCTGGTAACTACAGTGGCCTCTGAGTGCCTGTGTATCTAAGTACAATGAAAGTAATCCTAGCTGGGCAGTGGTGGCACAGGCCTTTAATCCCAGCACTTGGGAGGCAGAGGCAGGTGGATTTCTGAGTTCGAGGCCAGCCTGGTCTACAGAGTGAGTTCCAGGACAGCCAGGGCTACACAGAGAAACCCTGTCTCAGAAAACCAAAAAAAAGAAAAAAGAAAGAAAAGAAAAAGAAAGTAATCCTGAGCAAATAATTTCCAAAGCTATATATAATCAGTTAAGAAGAAAATTCTTTCAAATGGCTTTACTTTTTCATATTCTTGGGCCTGTGATAGATACTCTGTAAATCCTGAGAGTCTCTCAAAATGAGTTCTCTATTGTCTGTTTACAATGTAATGGCACTTACCTCTTTAGAAACCTCATTATCTCCAAATTTATACTTAATGGCTTTTTTACACAAACTGCAAATTTTTCAAAAATTTCTACTCTGCTTTTACTTTGAAATTTTTTGTAGGCCTAGCTAAAAGCAGCTGACAATAATCAGGCCGCAGCCTGAGTGCTGGATTATCTTGAAATTGCCTAGTCCAGATAAATTAGGCTTTCACTTTTAAATTTAGTTTCCCACCAAACATCAGGACACAAGGAAAAATGCAGGTAAGTTTTTTTGCTTCATTGTCAATAGTTCGCAAAACTTCTTGCTTCCATCTGAACATTTGTGAGTGCGGTCTGAATGCTTATACTTTTCCTTGTACACTAGTCTTGCCCCTTGGGTGCTCATTAAGATCTGCTTACAGCTCTGTAAGAATCTTACATTTCTAAACTTCTTCCAAGTTCTTCCTGTCAACCAGTTTCAATGGCTTAAGAAGTACATGTTCAGGTTAGGTTCTAACAATGATCCCATTTTCCAGGCATCAATTTTCTATGCTAGTCAGACTATATACTTGTCACAAAAAGCTGAATGGAGGACAGATTTATTTTGTTTCATGATTTCAAAGGTTCCAATTCATGTGGGTGGAAAGGATATACTGAAGCAAAGTAGCTCATCTTACAGTCATAGAGTTATACCTCTTGGCTTCTTCTTTTCCTCTTTTATTTCCCCTGAGTGAGTCCACAGTCTATGGGATGGTGCAATCTACATTGAGGGGAAGCTTTCACTCCTCTGCTGATCTTGTCTGGAAATACAATAACAGCTATAAAGATGTGGGTTTTACTAATAGGAGTTTCTCAGTATAATAAAGTTGACAATCAAGATGAATTATAATAGAAAATCTTTCTAGAAAAAAGACAAAAAATAAAAAATGATAAAACACTCAAAATTTGAGAAGCTATTTAACTAATTGATTGTAGAAATAGAATGTGTAAAACAGAAGATGTAGATAATGATCAAATATATTAATAGGCATCTTCTCAGAGATCCCAGAAAACACATACTCAAACCATTCTGTCATGTGATAAGTAAGACACACAATCCTAGGGCTCAGACAACTAGAATGTAATAACATACTTCTCTTTGAACATATGAAAATATATGTCTAAAATTATTTTGATAATTTCAAAGTTAACTAAAAAGCTATGGAATAAACACTAACCATGTGTGAAATTATCATAGGGATCTACTTTTCTCAAATTCCAAATTCCTGATTCAAGAAATATAAGACTCAGCCGGGCAGTGGTGGCGCACACCTTTAATCCCAGCACTTGGGAGGCAGAGGCAGGCAGATTTCTGAGTTTGAGGCCAGCCTGGTCTACAGAGTGAGTTCCAGGACAGCCAGGGCTACACAGAGAAACCCTTTCTCAAAAAACAAAAACAAAAAAAACCCCAAAACAAACAAACAAACAAACAAAAAGAAATATAAGACTCCACAAAAAAATGGCAATGCATCAAATGGTGCAGAACACAAATGAAAGATCTGTAGAGATGGAAGAGCTGCTGGCCAGTATGGTCCCAGACAAAAACATTATTTCCACTCTTCTTTGTTGCATATCAGGAGTAATTGATTTGATTCTATTGCTGAAGACAAAGAAATCAAGGCAGAAATGAGCTAGAAGGTCCTTTGCTGCCAGTTAGTTTTCACAGTTCTAGAAGATTACAGGAAGAGTGATGGGGAGAAGAGGCACCAGTGGTCTTAACCAGCTTTGAATTGTATGAATTATAATACAAATCAGACAGGTAAAAGGTAAGACTTGTACAACAGTGGGATGGCTTTTATGGGAACAACCAAATGCTAACTGATTGGATATGAGGCCCTTTTCACAAGAGGGAATCCATATCAGTTTTTTAAACTCAGTTTAAAAACAAATACGTGAGGAAGACAAAAGAGGTGGAAGATTCACTATATATACCAGGTTAAATAGACATGGTATCAAACTAACTTTTAAAAATATTTATTCCCATAGAAAACTGCTTCTTTCAGACTCAGAGAAACCTCTTTTGTAATGATATTCATAAATGCAGATTCATAAGTGCCCAAGAAGCTGTGAGTAAGTAGTTGCTGAGCTCTTACCTGCAAACAAGGTATTTATACTTCTAAGGTTCAGGGAGTATTTCAGAAGTAGAGGCAGAAGAATCCTAAATGCAAGAAGATAGAGAGAAGGGCTACACAATTCTATCCTCTTGGCATGATATGGCCATTGCAAGCTTGAACTCAATAGCAGATATGGTTCTGGTATTAGATCTGCACCAGAATGACCTAGCCAACAGCCAATGACAGTCATGGAAGAGGGAGAAGTTGATAGAATCCTATCCCTTATTGCTGAACCATTGGCAAGTTTTTGAAAGAAGGAATGATTGTTTCAAGTTGTATGTTCTTTGGTGAGCCCACCAGGTAGTCCCAAATTGATAGTCATAGACTCAGTGAGTCTAAAACCAAACCAAAGGTCATGAATGTGAGAAACATTTGTAGGGAAGAAGCGAGCTGAAAGGCATGGAAGGGAGATGGTTAGGAAAATAACACGAATGCATCATATACATGTATTAAATAGTTAATAAAATTAATCAAAAGAATAAAATATCAGATTATAAGTGATTAGATAAATAAAAAAGACAAATTGGTGCAAGACTTTTTAAAATGATGCTCTTTAAGATATCAACTTAGAGAGATGAAACTAATTTATTTCTCTTTAAAAATGTATTCTTTCTTCTTCATCATCTTCTTATTATTTATTATTGTGTGTCAGAGAGAGAGAGAGAGAGAGAGAGAGAGAGAGAGAGAGAGAGAGAGAGAGAGAGAGAGAAAGAGAGAGAGAAAGAATATGCAGGCCATCACCTTTCCTGGTTCATGTGTAGAGGTCAGAGGAAAACTCCATAGAGTGAGTTCTCTCCTTCCACCTTTATGTGGGTTTCAAGGATCAAACAGGCTTGTGTGGTAAAAAGTTGATTAAAAGTAAGACCAACCTCTAAAGTGATAAATAGTATTTTCACCTTTGATGTGATGTAAGGAGAATGGCACTTTGCCCTGCTGCCTTCCTCACACCCAATGAAAAGCTGTACTTCAATTTTTATAAAAACATTTGACAAATCCCAGTTGTCATTCATAAAACTGTCAAGTACACTAAAACCAAAGAATATCTGAGAAGCAGTGACAGACAAAAGGAACCTAGAGAGATACCCTAACTCAATATAATATGGAATTCTAGGACAAAGTAAGGACATTTGGCAAAAAAACATGTATGTCTGAATAGAGCAGTCAACCCTCTGTGCCTGAAGACATTGCATCTGCAGATATAAACAAGATTGGACTAAACATGTTTGAGGACAAATTACATCTGCAATGAATACCATATTGACTCCTTTCCTTATTATTATCTAAATGACACAGTATAACTTTATTTTATAATTGAAATTGTCTTTTTAATATATATTGTAAATGCAATGTAACCATAGAAGTGAGAAAGCAGTGACAGAAAAAACATCTTACATGTTCAATTAAGATGGTACACTGCCTTCTCCTCCTCCATCTTCCTGCTTCCCTTTCCATACCACCCTTTGAACCCGTTATTCCCTTTCCCCTTTAATACCTTGAGTCTTATGTTAACTTGCCCACACTATTCTCTTAAAGCTGCTTTTTACTATCTAGCCTCTGTCTATACTTATTCTTACCTAAATGGACATATTTAATATTTAGAAGCTAAGATATGCACATGAGAAAGAATTTGCAGTATTTGTCTGAGTACTTGTTAACTTTCTTAATATTTCACAGTAATTACACTTTATTACATATCATAAGTGATCACTATCTCATTAAAGTTCGTGGGGCAGTTGAGTGATTCTCTTTAAATGCCTTGTCATTTTATGTGGGATTTGAGTATCTTCAAATGTTGATATTCACTGGAGTTCTAAACTTGATCCCCATAGATATCAAAGGATAGCTATGTATATTTTATTTAGGATCATGTATCAATATTGGGTTAATTGTGTTGGATATTCGATAATAATGCATGCTATTAATAATAAGGGCAATCTGACTGGGATACATGGGAAGTCTTTGCACTGTGTTTGCCATATTTCTGTGAACTTCAAACTATTCTAAAAAAATTTAAAGTTCTATTTTTAAAAAGAAAAAGTAAATTCCACTTTCACTCTAGTCTGAATTATTCTCCCTTCAGAAGGAATTGTAAAATTCACAATCTTGTGAAACTTGAGTCTGGAATCTGTCCTGATCAGAGTCAGGCAATGGTCCTTTGTTGTAACTACAAAGTACATATTAATTGTCACAAATAATTCAAATGGCACTAGGAATGGTGTCCCTTCTCTAACTCATTCATGATCTAGGAATATGGTATTCTTTCCTGAAATCCTTGGGAATTTGTTTAGCTCTTCCTAATCCATTGCTACTGGCCAGGCATTTAATGTCCTCTTACCTTAATTAGCTTAGCTTCTGGCCCCCGGCTTGATCTCCACCTTGGCTTTCTCACTTGATTTACTTGGAAAGTAAATCAAAGCATGTTAGTGCCTGAAGTAAAACTTAGGTTAGGTAGTAAAATCTATTCACCTTATAAATAATGAGACCAAGATCCAGAGAAATGGATTGAAGGCCAAGAACTCATATCCTCTGAAGAAGACAGATTCTTTCAAATTGCTGGGGAAAAAACAAGATGAAGAGTGCACAAAACTTATTTCTGCTTACTTTCTAAAGCTCCTACATTTATAAGGAAAAATAGTTGGTGTTTGATTAATTAGTTAATGCAGCACAGAACAAAAAATAAAAAATAAACAGAATTAATTTGAACAACCAAACCTGGGTTTATATTTGCCTTTAGAAACAAGGATCACATTTTTCTTCAAAGAAGTGAATTTTATGCATTTGAATAAATTGTTGACCATGTTAGACGGTATGGTAATAATTTGTAGAAGTAATCTTCATGAAAACAATTTAAATTTAGAGTTGTGTTCTGAGTAATATGGTGCAGATTCTCAGAATAATATATTCTAGAGCTTTTGCAAATCAACCTTTTGTGAGCTTAAAACTACAAATAACAAGTAAGGATATTATTGGAGACACACTACTAGTCCAGAGGCAGGCATGGGATTCTCTTCTCTGATGGCTGGCCATATATTTAAAAATATCTGTGTTTCAGTATGCTAATTTTTGTTTCACAATATCATTATTATTGTTATCACAATATCTAGATTTTTCTAGACAAAAAGAAGAGGAAAATGAGGAAGGGTAAGAAGAGGAAGAGGTGGAAGAAAGGCCAGCAGTATGACTAGATATCAGGATACACTTAAGTACTTACACATACGTTGGAAATTGAATGACCAGGCACAAAAATGTAATCATTGTGAATAGTAACTTTTTAGAAATGGATAGAATGTTCCTTGGTTAAGAGCCCAGCTCTTGAAGTAGATCTGAATTCAGTTTCTTGCACCCATGTCTAGGGATTCTCAATCTCCTGCAACCATAGCTCCAGGATATCTAACACCTTCCTCTAACTGACCTCTTCAGGTACACACACACACACACACACACACACACACACACACACACACACACATCTTTTCGCAAACCAAGTAACATATTTATGCTTTTTAATGTTCTATAACAATGATTTCTGATACTATCTAGAATTCCCATGAAAGTAAAGAATGGGGATAATTATTCAAATTTCAAAGGAAACATATTCGTATCTCACAAGTCTGTTACTTCTTTTGGTGTCTAGCATCAAGACAATATTCTACAGGATCATGAGTATAAATAAATAATTTCCACAAGATCAGGAAGAATCTAACAGGCACAATGTTAAACAAAGTAAACAGAATATATCATGTACAGCAACATTCATTGAATATTAAGAAACAAATAGAACTATCTTATAGAGTAAGGACATGATTGTCACAGGGTCAGATGGATAGTGAATGACGAAAGGGCAATGTTTCATTCTTATATGGATCTTGTTCTTAGTGTAAATGCTGATAACATTTGTGGAATGTTATCAAGCTAATGACAGCTATGATATAGCTACTTTTCTTTACATATACATAGCACACTTCAATAAAATATTTATTGAAATGAATTCTTCTAAACATCCCATGGTCCACAGAAAAGCAAGGTGCATTATATTAAATAAACTTAAATTATGGCTATAAAATTACACTCAAACTTCCTTTTTTGGACGTTAGTTACAGAATAAAACATATTTTACGAGTTGGTGATAAAGCATCCCACAGCTGAGCCATGGCTAGTATTTTTGTGCTAGTCAGCTTTCTGTTACTTTGACAAATACTTGAGATAAACAATTTAAAAGGAGAAAGTATATTATTTAGGATCAGGGTTATAGAGGACTCCATAGTTAACCTCTTGGTGTCTCTTAGCATCTCCTTTGGGTCTGTAATAGAAACAAGTGGTTCTCACCCTGTGCTGTCCAGGAAACAAAAAGAGACAGAGAGAAGAAACTGTGGATTTACCAGCATCCTCTTAAAAAGAAGATCCCAGTGACCTAAGGGCCCCCTCCCACCAGGTCCTCTCTTTAGGTCTATACCTTCACTCAGTAGCATCACAGGTCAGAAATGCTACCTTTAACAGGTATGCCAGTGGGAACACTCAAGGATTATGGTACCAAACTCAATTCAGTTTTTCTTAATGAAGAGAATCAAAAGCATTTTTGATATATTGGAATTATGGGTATTCTGCATAAACTCAGACTCAGATGGATAATTTTACCTTGGTTGCTTAGGACTATTCATTTTTATTCTAACCACAACAAAGATGGTCTGCAGGTACAGTATTTTCTTAAGGGAATAAATGAAATGTATTCAGAAAGAGGTCAGCTGTGTACCATTATATTTTTATGATGAAGGTTTCTTAGAACTTATGTAATATATGGCATTATCCCAGAAAGAAGCTACTGTTCTCTAGGGGATACTGTATATTTTCACTAATTCATTTTAACCTTTCTTAGAGCAAGTAAGTGCTGCAGAAAAAAATGGAAGTTTTGATTTTACAGGGGAGTGATTGAAATTGACTTGTTTCAAACTAAAAATAGTTCAGACTCTATCATTTCAGTTTTTCAAAGAAAGGCATTTAAAATTGATCTTGAAACATAGCATTTTGTATCACTGCACAGTGTGCATGTTTTAGCAGGTTTGAAAATACTGAGTGGATGTCCTGGAAGCTCTTATCACAGTATATCAAAGTATATTCAAAAATCTGTCCATCATCTGGTTGTTGCTATAGTAACAACCTACTTCCAATTGGCACTAACTGGATTGCTTGCTGGCTCTCACAAAACAGAGCTATAAGCTTTCTTTCTTCCATTGTCCAGATATGGATTGTCATTTCTGGGAGCTGTGTTGGAATAGGATGGGGATCATGGCATGATGCCAGGATATATGATTCTTGTGGGCGTGAATGAGGAGTATTCCTACCACGATGTCTCTTGTCTATCCTTGCAAGTTGTGTAATGATCACTAAGAGATGTCTTGCAATGCCTACATCCTAGTAAAAATCATATATTGAAATAATTTAAGCTTTATTGTCAGTTTCCCTGTCTCTGAAAATTTTGTGACCAACTTCAAATTGTTGTCAGAATCCTTTACGCCTGTAATGATTCTTACGCTACCAGAAGCAAATTTTGTTAATGCCATCCAGATGCCAAAGTCTTGGAGGCTAGAAGTTTCCTCTGAATGTATAGTAGGGGCTCCTCCTCTGCAAGCTTGATTCTAGGCCACAATCCTTTTTTGTTTCAACATATGGTTTTAATTTTCCAAGTCAGAACATAAAATATATGGCTGATTAGTATCCTGTGACAGAGCTCAGAGTCAGAATTCAAACAAAACTCAGGGATCACGATGTGTTTCTCTGTAGCTCAACATGTATTCATTAAAAAAAAACAAAAAAAAAAACAAAAAAAAAAACCCAGTAAAATGCAGAAAGTATTTTTGAATGACGAATCTATAGTGTAGAATTATTTTTCATTTTCTCCTTTTAATTACATCCACACATTTCGCTTTAAAATATAAAATCATAGCATATTATTGAAATAAATTTAATTTTGAAATCTTCACTTTGAAATAATTTAAAATTTACAAAAAGTTCAGGAAGTAAAACTATCTACAACAAATGTTAATATTTGATGTAATCTACTTTAATTATTCAAACCTCATTTGTCACATAAAATTCTATACTAACAAGGTCTATTTCTCTTTGTCTATATATGTATTTCTACCTACCATCTATCAATCAATATACTTATCACCATCTTAACACTTCTATATTAGTATAGACCTGGGGATATATGATTCATTCTGTGGACTCAGTCTATTGATTATAATTCATTTCTATAATAGTTTAATTGCTATCGCTGTCTTTAATTTTACCACTGGGAGCACTATGTGGTACATTCTGTGCATCCTCAGCTTCACACTTTGAGAGACTTTTACTCTTTGACAAGTTAGGATGCTGAGAGCTCATGCTCATGTCCCTAGCACTGTCCCTGGATACAGCATTACTCTGAAAATTCCTGATTTTTTTATATTTAGAAAACATTATGTGTATCGTAAAGTAAATCTACACTGCTTTTAATAAATTAAAGAAAAATTTGTTTACCGTTATCCATCAGAATCAAAACTTTAAATGGAAAATATACATTTGAAAAAGTTTATTATATCCTTTCTGATTATAAAATTTGTATGTACACTGTAAAATAATTAAAACTCAGAAAGCTATGAATATAAAATAGATTTTCATCACCTAGTGCTAATCACTATAATAAATTTATTTTTATATATGTATATTTTATAATTTAGATTTTATATATTAAAATGAATAAAAAGCATACTGTATACAATAACCTTTGTTTCAATATTAATTTTAATATGTATCATATTACAATATTTATGAAATATGCTTTTAACAGGTATACAATATTGTTTTAACTCTATTGCCTAGTTTAGATAGTTATTAACTCTTCATTTTTTAATAGTTTAATATATATCTTTATATATTAATATTTGGACTATCTCTCTGTATAATACTTATTTCAAAATAAGAAATATCTATCATATAATTTTTTATAAACTGTGTTATGAGTGGTTTGTTCAATATCCTTTAAATATTGGACAGAAGTATTCCAGAATTTACAGCTTCTTAGTAGCTGCTAGTTTAGAATATAATTAGCTATATCTCTTGTTTGTATTTACAAGGATCTTTTATGTATATTTTCTATTGTTTGGGTCTTGAATGTCACCCCAACAGCTAGATTCTTTGATTCTATACTGTGGTACTGTAAAAGTCCTTAAGAAGTGGGACCTAATGGGAAGTTCTTAGGTCACTGGCACAAGCATGCCCTTGGAGGAGATTGAGGCACTCAAGACACATTTCCTTTCTATCTTTTGCTTGCTACCATGAGATAGACAGGTTTTCAATTCTAGATACTAATACCATGTCATGTTGTCTTGTCTTAAATTCAAAGCAACTGACTTTGAAACAACAAACCAAAAAAAACCCATTGTCTTCGTTCTTTGATTGCTTCAGGTATTAGCTTTAGAAAACTGACTATGATAGTTGCTTTACTAGATCACACTAAATCATTTTAGATAAGTTTTAAAAGAGGTAGCCATTCTATTTTGATCAAAATTATAATTTTCACAATGATACTTTCATAGCCATAAAACTACTTGGCATATTTTGAGTCTCCTTTATTTCTTCCTTCCTTTTTACTACTTTCCTTTCATTTTTATTTTTATGTTTAAAAGTAAAGTTATGTGACAAGTTTCAGTTAGCACAATTGACCTAAAAGGAAATCAAAGTGTGGTAATACATTTAAATTTCAACCTCGAACTTCACACCGTCATGATGATCAACATCCATAAGTGCTGATCTAATTGAATAATTTTCTTATACGTTAAAATACCTTTAACTTATATGTTTTACATGTTCTTAAAAGAACTCAAATTAACAATGAATATTTTACTTTTAATTTAAGACACAGTCTCTAAATCAAAGTTTCATACAATGTCATATCTCAACTTTTTACAAAATTCAACACTTTAATTATGCTAACTGCTTAAGCATATTTTAATTAACTAATTTGAGAAATCTTGAAAGGAGTGTTTACTCCACTTTACTGATGCTTCCCAGATGACTGCCATTGTAGAAAACCGTGCAGAAACAAAGCAAAACTACAGAACCGAAAGTGTTTTGAAACAATTGTGATTTCTGTACAAGGAGTGACCATAAACTTCATGTTTGTGCTTCTAATTGTTATCAAATTATTTCCCTTTCTTTTTAAAATTAAAACAGAATCAGTGATCAGAATCCATCATTCACAGGGCACATGTGTGGGTGGTTTTCTTCTTTAATTAAAGTGCATGGATAAAGGGTGGTATTACTGTATCAACTTGATATAAACGTAGAAATATCCGGAACAAGGAAATCTTAATTTAGAAGTTACCATTATTACAGTTTGTCATGAACGAAATTCCTGACAGCAACTCAAAGCAAGAACGTGAAGTCAAGAACTAAAGCAGAAACCCTTTATGAATACTGCTTCCTAGATTCTTCTCTGTCTTGCTCAGCTTGCTTTCTTATACATTCCAGGATCACCTTTCAAATGATGGGGCTGACTAAGTGTCTTGGATCCTCCCACATTAACCATTAATCAAGAAAAGAGCCCACAGATTTATTCATAGGCCAATAAACAGATGTGACCCTTCATTTCTTATCCTTTCAGTGATACCTCCCTCCTGGCATGCAGTTTGTTGGTCCAGTTCTGTTACCATGTCCCAGTCAGTGTATGCCATAAGCTTTTACAATAGATCATAGTGACTTTTGACTTCAATAATTTAGTCCTTAATTGTTCTTATTGATTTTGATGTTCATATAGACCCTGTTAGATATGTGTACCTCCTTGGAATCTTTTTAGCTGTTTTACTGTGATATAAACTGAACATGTATTTTCCTCCAACTGCCCCAAGATCACTGCAGAGTGGTTAGATTTTCTCCACCTTCTATCCTCAAGAAGAATACATTCTTCCTTTCTGTACCCAAAAGAAGATCTTCTAAGCCACACAAAACTTTCCTTGGCTACCCAAAGACTATTTCCAATAAGGTTTGACTTGAATATTGCACTATATTTGTGTCCCATCATTCCTCTTTTATTTCAGGTATATTTGACTTTATCTTTTGATTCAAGTTCAACAAAAGCCTTATCACTGAATCAGCCTTTGTAAATGAGAATGAAACAAATATCTTGTGCCTCATTTCGAAATTTATTGACTATAAACAAATCACTGCACTTCAGTGGAACAATCACACCAGTGTAAACATGAGATACATCACAAAAACATATTTCCTTCAATGGCCAACATTATTGTCTATACAAGAGTTCTAGTGCTGAAGTGAACCACACTCATGACCTCTGCATTGATAAGAACCATCTTAATTCTTATTAGATTTACAAGTGGCCAAAAATGATTTTGTAATCATTAAAATATCCATGAAATGAAAGTCCCATAGGGAGAAGATTAAGAATCAAAGAGTAGCCAGGCAGTGGAGGCGCACACCTTTAATTTCAGCACTTGGGAGGCAGAGGCGGGTGGATTTCTGAGTTCGAGGCCAGCCTGGTCTACAGAGTGAGTTCCAGGACAGTCAGGGCTACACAGAGAAACCCTGTCTCGAAAAACCAAAAAAACAAAACAAAACAAAACAAAACAAAAAAACAAAAAAGAGAGAATCAAAGAGTAATTGGGCCTTGCTTAGGACAAGACCAGTAAATCAGACAGCTAGAAGTTCAGTCTTTAAGGAGTATATAAATGACCCAAGTCCTGGCATCCACACTAGAAACCAAGTCTGATGGGGTTTAATATTCTAAGGCATTCTCTAAACTCTGAATGATCTAGGAATTTTTAAGGACTCAAATGTGGTGTGTAGACTGAAGATCTCTTCATGACTTCCTGGAGCTAGTTGAATTATAAGTAAACTGTTCAACTTTTCACAGGCAAGATTGTTAGTATGCATGTCATAGAAATACTTCAAGAGATGAAAAGGTGTCAGGGAGATTTCATAAGTGCAAATAGTCGGAGGAGTGATGAACATTTTCTGAGGCAACAAGCCTGTTCAGAATGATGGCCTATGTTTGGTGTGCAAACAATCCTCCTTAAACTTGCTCAAAAGTTGTGTGAGCTAGAAAGTGTCCAATTCTGAGTCAAGTAAAAGGATTCTTTTCATTCATGAAAAACTATAAGATCTGGAATAAAGGACAAGGGAGACATATAGGTAGCATGCAGAAGGCCTGGATTTAAGTCAAAAAACCTTACCAAGAAGAGAAGAGTTAGATATCACATATTGCCATATGAATATTTGAAATATGATTATGTAATAACAGTAGTGTGCTTGTCATAATAAACTAGTGTAAAAACAATACAATTTTGCTCACTTTATCTATTTTTTTAATGTTTTAGAATATATAGGTTTTAATAATGGCACTGCTTTATGCAAATTGACAAGATATTTGTAGGAAGTACAGCTTAGACTAAGCATTGGAGAAAAGAGGATTGTCAGTCTTGTGACCCTATTTTCTTCAACAAAATATGAATGCTGACTTTTCTTCAGGAAGCCTGTAGTAAATGTCAGAAAACCTGGTGATCTTTTACTATCCTATTAGGAGCCAACCTCCATGTGAATCACCCCAATATCCTGAGAATTGTTTAGGTCCTAAGGGGCTTTGTCTCTTAGGAATAGAATTCATCCATATGAAAGAGGCTTCTTGTACTTTTCATCCTCCACCAATAGAATCTATTCTTATGTTTATCACAGATCCTTCCTCTAGGTCAGAGCCCTGAGACTTGTTTACCAACCAATAGAACTCATTCTTATTGTAAAGCTTAAAGGAGCTTTTGTTACCTTGCTATGGAGGTTCTTTGTAACTAAACTTAAAGTTTTATTGTGATACTTGTCATGTAGAAATGCCTTCCCAAAATTTAATATGCTTACCTGTGTGAATGAACCACAAGGTCCATCCCTGGAAGATTTTGACTTAGTGCCTGCAAAGATGGTATTGACTTGAGTTGCATTTTTCACTTCATGCAGATTGTCTTCCTTCTGGCCATCAAAAACTGATAGTTGGCAAATCTCAGTGATCAATGCACCAAAATGGGTTTATAGGCAACTGCTCTTCCAAATATTGCTGAGGCACAAATAAAAGCAGGCTGAGGCTGAGTAATGGAAATAGTATGTTACACTTGAATGCTCTCACTCCCCTACAGAACTTGTCTTTCTGTTAACTAGTTTCAGCTGTAAGGTAAGCTGGATTCTGACACAGACTTTTTACACACTTCTGAGAAAGCAAAGTGGCTGCCTTGACATGAGAAACAAGAAAGTATAAAAATCTAACTTTTGATATTTGGTTTCCTTTTATTGTCCTGGGGATTATATCTATGGTCTTGTGTAGCCTAGAAAAAGGTCCTTCCCATACAGGACCTTGTGAATATTTTCCTGGATGCAGGATGTGTAGGGACTCCAAGAGGGTGAGGCCTGAAAGACTGGTATCATACGTTCAGAGGAATCATGCAGAGGCAAGTGAGACCAACTGATAAAATTGTGTAGAGTAAGAGTTTTTACAAACATTCCCCAGGAGATTTAAAGAATGAGGTTGTTACTCTCCCTTGATTTTTCCAGTGAAAATATTTTCTTTCACATTTGATCTCTAAACAGAGCATCAAAAGACATACAGTCAGGCAAAAGAGGGGTACATTTTGTTTTGTTTACTTTGTAGGTGTGCTCAATGATAACTTAGACAAAAATGTGTGTGGTGTTTCTGGTTTTCCCTCTGTCAGTTTGGGAGTCTACATATAGCTCAGCTTCTGACCCTATGTAGTTGAAGGAGCCACAAGCCCTTCTTCTCTACCCACTGAGCATTAAGACCAGGGTTAGAAACGCCACATGAAGCCTTATCCTTCAATAACATAGTGCTTGACAATTAGATTTTGATCTGTTAACAGCAAAATTATTGAAAAAATCTAACTTGTTAAAATCTCTTTCCTCCATGACATATCAACTTCATATATAATTTTTACTTAAGTTTCATGAGACTCCAACATCACATGGGGAACATAATTTGATTTTTTTTCCCCTCCCATTTCTTTTTCTTCTGATACCACCTCTTTTGGAACCTAAAATCCTAAAAAAAAAAAAAAAAAAAAAAAAAAAAAAGGAAAGAAAAGACCATTGAAGAAGCTGTTATAACCTTTTTCAGAGCAGACATTCTATGCCACAAGGCTCATCTATATGGTATATCCATTTACCTACAGGTAGGCAAGACTCCCACTACAGATCAGTCAGTACAGTAGTCCTTATATGATGTGTCAAGAGAAGAAAGGGGATAACTTCATGGATAGATGGATGGAAGGGATTAATTTTAGAACATCCTAATATCTAAGTACATGGCCTACTACACCAGATCAGATGGATCTCAGGGTTTCATGTAGAAGGGACTAGGACTCCATGAACAATATGAAGTCACTTCTGATTGCCCCAAAGAAGTCAGGCGGTGATGTCTTTGCAGATTGATGATTATTGGTAAGTCTCTCTCAGCAGAGGTGACCTAAACTTGCACGTGCTAATTGCTACATGATTGGCACTCTGAACAAAAACCAAAAGGGCGATTCTCTATACTGAAACCATCTTCTCAGATATAATTAGCTTTTGACAGAGGACTCATATCAGAGAAGAAAAATTCAATACCTGAGCCTTATGCCTCTAGCTTTGTCATGGGAACACAGGGAGAACTCCATAGAACATGTTTTTATGAGAACAAATAGGTCTCCAGTGGAACAGAAGCAATGTAGATTTCCAGTTCTTTTCGCGGTGTATCTTTACAAGAGTTGTCATTTAACTAAATGGATGCTTCTTGTTCAAATGTTTGAATAAATGTGATTGCTTGCTTGTGTGCTCTTATTTCACTTTCTCCTCTCTTACTCAGGACCCCCTTAATAAGGAATAGTGCCACCCACAGTGACTTGGGTCTTCCTACAATTTGATTAACAATTAAGACTCTTCCCCACAGACAAGTCCAAAGGCCAACATGGTCTAGACAATTTCATACCAAGACTCTTCCCAGGTGATTCTAGGCTATGAAAAAGGTGATGGTTAAACTCATCAGTATAGAGCAAATTATGAAGACAAGTCAGTAATTGTGCCAGTTTGTGTATATAAAGGTGTTTCTAGAATAAAGGAATTTCAGTGCTGTAACTAGGACCCTCTCAGCCTATCAAAGAAAGTCATCCTAGCTGTAGGATAAGAAATAGAGATAAGAAAAAAAATGTGCTTCCCATGAGGTCCACATAAGAGATATACTTGGCACATGTAGAAGAAAGGAACTGAGTTTCCATGGCTATGGACCACATAGCCTCTATCTCAAACTGTCATGCAATTCTGACTTTCCTTCTGTTGGCAAAGAGCATCTGGAGGCCTCAGGACAGTCATCAATAACAGGTGCGGGACTGCCAATGGAAGAAAGACATATGAGTTGGTTTGCATAGAATTCTAACAGGCTGGAGGCACAGAACTGCATCCTGCCACCTTCTGTGTCTGTGCTAATTCTTTATGCAAGCAACTTTAGGATGCAAATGCATATGGCTTCTGAGGATTTCTCTTGAACAAGTTTTGTAATGCATGTGCTGAATTTTGTTTGATTCCTCTTGGAAGAGCAAAATGATGTGTGTTTGAGGGTAAATTAAGAAATGCAGTTTTCCATAAGCATCACAATAATTTACAAGTAAGTTACACATTTTTTGTGAGAGCCATTGTTATCTATCCTGAAAAAAGTATAACTGTCTTCCCTAATCAATAAAGAATCATTATGAATATGAGTACATAGAATAGGATTATAAGGATTATTGTGGACATTGTATATCTTCCTAAGTTGAGACATTTATAGCAAAAGGAAAAAAGATTTAGTGAAAGGAAAAATGCAAAATACATAGTTCAAAATTACAAATAAAGTAAAATAAATAATACAGAAATATAAAACTATAGCAGCTGTATGAATTTAAGCGAATGTTTACTTAGGTTTTATTTATATATATATATCGCTATAAGGACACTCTTATAGTTCTGTGTTAGTTACTGTTATGACTCAAGTGTGACAAGATCCCAACTGGGATATGTATTTGAATGCTAGGTCTCCAGGTAGTGGCATTATTTTGGGAGACTATGAAACTTTTAGGACATTGAGGGATAGGGGCCTAGAAGATGTAGAACATATGGATGTGTATTTTGAATGTGTGTGTGTGTGTGTGTGTGTGTGTGTGTGTGTGTGTGTGTATGTGTGTGTGTGTGTTATCTCTTAGTCTTCAGTACCCCCTTATCACTTCTAAACATAATTTAACATGATCGCCAAGTTACAGTCATTTAGATAGTTGAAATTTTTTCTCACAGTGTGATTACTTAAGTAAAATACCCTGCATTCTTTCAAAAAAGATTTTGCCACAATATTGCCATGTTTTTCCTCCTGGAACCTGGACTCTTCTTCAGGTTGGATACAAATATTTAGACCTTAGAACTTGGAAAGTGATATCTCACTGGAGCAGCAATCCTCATTCCTCTCACTGTCTGCTTTCAGGAGATGATTAAGTGGAAAGAGCCTCACCCAGGTTGCCCATCTGTCCCGCCCCGCAGGACCTAGTTATTCGCGGTTTCGAGGAGAATCCCAACCTTTAATAGAAATGGGCGAGAGAAAGAAAGGAGCGAGACCAAGCAGATTCTTGTCAAGGTCTGTTTTAATCTTAGAAAGCTACCGTTTATAAAGAGTGAAGGAAAGGGAATTGGAGTAAGGAGGGTAGGGGAAGGGGTAATTCAATAACCGGCTTGAGCAATGGGTGACGTCTGCGGATGGAATCTTGT
>CM052709.1:36522897-36547594 GCA_028551405.1 Uromys caudimaculatus | reverse complement strand
CAAGCCGGTTATTGAATTACCCCTTCCCCTACCCTCCTTACTCCAATTCTCTTTCCTTCACTCTTTATAAACGGTAGCTTTCTAAGATTAAAACAGACCTTGACAAGAATCTGCTTGGTCTCGCTTCTTTCTCCCTCTCGCCCATTTCTATTAAAGGTTGGGATTCTCCTCGAAACCGCGAATAACTAGGTCCTGCGGGGCGGGACACCAATACTTTCAAGAAGCAAGCCTATATATCAACTACAATTAGGGCAAGCTGTTTAGGTCCTGCAGCTTCTGAGGTACAATCCTTCCTGATCAATTTCAGGACTCACGACTACCTATTGTTCTATGTCAGAGAGAGAAGTGTAGAGAAGGGTAATAGCAAACTGTGTGCAAAGAGTAGATCTTCAACTTCAAACATTATCATGGTGCATTCTAGCTGTTAACAAGAAAGAAAAGGTACAGAGATTTCGCAGAGTTCGAACATCCTGGGACTCTAGCTAAGTTATTTCAACCTCAAGATTCAGTCAGAGTTCTGTTCTTTCCCATCAATTTGATTTTGGCATTTAAAGCTTGCTTAATTATAGAACTCAAGTTCCCCTGAAGCTCTGATTTATTTATTTATTTATTTATTTATTTATTTATTTATTTATTTATTTATATGAGTACATGTTGGGTTGGTGTCTGTGTCTTTGTAGAGATAGGAAAGTGCTCTATCCCAGAGCCACATGCATAAACTCTTACTACATGGCCTGAAATTGATCATAAACTTTTTGGTCTTTTAGTAGGGAAGGCAACATTTACTTTGTATCATGTGACAAATGTGACAAAAGCCAGCTGTTGGGTTTATCTTTCCAGGTTTTTTGTTTGTTTGTTTGTTTGTGTGTGTCTGTGTTGTTGTTGTTGTTTTGTTTTGTTTTTCTCTGCACAATGATTGCAAATTTTTTGACTTAATTCTATGAGTCTTATACTTTCTGCTTTCTGGAAAGATCTCAAATATCAAGGTGGTATCTTTTTTAATGCATTCCTTTTCATTGGTATCCCATTCTACTTTACTAATAAAGAAGTTCCTAGTAAGTTCACTGCGGCAGGTTTCTGTATTATTTTTACTCCATTTAAGAGTAATCATTGTATTTTTAGACATCTGACTGGGATGACTGAAGATCAGGATCCATTTACAGTTAGTATTCTCAGACTACCCTCAGACTACCCTCAGACTACGGTGTTATGAAGGGCTCCTCGGAAAGCCAAATCTGAATCTGAGATTTATTTTCAGGGAAGCATTTCAGAACATGTCTACAATTATTTATAGGGAATGACAAGCGAGGTAGACAGAGGAAAATGAGTGCTGTATCTCAAATTGCACTTCAGATCTACCTTTAGGAGAATGCTCAGAAGTGGGATCTTCTAGGAAGGGGATGTAGCCTTGGGGGTAGACATTATTCTAGCTTAGGGAAAGTCTTTGGGTGTTACTCAGCTCAGATACATTTTCAGCGCTAGGAAAGGCAAACTCTGAGTCCTTAGTGGCTATGGCAATACACAGATTCTCCCAAAGAACATCAAGCTGAGAAATGAAAAAAACCAAATACTTAGAAAAAGCCCATCAGCAGTGAAAAGAAAGGCTTGGAAGAGTTGATACCAAGTTTTTAAGGATGCACAGTCACCATTGTTGCATTTTTATATGTGAAACACATACACACACACACACACACACACACACACACACTATAGAGTAAGTCTGTCTGAACTTGAGGTAAAAAGAAAAATATAGAAAAGAGCAGTCTATAAGTGAAAGTTACTTTGACAAGAGATTTCTATTTTAACTTTTACACAATTGCGATGATTCCATTATGCCATTTTCCATTCATGAAACCATGCAATTTGCAAGCTGAAACAAAAGGTAGATGCTTTCTGATTTAGTAATATGAGGTTAAACAAATTGAGATTCTTATGTAATTGCTATATGCACTGGAATATGGATACAGTTATTATAGATGCAATGATAGTCAGGAACAGATGGGAAAGTACTGAATGAGAGGATAATAGACTCTGTGAGTACTTCTCCTCTCATTCTCTAAACTTTATGGAAGATAAAAGTGGAAGAAAAGACAAACCATACAGGGAGGGAGAATGTTAGAGTTGGTATGTTACAGGAGATGTTGGGGGGGTAGATCTGATCATATTTTATTGTTTATATGTATAGAAATTTCAAACTTAATGAAAAATTAAGAATAAAAGCTGCTGGAGAGACAAATTGTATGGTTTCTTCTGGAATATGAACTTTTCTAGAAATAGTTTGATTAACAATACGTCTTAGAAATACCATACATAAAAAATTAAAAAAAAAAAAAACAATTTTAGCAGCAGTAAGTCAATGTTGCTTAGTTGTAGTTGTAGAACTAGATTAATGAAAAGAAACAGTTTAAAGCATTTTGTGCAACTAGAGGTTATTCATCTATATGTCTGCTAAAAGAGAGCAGGACTGATAGTTATTAAAACTATTTCTGATTCTTTTCACATTATGTGGACAATATAAAAATGTACTCTTTGCTAGAAGTTTAGGAAATTTAGAAACTAAAATATTGAAGATATAATATTCAATATTTCTACCTAATCTCAAATAGTCTGCTCCTACCAATTAATCATTATCACTGAGATTTCTATCATTTCTTTTATAATCATGTGGACAGAAAATAAGATATTTATTCTATGATGCGGTGATAAGTGGAATTAATAGTTTTAAGTGTTATAGTGTCCTACATTGGTTTTCTTTGCTGTAATAGGACACTATGACCAAAATCAGCTAACAGAAGAAAGGGCTTCCTTCATCTAATAATCTTCAGGTCACATTTCATTACTGAGGAAAGCCAAGGCAGGCAGTCAAGGCAGCAATCTGGAGGCAGTGGCTAAAACAGAGTCTGTGAAGGAATGTTGCTTACTGGCTTGATCTCTCAATGGCTTGCTGTGCTTGCTTTCTTATATTGTCCAGGACCACCTACTCAGGACTAGCAGTACCCACAGTGGGCGGGGCTCTATCCATCCATCACTAATTAAGAAAGCTTCACAAGCTTGCCCATTGGTCAATAGTGGGCACTTAAGTGATATTTTCTCTTCTCAGGTCATTCTAATTTGTGTTACATTTATTAAACTAACGCTACACATATGTGCCTTTGATTTGTTACACTTAATATTTTACTTAATATTACATCATAAAATTATTGGAATTAAAAGTAATTACTTTAAAACTCTTAATTGTTATGGGAATTTAGTATTCTATTATATGAATATACTCTATCCAATTTTGTTGTTTGTTTTTGTTTTTTGTACTGGGCATTGAGGTTGTTTTCACATTTTATTGTAATTCAAACTGGGAAGAATATTTATATAGAAAAATATCAATGTAGGCCTTTTTTGGTGTCTGAAGATTCAAGATCTATATATGAAGTTCTTGGATCAAGTTTAACAACTGTACCTAATATTGTTCATGAAGTTATGTTGTTTTTTGAATGTGGTCCCATTTGTTGTCTTTATTAGCAGTATAGATTCACACCATCCAATCATACTTTTTCCAGAGTGGGTTCTGTTTTAAATTCTACTCTGTGATAGAAATGAGTTGGTTCTGTGGTTGCTGCCTGACTTGGCCAGTTTTCAGGTACCAGACCTACCTAGTTTCTTGCATTCAAGTCTCCTTATGAATGACCTTTCCAGAGAGACACATCAGATCCTGTGAAATAGTCAATGAATTCTGATGTGCATTTGGCTTGAAAGCCTAGCTCTTTCCAGGCAATATTCCAGTACAGGAAACATGCCACAAAGATTCTGAGGGTGCTGTGTCAGTGCAAAAGTCTCACTTTTAGGAACTGTACTGAGATGAGGTGAAAGGTAGTTGGTCTTCCACGCCTTAAATGTATACATTGAAACTTTAAAACCTAGGACCTGAGGATATGATTATATTTGGAGACAACGTTTTCGAAAGACTAATAGATTAAAATGCATTTATTGCAGTAGTCCATAATTCAATATGACAATAGCATTTATAAAAAGAAAGAATTGGGACACTGAGGGAGAGAAATACAAAAGGAAATAGAGGGAGGAGATGGCCTACTATAAACCATGCAGAAATGTAGCCCTCTTACTATGGCTCGATGTATAGTGACTTTTGTGAATCTGGATTTTTTTTTTCTAGACTCTTTCACTAAAATTTTTCATCCTAGATCTTGGGGCAAAGTGGAGAATTTAGTTTTTTAATGCATTCTTCAGCATGTTTGCTGAAAGACAGAGAGGCTAATCTAGGGAGTGGGTCTCAGGAACCAGTTAGACCTAGCTCCAGAAACATTGAAGTCTTCTCGCTAAAACCACACAATTACCTTTGCTCTTTTTAGTTTGCAGTGTTTAAAAGAGTACGAACCTTCTCCTGTTACTTTATAAATCTTCACTTGTATAGTATTGTTAATGGTTCAAAATAACAACCTGAATCATATGATGGCATCTAACCACAGGAAATCCTGCCAAAGACAGAGTTATAATGAACCTGTTCTTGTGTGTATACAGACACAATTACTTGTGTCTTTCCTGAGTTAATTATATTGTAAATCCTTCTTCCTCTTTATCCCTTAATCTGTCTGCTACCAACATGACAAAACCCTGCATGGGATAAAGTTATTCTTTTTGAATGAGTTAGAACACTTACGGGGATTTTCTGTTGTTGGAGTAAGGGAATGAAAACCATAGGTCAATAAGTAACTATGATTTAGTGTTATACACACACACACACACACACACACACACACACACACACACACACACACAAAGACACAGAAGTTCAGAGGCAGCTTTGTATATGTCTTGGTTGCTGGGTGCTAGGAAGAATTTAATGAAGAGAAACCCTGAGGCCATGTTGTGAAAATAAGAAAAAGGTTAAGTGTTAAGTTAGTAGAAAGTGTTATAAATGAAGAGTCACATGGTGCCGTCCGAAAACCTGGCCAGAGCATTGAGAAGTTGGGTGGATATGGGAATGGTGTGATGATTGGGGTTGGCCATGATTGCCCTTTTTGGATGTGGAGTCCTGAGCTCTCAGAACAAACACCTGGTCCCATGAAGCCATGAAGATGGACTATCATTGAGTTTTAAGTGATGGCATCTCATGTTGCTTGAGGAAAGAGGTCATTTCTTATAGGTAGAATGGAAAGCAGGGTTGTAAGCTATTGCCCTTTCTGTGTACTATGACCAGGAAAGACAGACAACACACAGCTGGTTGGTGAAGTGCTCTGTTTGTCTGCAAGACCTTCCTAAGAAGAGTGTATCAGGTAGTTTGAGGGCCATTCTAAGCACTGAAGTGCCAGACAGCATAATTATTTGTTAATACAAGTGATCTGAGGACAACAGGATTCTGACCTGTCTTTGCTGCACAAACATCGTTATCTCCTGCTGTTTTCTCTCTTGTTGGGGGTTGTGCACTTAACCTCTTAAGGTTGTATTCCTGAATGGAGGCCTTAAGAATCCACAGTAGTGGTGACTCAGGCTATGTCTTGCCTTGTTGGTGATTTCATTTTATGACTTTCTTTATTACTGGGTAAGGCTTTCAATTGCAAGAAGACACAGCACTCATGCTGGTGTGAGTTCCACCTGTGAGTTTTAGTGCTGTTCCATAGATTTCTGCTCATTTTCTGAACTGCATGGGGCAGAGTTGAGTTTCCTGAAGGCTTTAATGCAATCTAAATGCTGTGAGGACATTGGGTCTCATCGATAATTCTCTTCAGAAATTTTAATACTTCAGTGGGGACTAACAGTGGCATGTAAAGCATTTAACAGTAACAAAGACATGAACAGGTAAATAAGACAAACAGTGCATCTTATAACTGCAAATGTTCCCCAGTTTATGTTTTATGAAGAAGAAAACAACAGTTAAAAAATAACAGAGCTGGAAAGAAAAGAACACTTGAATCCAGACCCCTCAGAAAACTGTTGTTAGAACACAAAGCCTTAATATTATGCTGTCAGAAGATATGGACTGTGTTTTCCCCAAGGATTGGAGTTTAGGGTAGAAATTAGAAATTAATGGGACTTAAATTTCTTTAAAGAAATAAGATCTAATTCTCTTTTTGCTTCCATATTTACGTTCTGTAATAGTCCCTTCTACTTCAAAGAGAGTAGAAAACTGGTTCTCATAATCCTTGTCATCTCTCTGCCTCCCATGAGGAGGCTCCACATGATTGAAAGGTAGAGATTTGGAGGTCATAAAAAGACAGCTAGATTGTCATTCTGGCTGTGGATGTAGAGAATGGGTATCGCTATGATTGTTGTGAACAACCAAAAGAAACTTATTCTAAGGACTATCACTTTGTTTTCAGACTCCATTTATGCACAGGGAGAAACTAAATTCAAGGTCCCAGGTCTTAGGGGAGCTGGGACTTCCCTATAGCTGAACAGTTGTCTTAGTCCAGACATCTCAGGAAAAATGAATTCATCTTGCTGGCAGGGTCAAACAAGTTCATGTTTCCAGGCCTAGTAATGAACATCTATCCCACTTCTTCAACTGTTTTCTTAATTGTCTGTCACAGGTAAAGAATGTAGAAATTACTGTCATCAAAATCAAAGTGCATAAGTTATAAAACTTTATAATCTATGCCCTAATTAACTATATGCAGCTGACCCATTTCTTTGTTCCCTTATCTCTGTGAGCTCTGGACTTAATATCTAGGAGAGTGAAGAAAGAACCTTGAAGTGAGGTGCCTTGGATATGGCCCAGTCTTCAATGGGCACTCCCTTGATTAACTCATAATATCAAAATACAATTGGATGGCACTATAGCTACCCCCAGCTCCTGCCTCATTTTGTGTTCCCATCCTTAAAAAATGTTATATAATCTCCCTCTGGGGACACAGTTCAGAGCCCAAACTGGTGACCTCATGAGCACTCAGAAAATAAAGCTTTCATTTTTAAGCACTCATATTTGAAGTGAGTTTTCTAGGTTTCTACCTCAAACCCAACATTATCAGCCATGAAGAATCTGGTCTTTTTGAGTCAGTCTATGACCAAATGCTGCTGGATGATTATAAGAAGCTGCTTGAGGGCATGTTAAGGCTAAAGTTGGGAATGTGATTTTGTTATCTGAAGAACAACTATCAGATCAGAGAAGAGGTCCAGGGTCTGCAACAAATTCAAATGAGAAAACAAAACTCAAATTCTTCCGAGGAATGCAAATACAAATATAATCAGTACCTTCAGAGAGTCAGGACCACAAGACAGTGGCTCTCAGTAGACGATTGGAGCATCTCTTACAGAGTGGTAGAAGAAAAACAGGAAGACAAGTTTCAACTAAATATTGAGCGCACAAAATAGAAATAAATAAAAGGAAGATGTGAATATGTGAACAAATTTTAAAAATTAAAGTAGCTGTAGTTCAAATGACCCACAGACAGCACAAGCTGGATGGGAGTGCCACAGAGTAATGATAGAAGTAACTGCTTTATACGATGCAAGGCTAGGGCTCTGATCCTTTCCTAAAATCTCACAGAAACATTAACATCTGTCCTCCTGCCTCAAGTTGTATTTTGGAAGATAGTCATTCTCTAGATTCAGAACTACACCTGAACTGAGTCAGAAGGTGAATGCACCATAGAGGTGACATTCACAAAGTCATGCTAGGTTCGATTATCCTTTGCTTCTTATGCCTCAATATGCACATGTCTTCTTAGAATTTTTTCATTTCATATAGTGGATATATGAAGAGATCTAATATCCTGTGACTATGGAGAATGTAATCATGTCTGTAATCCTTCCCCACCAAAATATTAACAATGTCTTATTTTTTTTTAGGTCTCTATGTTTATATAAAAATGATACTATTATTATATTTAAGTGAAATGATTTTTACACAGGGAGAAGGTCTTAACAATGCCTGTGCATTCTGAGAAATGCATCATTAGATAATTTTCTCTTGGTGTGAACACTGTAGAGTATATTCACAAAGTTAACAGGTAAATGTTCTGTATGTCTAACGTGTGTGACCTAATCTTTCGATCCTAAGCTGTATGCCTGTTATAGCATGTTCCTATACTGAATGCTGTATGCAGTTGTAATGTGTAGCTAATCATACCTAAGCATGGAAAGAGTCCAGTTACAATACCAGTTGTAGGAAGTTTTCAGTTCTGCTGTAATCTTATGGGTTCACTATCAAATATGCAGTCTTCCATTAACCAATACATTATACAACACAAACCCATACATGCATATACATGTGATATGCATAATTATGTGTGGGGTGGTGTGCTGTGAAAGATGGTCTAGTTCCTGATTGAGCTAAGGCTTGAAACCCCAGAGACCCTGATAGGCGATTCACTGTTCCAGGGCACCAGGCCCCTGTTCTGTAGCTACAGCACCCTGGCCCCAGTTTGTGGCCATCAGTCACAGCACCCCAAGCCCTCCAACATGCAGGTAAGGTATACCCAAGATCTCAGACCAAGCCAATAGTAAGTACCTACTGTCAGACCCACCCTAAAACTATACATAAGAATCCTATCCAGAAGGAATAGGTTGTGAGAATTACTCTGTCATCTGAGAGCTTCTGTCATAAGAGATGTAACACTGCTGCTTGGGGAAGAGATCTGCTCTCCCAAAAATACCACCAGAAGCTCCCCTGCACCCCTTGCTGGCTAGTCAGCCTCCCACTGGCTCAGCCAGGCCCTACTTAGCACAGAGTGACTGTGTCTTGGAGCAACTGAAGCAGCAGCAGTGGAGACAGGTGGAGGCAGCTTCAGCAGCAGAGGTGTTGAAGGCAATTCCCCCTCTTGCTCATGTTCTCTCCCCTTAGCCTGAACCCTCACACCTGGCTGGTCCAGAGATCTCCATGGAGAGCCTCCAGTACACAGACCCACATCTGGCAACCATGTGGGGCTTGAACAGTGACACAACTGCAGTAACAGATACCGAGGAAGGTGACTCCCCCTCCCCAAACTCTGGAGACAAGCAACCTGTCCTTTCCTGTTGTGCTTTCAGTCAGTGCCGTCTCTTGGATTTGGACAACTTGAAGGAGCAACTGAAGCCTCCTGGGCCAGAGCTACTCTCTGGTGTTTGCTTAATGTCCCTCTGGCCCCTGTCTAAATTCTGACAGCTTGCAACAAGCATTGGCAATGACTTTCTATCTAACTTTAAAACAAAACGTGTAAGACCCCAACCCTTGGTCAGTGGTGCTTACTTCGAGATCCATGACAGGGGTGGTTCCTCCACTAGATTCTTCCAGGTAACTATATAGGGCACTTGGTCTGAGTGCCCAAGGGATCCTGGCCTAAAGACTCTTCCCTCTACTGCTTTGATCACCTGCAAGTCGAAGGTCCCTACAGGTGGCCATGCTACTCTGAAAGTGGGCCATTTGGAGAAGCAGAGAGTAACTAACTTGTTCTTTACTACTACTGACAGACTTTCTCCTCTTTTCTTTACTTCCCTCCAGTGGTTAAGTAGGATGTTTAACGGGGTAGATTCAGTCTTCTCCATGTCCAAAAATGTCGTCAGTCCAAGTCCAAGAACACAGAATGAGATAACCAACACCAACAAACACAGAGAAAGACAATCAACACAGTCAGTTTGCCCCTACTAAGGGCCTAGACAGTCCAAGTCCAAGAATACAGAGAAAGACAATCAACACGCAGTTCGCCCCTTTCAAGGGCCCAGACACCAGGTTATAGCAAGACTCTGTGGACTCTCACCAATACTGTGTCTTGCCGTTTTCAAAAGGAGCAGAGCCATCCCAACTCCCTCCAGTGGAGGTGAAGTGTCCTCCAGACTCTCCATGCATTAAGGCATGTCTGCCCACAACTGACTGTACCAGACAAGAGGCTTTTCAGCCAACTTCCATGCTTGCAAGCCAAAAGTGAAAGCAAAAGACAGAGAGACAAACACAGACAAACACAGGTAGGTGCCTGTTGTTGTGCTCAGTCTTTTTCCCTCCGATAAATCTAGTCAATGGTCACTGGGGGGCAGGGGTCTCCTCAAATCCCAGATGAAGCCCCCATATGTAAGACCCCAACCCTCAGTCAGGCTTCTGTAAATAATCCTTTACCTTACCTCTGTTCTTGTAAGTAGCCCTAGTAAACTCATTGATTCGTCAAGCTGGACTTGGTAAAATCATTTCTTTTATCTGTTATTTCCTTATATGACTAGGGGAAGCATAATAGACTGCTTAGGAAAAGCCATACAACAACCTACTTCACAATCAAATGTCCTTTAGATGCATTGAATTTATTTTCATTGTAAGCAGAACATACTGCAAGTATGTCTTATCAAAGTATGAGGTTACTTGTTCAGTTTCCCATTGCTTATTCAGTATCTGTTGATTAAACTTGATGCTATTATTATTAAGATCCAATTACAGCTCACCTGTGGTGTGAGGCCTAAAATACACAGCTTTCTAAATTAGTACAAAAGTACTTTTGTCTCTATTTTCCTGTTCATGCATTTTTATTTCCATTATCTGTCTCTTCTTTTAAACCCATGGAGTACAATTTGTGCTGCACATATGTTTTTGGCTGTACAGTCTTTTGTTAGAATTTGGTTAATATACCAGAGGTCACAACATTAAGTTAAAAATTGACTCACCCTCTCCCAGTAGTTATCAATTTCCTACAGTTCCTCAAATATATGGGAACTCCAGGCTTACTACCTCCCAACTACATACTGGGATTTTGTCTGGCTTGAGCTTGTGAAGATCTTGTGTGTATTGCCAAAAGTACTGTAAGTTTACATGTGTCTGCTGGGTGTGGAAAACATTGTTTCCTTAACGTTATTTTTTGCCATTTAGTATTATTATCTTGAGATTCATACAGATTGTTACCAATAGTTCATTTCTTTTCATCGCTGAATAATATTCCATGTTGTGGATATACCATCATTTGTTTAGCCATTTACTAAATTGGATTTTAATTTGGAACAATTACTAGCAAAGTTTCGATTAACACTATATATAGTTTTATTTTGCATGTTTATAAATAGTTACATTTTTAGGTTAAATGCCTAGGAAATACATCACTGGTGCATATGGTAAATTGGTGTTTGGAAGAAATTATCTTTTTTCAATTCCAGAATGGCTTTCCTATCTTACATTTTCATTTGTAATGTATAAATGATCTCATGCCTCTGTATTCACATAGTGTTGCCCTGTTGTTAGTATAGTTCTGTTCCAGTAAGTATAGAGTGGAAACTTGGTGGTATTTACTTGATAGCTATGAACACAATGCCTCCTTCTATGTATTTCTGTGATTACTGTCTCCACATTGTATTCAAGGAGATGACTCTTTGTGTCTTTGTTCCCATTTGTATCTTGTCTGTTTTTTTTATTTTGTTTTTGTAAATATTTACTTTTATATGTATATTTTTATGGCAGACCATTTTCAGGGATGAACAACTGATTGATGTGCTGTTTCCTAGAGAAAACTATCTCATCTACTCCCAGTTTTCCTCAGTTACCTATAGATTGTTGGTAAAGCATTAAGACCTCACTGGATTTTCCTCATGCACTCTGACATTTCCATTGATGTTAGTATTTTTTTCAGCTCAGGTTTGGGCAGTCATATTGGTGAGACTTTATGGACATAGCTTCTGACATTAGTAGGAGACACAATCTCTCAGCAACCTCTCTGATGCTCTGACCCTTATAATCTTCCCATGGCCTTTTCTACACCTTAGGTACAGGAGTGTTGTGTTTTGTTTTTTTTTTTGTATATATATATATATATATATATATATATATATATATATATATATATATATATGAGTCGTTTGTGATAGATAAAGTTTGCAAACATTTTCCTCCCATTTTTAGTCTTTCTTTTATATTACTTGAGTTCTTTTATGTAGCTAAGGTTTTAAACTTTGGTGCAGTCCAGACCTATTCGAACTATTTTCCTTTGAAGTCTTATTAAATGATGCTTTATGTGTGCCTACTTAAGAAAGAACATCTAATTTTAGAATAGCTTTAGACTCACTGAAATGTTCACAGGATTGCAATGTTCTAATGTGCCCATTAGCAGTTCTTCCTGTCATAATCATCTTATAATACTATAAGAAACCAGACATGCCTAAAAACTCAACATGGTTCTTTACTATAAACTAAGCACCATCTTTCATCTGATTTCAAGTCTTCCCATGTCCCAACTTCAGTTTTCTCCTTTTTATGCTGCAACCTAAACTAGAACCCTGCAATGGAAGTATTAGCCTGGTTTGTGACCTGGCAGGTTGTCAGCTTTTCTGGCTTCTGAAGAAGGTGCGCCCTAGCAGCTCATGATGTATTTTGGCCTCATAGATAATATGGCACTATGAAGTGACAGAATGTCTGATCTCTTTCTTAGTCAACTTCTCAACTTCTGAGGACTGTATGTACAAACTTTGATCTTGAATGTGTTGTGCAGTGGCCAAACTTGCTGTTGTACTGGGGCTGAGAAGGTTCTAGTTTTAATGTATAATGACTGGAAATGTGAGAGTGAGCTCATATCTCGCTGTGCTTGAGACTTCGAAACCTGTGCAGACTATGAATGATGAAGCTGGATGGAGAAAGAGAGCAGATACCTAGAAAGAACTGAACGATACCAGACCTTGATGACCTAGTTCTTGAGTTGCACTGTTCTGGAACACTTTGATGTGCGAAATAGTCACTGCTTAGTACTGTGCTGAGTCAGCTTTGGCATATGTTGCTTATAGTCTACCTGTCACTGAAGATATAAAAATTGAAAGATGGTTCAATTTAAGTATGCCGTTGGGGATCCAAAGCTTATATATTAGATATTAAAATTGTCTATATCAGTACTTGTCATTAATGTCTTTGTTTGACAGAGCTGTTCCTTGAAAAAGAGTTCATAAGATCCACGATGGTAACAAGCAGTTCACTGATTTGTCAAATCTTTTACCTCTTTATTAATTTTACATTAGTAGTTGAATATTGTTGCAATCTCATACTTATGTTAGACTGTGAAGACAAAAAGATGATTACAGAATATCTGTATCACTGGAGACTCAGTGCAGAGCAAGTGATGTATTTAGCAATATATCCCTACCATCAAGTTGTAGAGGGTAACCAATAGCTTTGTCAATAACCTATAGTGTTTGTAGAATATTGTCTATGGGAATCCTTTAGCCAAATACTCATGAAGTTGTAACCCATTCCTTATATTAGAAGTTTTATTTGGTGGCAAAAGATGTCTAGCTGGGCATTTTCTTCCTCACTGTATGGTGAATCCAATTATCTTCCTTTCATACATGTATCTATTTTAGGAAACTTCAACAGTAGTAAGTTTCAATAGGGCTCTTCAATAGGCCTTTAGTCTTAGTTGTCCTCCCCAGAGCTCAGCCTTTATCCTGTCCTCCTTTCCCTTTTCCCATTTAAACCTCTCACCCCACTTTCCCCTCTATCTCTTTATAAAACTATATTAATCTTTTCTCTTTTAATAGAAATAGCTTCTTTTCTCAAACAGTATTCTTGGTTACAGTTTTCCCTCCCTTTACTCCTCGCAGTTCCCCCTCATCTCCTTTCCCATCTGGATCCACTTCATTTCTGTCTTACATTAGAAAAAGAACAGGCTTCGAAGAGATAGTACTAAAATATAACAAAGTAAAATATGATATTTTAAAACAAAAACGGCCACATTAAAGGACAGGGCAAACCAACGGCAGGAAAAGAACTCAAGAGACTGCACAAGGCATTTGTTTGAACACTCAGGAATCCCATGAAAACACAAACTAGAAGCCATAATATATATGCAGAGGATCTGGTACAGACCTTCATAGGCACGGTACGTGCCGCTTCAGTCTCTATACATTCACATAAGCTTTAAAGGCCTTGATTGGTTGGTGTACTCCATCTCATCTGACTCTTACACCTTTTCTGCCTTCTCTTCCAATGGGCTCCCTGAGCTCTGAGGAGAGGTTTGATGGAGAAACCCCCATTTATGGCCGAGTAATGCTGTATTCTGAAGTGTTATCTTTATTTACAATTTTTTTGTTGGATTTCAAAACAATAGATATTTAGCCAATCCTTATATAAGTCCAAACACATACAATTAGGAAATATCTTCTTCCTAGGAGGTAATATTTCAGCATCCAAAAAAAGAGTTAGTTTTATATACAATCATTAACACTTGAGATTTAGAATTCAGTTCCTGTATAAAATCTGTTTAGCGATGATATCTTTGCCTTTAGAAATTACACCAGACTTTATGCTAATGAGGTTATTCTACTATTCTTCAAATAGAACATCTGGAAAGCTGGTGAAGCAGATGGAGAATGGATCATTGATAGACAAACCACCAGGGCAAAGTTCTGAGAGCATCTTAAACCTTGCTTTTTTTTTTTTTTTTTTTTATAAGAATCTTGCTTTTTAAATGTCATTGTTGCTTTATTTTCTTATTTATTGGGTAATAAAATCCAACGGAAATGTTTCAGTGGGACTTAAAAAAATCTATGCATTGGGTAACATGTTAAATAATTTATGAAACCTTATTATGTTTTGGGGACCAGGGATGTGCAAATTATCAGAAATACCTGGAGTTGTTCTAGGAGCAAGTAGAAGCCATATAAATATGTGTAGTGCTCTGTAAAGTGTTTTGGTATCACCAGTTCAGAGCCCTTTCCTCATCTTCTTGTGATATCTGCACTTTATCAGTGGAGTCTTTACTATTTTCTGTTCTCACTGGTGTCTGAAATCCACATGCATAATGATACTATCTTTTGATCATTTCTTAGAGAAAGTTAATGCTATGTATGGAAACTACAAAATATTAGAAGAGCTATTTTAACATTTGATTTATTCATATCAAATTCATATTGTCTGGTAGTTAGATTTAATTTCTCAACTTCATATTAGACGAAGGTACACTAGAAGTCTGCATAAACTAGACTATCAAGAATATGGTAGATCTGTCCAAATCTTTACCAATTAGAATTACTTAGATGAACTCGAGGACACAGAATTTGTAAGAATAAGCATAAACTTCATTAGTATTTCAAGAAGTTTAAAGAGGGCACACACACACACACACACACACACACACACACACACACACTCACCAATCTAATGATACCAAGGGGGGAAACTATAAGGATAATAACCATTTTAGTGTTACCCAAGAAAACATAAGTATGACTGAAAAGACAACCCAAGATTTGAGAACTAAATTCAACAAGGAGATAGAAACATTGATGGGACTTAAGCAGAAGTTAGACTATTAGGGTGTGAAGATAAATTAAAGGACTTAGACTATATAAGCAAGGAAGACATACAAAAAGTCAAAGGAATACGCAGGAAATATGACACACCATAAAAACTTCAAACCTTCGAATTATAGTACTAGACTAGGGAGAAATATGCCAAATCTATGGTATAGACCAAGTCTTCTACAAGATCATAGAAAAACTTCCCCAAACCAAGGAAATATATACTCATGCAAATACAAGAAGCACAGATAACATGTACTAGATAAGACCAGAAAAGAAAATTCTCCTGTTACTAAAGTGACAGAGCAAAAAGAAAAAATATTGAAAGCTACAAGAGAAAAAAAAAATGCAAGTCAGGTATAAAGAAAAACCTCTTAGAGTAACAGCTGATTTCTCAGGAGAAACTGTGAAATCCAGAAGAACACACAACAATGCATTCCAAGTCCTAAAAGATTCTGGAAGACCACCTGGAATAATGCAACCAGCAACACTATTTGTCATGATTGAAGAACAAAGACAATCTTCCATGAAATAAACAGCCTAAAGAATGTATATCTAACAAATCAAACCTAAAGAAAATACAGGAAGTAGTATGTCTGACTGAAGAAAGGAATGAACACAAAGAGACTCAAAAGAAATGTGAAGCTATAATTGTTAAACTAAAACTCAAAACACCCTGCAAATACAAACACTCAAAATCAACAACACAATAACCACAATTAACATGCACACACATTTCAGAAATACATTTCAATGTCTATTGCTTCAATTCTCCAGTCAAAAGACACAGGCTGAGTAAATGGATCAAGAAACAAAATCCATGTATGCATTTCCTCCAACAAACACATTTTAATTTAAAAATATGTATTGCCTATAACAGTGATTCTCAATCATTGAGTCATGACTCCTTTGTGGTCATATATCAGATATTCTGCACATCAGATTTTAACATTATCATTCACAATAGTAGCAAAATTACAGTTATGAACTAACAACAACAACAACAAAAGAATACTTTGATATATATATTTTTAAATAGGTTTTTTTTCCTATGCTTCCCTAGTTCTCAAATAATGACAGGGCATTTCTACACTCACTGTAGCTCATTTTAGTTCCCAAATGAATAACACAGAGACCTAATAAATTTATTAACAAGCTGCAGGCACTACGTTTGGCAGATACTCATCTATTGTAACCCTTGATGGCTGCCTACTTCCCAGCCACATAGGCCTTTACCTGAATTCTGAGTCTTGACCTGGCCTACTCTGTTACATCCATCCTTTCCTTATGGCAACTTCATAGCAAATACTCTTGGTCCTTTTCCTTTTCTTTTGTCCTGTCTCTCTCCCTAGGGCCCTCCTGACTGGTAATAGAAGCCATGTCCTATTCTATTCTGCCCAGCTATAGAATGAATCAGCTCTTTATAAATCAATCAAAGGTGATGGAAATGAATTACTACACATCATTAAGACAAGAGATATTCCAAATATATATCATGACAATACCAACATCTGGACTACAAGGAGATCTCTGGGTAGAGCAATCAGCATCTGAATACAGAGTGCACAAAACTATCTCTTAACACATGAGGATCATCACAATATGATAAACAATAATAATGGGTTGCACCATTAGGAAGGTTGTGAAAGGAAAATATAAACAATATTTGTCTCCATTTAAGGAACAGGCTTGATTTTAGGAAAAGGCAGTAAGGCACCAGCTTCAGGAATAGACAATGAGTCCCAGAAACTAAGTCATAAGATACCAGCTCAAGGAACAGACCATAAAATCCAGAATAAGATTATAAAGTTCCTTCCAAAGAACAGCCTGGAGAAAACTACAAAAATGGGGAAATATCTCAAAAAGGACCATCAGCCCTGGGAGCCCTATTTCATCACATGTTTGAACATTCATGGCATAGGAATGCAGACCACTGACCACATATGACTTCCTAGCATCCACCAATGAAAATTTAGATTACTAAATCCTTCTAGAAAGTTTCCCTGATTCCCTACACAAAGACCTCCTTACCTTTGTCTGGGGTCGCCATTTTAGTGAATGGTTGACCCACAGATGCTGGTTGTTTCTTCAGAATAAACGCTTGTTTTTGCATACTATCTGAGTTTGGGTTCTTCCTTCAGTGATTTACAGACTCTTACAGTTGATGACCATTACCTTAGAGTTCCACAGTCCACAAAAGTAATTCAATGGGATAAGAAAGCAATTATATATCGATATTCTAATATCTGATAAAGTGGATTCAAACTACAACTAACCAAATGAGATAAAAAGGAACAATTCATTCTCATCAAGGGAACAGTTAGAGAAGACATAACTATCCTGAAGATAAATGTGCAAAACTCAGTGCTACCCAATTTCATAAAAAAATCTAGTGCAAGAATTGAGGATACAGATGAATGTCAATTCATTAATAGTAGTCACTTTAATACCCCACTTTATCCATTAGACATGACATCTGAACAAATACAAACAACAAAACATCAGAATTAATTGATATCACACATCAATTTGTCTTAGTAGATGTCTACAGAAAATTTCAATTAGACACTAAAGAATATGCATTCTGTTCATCACCACATGGAAGTTTTTCTAAAATGAACTCCCCTGTGACACACATTTTATTACAAATTCAAAAAGATTGAAATTATTCCATTTATATGATTTTAAAATTGACAATCAACAAATACCTACTAAATATTCAAATTCATGAAGACTAAAGAACTTATTACTGAATGATGAGTACTTCAAAGAATAATCAAGAAAAAATTTGTAAAAATTCTGGAACTAAATGAAAATGGAAGCATACACCACAACAAAACCTTTGGACACACAGTTTTATGAAGCAGACTTAAATTTCTAAGTTAGTTAATAAAATTGTAAAGAACAAAAATAAACGGGTTGATGGCATAACTCAAAATGTTGAAAAACAAGTAGAAACCAAATCTAAAACTGTTTGACAGAAAACAAACAAACAAACAACAAAAAAGAAGACAATAGAAAACACCAACAAATCTAAGAACTGGTTCTTTGAGAAGATAAAATTTGTAGAGCCTTCTAAGAAAGAGATAGAGAAAGACAATAGAAAATTCAGAGACATTCCATCCTCATGGATTAGTAGAAGTGATACTGTGAATACAACCATTCTACCAGAAGCTATGTACAGATTCCATTCAATCCCAATGAAAATTCCCATCTCACTCTTCACAGAGACAGAAAAAAAGTAACTTAAAAGTAAAATAGAGAAAACAAAACAAAACAAAACAAAACCCAGATAGCCAAACAAAAGCAATTCTGGATGAATTACCATTCTAGATCTTAAGATATATTACAGTCAAAGTAATAAAAACAATATTGTACTAGCACAATAATGACATGTAGACCAATGGCACAAATTAAAAATCCCAACAAGACTTAAGACACTTAACATTTGACAAAGATGCCAAAAACCTATAAAAAAAAATTCAACAAATAGTCTTGGGAAAACTGGATATTCATGTGTACCTTGCACAAAAATTACTCTAAATGGATCAAATACCTAAATGTGAAACTTGAAACACTGAACTGCTAGGAGAAAACACAGGCAGTACCCTACATACCATAAGTATAGGAAAGGACTTCCTGAATAGGATCCCATTTGTCTGAGAAGGACAATAAATGACAAGTGACATTTTGTGAAACAAAACCTTCTGCATAGCTAAAGGAACAATCAGCTGGGTGAAAAGAAAATCTATAGAATGGAGGAGAATGTTTACCAGCTATATTTCTGACAGCTGTTTAATATCTAGAACATACAAAAACTCATTTGGAGGAATGTGGATTTGGAGACTTTGGATTAGGAAAGCAGTGGAATGTTTTAAGTGAGGCTTAATGTGTTATATTAATAGGAACATAAAAGTTGTATTGTGGGTGATTTGAACTGTAGTAGTTTGGCTCAAGAAGATTCAAAGAAGAAGAATTTTAGTATATTACTTAGAGATCATTCTTGTGATATTTTGGAGAAGAATGTGTCTGCTTTTTGCCTTTGTGTGAAGAGTCTTCCGGAGGGTAAGATGAAGATGTTTAGATTAATTGCATTGACAAAAGAAATCGCAAAAATGCCTAGTGTAGACTCTGTCCTATGGTTCACTCTCATGAAGAGTGTCTTGGTCAGAGTTTGCAAACTGAAAGAAAGAAAAAAAAGAGAAACTGCAAGATACCACCCAACTAAGCTTATTATTTATATGTTCAAAATTGAACGAGGGATAGTTATACCTAATTTTATGTGTTATGGACTTGGTTATTGTTTTCATTTGGACATAAGGAGATATGTTTGTGTGTCAAATTGACAAGGAATTGATTATGATGACTATTCTTGGTTGTCAACTTTACTATATCTGGAATGAACTACAATATAGGAATGGAGGGCATATTTATGATACAGATCTTGAGGCTGGAAGACACAGGATTTTGTTCCAGATCTTAACATCTGATGCCAATGCTCTTGATCCAGATTTTAAGGCATAGTGACTGTCTTATAAAAAATCTTAGAAAAGGAATTAAAGAAAAATTTAGGTTCAAGTATGGTATACATCTTTAATCCCAGCAGTCAAAAGACAGAGGCATGCAAACCTCTGAGTTCAAAGTCAGTTTATAGAGCAAGTTACAGGACAGACAAGCTTAGGCAGTAAAAGAAACCATGAAAAACAGAAAGTTGGGGAAGATGTAACTGAATGAGGAGGGAATGTTCCAGACCCAACAATCAGTAGAACTTGGCAGCTTTGGCCAGGTAGGTCTGGTTTTAGAGTCAAGAATAGAAGTATTTACTGGGACAATCGATGATGGTTAGATAGAACTAAGAAATTAATGGTGATTAAGAAGAGAACAGCATCATCAAGATGAAATCTTCTAGGAAGTGTTTTCTTAGAGCACAAAGAAGATGTGTTCCAGAGATAGGCAAGCTACCTCATACTGGCTGCCAGACTTCGTAATGAGTAAGAATCACCCGGACAGCATGGGTTTTGAAGGCATAAAGGGTGCTGGATTGTAGTCCTAGCAGGGTACTATAGCAAGCAAGGAAAAGCCACTGGTGAAGTTATAGCCTCAGCAGCAGTTGAAGTAGAGGACTGACACCACAAAAAGAAGATATGAAGGCTATTGGTGAAACTGCAACCTAGTTGCATTGGAAGAACCCAGTGTATTGGAGATGCCAGTTCCATAGGATGACCACCAAGAATAGTAGCAGTAGTTCTGGAGAGTCAGCCAAAGCCTAGAGTGCTACAAAGGGCAGAGCTGGAGAAGTGATCAAGCCCTTTGGAAAGACCGAGAAGTTCAAATGTGAATCCCAGACACTGGAACAAGAAGCTTTGAAGTTAAAGTTGCCTTAGATACCTCAATATGTTAGAGAAGCCATAGTTATGTAATACCTGCTGAGAAAAATGGCTAACAGGAAGTGGAACCTGTCCTAGAGAAAGAAATATGTTGCAGTCAACAAAGCTGAAAGGAGTTGGGTATCAGACATGTAGATGCAGAGTATAGAGTTTACTCAGTTGGTTTTTGGTCTTGCTTTGGTCCAGTATTTCCTGACTATGACGTTTTGGAATAATAGTGTATATCCTGTGATTTTGGAAGTGTGTGATCTACCTTTTGATTTTAATTTTATAGGGTGTGATGGTTTGTATATGCTCGGCCCAGGGAGTAGCACTATTAGGAGGTGTGGCCCTGTTGGAGTAGGTGGTGTCACTGTGTGTGTGTGCTTTAAGATTTTCTTCCTAGTTGCCTAGAAGCCAGTCTTCTAGCTGCCTTCAGATGAAGATGCAGAACTCTCAGCAACTTCAGCACCGTGCCTGCCTGGACAATGCCATGCTCCTGCCTTGATGATACTGGACTGAACTTCTGAATCTGTAAGCTAGCCCTAATTAAATATTCTTATAAGAGTTGCCTTGGTCATGGTGGCTGTTCACAGCAGTAAAACACTAAAACATAGGGGATTATAGTTAAAAGAGTGCATGAATCTCAGAAGAGACTTTGAACTTTGGACTTTTTAACAGTCAAGACTGTGATAGACTACAGGGTCATTTGAAGTTGGACTAAATGCATTTTGCATTGCTATGGCTACAAACCTGTGGTGGCCAGGGAATGGAATGTTGTGTTTTGAATACATTTGGCTCTCATATATTCATGTGTTTGATTGCTTGGGAATAGGAGATGGCACTATTAGGAAGTATGGCTTTATTGCTGGAAGAAATGCATCAACATGTAGGTGGGCTTTGAGGTGTCCTGATGCTCAAGCTTCACACTTAGTATGGAATCAGAGCTTCCAATTGGACACCCGCAGAAGTCAGTCTTTCCTGGCTGCCTTCAGATCAAGATTTAAATATACAGCTCCTCCTCCAGCACCATGTCTGCCTGCACATTGCCATGCCTCCTGGCGTGATGATAATGGACTGACCCTCTGAAACTGTAAGACAGCCAGAATGAAATGTTTTCCATTATAAGAGTTACCTTGGTCATGTTGTCCCTTCACTACCATGAAACCCCAACTAAGGCAGGTACAGATACACTATGGAATACTATTCAGCTTAAAGTAAAATGAAATAATCAGGTTTTCGGGCAAATCAATGAAACTAGATTTAGTGAAATAACCCAGACTGAAAATGAAAAACGTAAAATGTTCTCTCTCACTGGAGGTTACTAGCTCCAAATATTCAGATATGAGTACGTAGTCTGAAATAATTACAGAAATAAATAAATTAAAATCAAAACCAGAACAATATTCAAGATAAGGAATTGGATAACAATAGAGATAGGGAAAACAGGGTACAGGAAATATGTCAGAAGGAACAGGAGATGTAGGTAAATACAGAAGAAGGAAGAGCAAAATAAAAGGGATGACAGAAAAAGTCAAAGGAATAATACTCTTAACTATTTACCTAAAAGTTAAACTACAAAATACATGTGATTATGCTCATAAATATACATATATAGTTTTAATGAACTTGTCTCATCTTGTCAGATAGTGTTTACCCCAAGAGTCAAAGACAACCTAACAGAAACCAATAGACCTATCATCACCTACCATCGTGTACCCATTACTGTTTTCATCACTGCAACAGTGAGGGGGTACTATCTGTCACGGCGAGGAAGGTGTAGGAATAGATGATTTGAATATTTGACAGCTAGTTATTAATATCCCAAGGAAAGAAGGCAACCAAAATCCAGGAAGGATTATAAAACTTCCTTCCAAGATCCTCATTTCCTCCAACCAATACTTCTCAAAATGTGCACAAATACAAGACCAGAAGCTGGAATGGAAGGTTCTAACATTCAGTTCAGTGGTAGATGTTTCACATTCATTCTCTGACACTTGGTTCAGAAACTGAAGACAGAAGACAAAATTGCAGGCTGCTTCTCAGAGAGAGTAGCTAATCATGACCATTCAATATAGAAGGATTCATTTCTTGCTATAAATCTAAGCATAAATCTTTAAAACTGCTATAATCACCAGCAGCACTTCTTTATTGGTGTTTATAATAACCTGAAATGATAATGAGATGCTCATTTTCACAGAACTGACAGGTTGGCATTTGTACAACTGCTGACTTTCGCACATTAAGAACTGTTACCAATATTAAAAATAAACATTTATAACCAATTGAATTTAAGTATGGAGTGTTATTTAAATAAACTTTTGGGAAGTTTCTTCAGAAATTATTTAAAAAATAGCTTTTAAAAAGCTCTTCAGTTTCCACCCTGCATAAGAAAAGCAATTTAAAACAATATAAATGCAATTATTTTACAGCTCTAGCCATCAATTTGATTCATTATGAGTGTCATGATTCACTGAGGTTTATAGATCAAGGCAAAATGTCAGTTGCATCAAGTACAAGAGGAACTCATTTTTAGCTGCCACCCATCAACAAGTTCCTGCCTTGCAGAAGGAGCTCTAGTGTTTCACAGTTTTGTTTGTAAATCTTGGCAGTGGCTTTGACCAGTCAACAAGGCCTTATATTCCCATGATCAAGATCAAGATTCAATTTCCAATTTTTCTGTTAAATATATGTTTCTTCTCTAGTAGGAAATAAAACATCTTTTCTCCCCCTGGTAATAGCAATGTTCACTGAAATTTATGCAGGCTACCATATTGGCTACTGATCTACTTAGTGTCTTATTATGTAAACGTCAACTTGTTCTAAATACTCAAAGCCAAAGCGCACTATTTCATGTAGTACCCCTAATTGAAACCTTGTAATGTGGCAAATCTAGAAACATTATGATTTTCTTTTTCTGAATGGACTGCCTGAGGGTCAAATATTCTGTGCAGCTCCCATACATGTTAGAAAATTTTCTACTAATCAAAACCGGTCACTTTAACCCTAAGAGAATCAATCATTTATCCTGTTATGATGCTCATTTAGTCAAAGTAAGGATATATAAGACAAATTGAAGATATCCACGAGCCTGTCTATGCAATTAGTTGGATAACTCTGTCAAAATCGGCTTGGAGGTCAATAAGAACAAAAAAATGATTCCATTTTTAACCATATGGGATTATAGGGATTATAGTTGTAGGCCATAGTGAGATCTGATTTCACACACATTGGAATCACCATTACCAAAACAAAGCAGGACAAAATCTTTATAGGGGAATTGAAAATCAATGTTTAAATCTTTGTATTTGTCCATGCACACTTGTGTGAATGTTCCTGCCTCATAAGTCCTTAACTTCTACTATGTTAAAAACAGGATGTTTTGTTATTTGCACTGTTTGTCCAGGCCATGTGGCCCTTGAGCTTCTTTGTGGTCAGTGGGATTATTAATGTCTACTATTACTTCCAGATTTACATGGAATCTGGGGACCTGAATCAAACTCATGAGGAGAGTGCTTTACCACTGAGCCATCTCAACAGCCCTAGAATTATGAAACTGGGTTTCTATGACAAAATCAGGCCCCTGACAAACCATGAGAAAAATCATAGCTGCTATGGACAGTCATGAGCAGCCCATATCCCACATCTAAGATTAAAACAAAAATATATTCATATACCATTTCTGTGTTAAAGAAATCAAAATTATCACTGCAATATTTTCTACCCAACAAATAGAAATGTTAGTCTTCATAGCACAATTGATCAAATTTGTTTTATCAATGATAGTTTAGAAAAGTTTCTCTGAAAGGATTTGGAGACTCTTGGAAAGGTATAAAAATGACCAAGCCCCAAGCCAGTCTATAGCTCCCCTTGCTGCTGCCCGCTGCGGCTGCTGGTCCCTGCTGCTGATTTTGCTATTTGCTGCTTGCTAGATTGTTGGATGCTGGTTGAAGATATCTTGGTAACAAAGATTGGACTTGCCCTAAGGGACTTGATGTACCTAATCAGCAGGAAGTAGTCTAAAAAAGCTATGCACCCTTTCTCCTCTAACCTTCATTCTCTTCAACTTGGTGTTGATGGTTGGAAGGGCCGAGAAAGGTAGTATATATGAGAAGCCAATAAAGTGACCAAAATGTCTAGCTACAAAATAT
>CM052709.1:36475364-36522797 GCA_028551405.1 Uromys caudimaculatus | reverse complement strand
GAGGGCGGGAGGGAGGGAGGGAGGGAGGGAGGGAGGGAAGGAAGGAAGGAAGGAAGGAAGGAAGGAAGGAAGGAAGGAAGGAAGGAAGGAAGGAAGGGAAAATATTATGAAAGTATGGCAATAAGAAGATGAGGTCAAAGAATGCACAGATGAAAACACTGTGACAAATTATAAATAACTTGATAACTTGGTAGGTAGTTGGTCAAAAAAAAGTTTGAAATTTTGAGAATTTCCCTATTTTTCTCTGTTTGCTTTTGCAAATCTTAGTTTTCTTAATGTTTACTGCCATTTTAATTTGTATATAACTTTATATTAGGGGCCCTTATAGTTGTATAAAGTTTCAGACCCCATGATACTTTAAAGTTCTTTTCTAGAGACAGGAATTCTCTAAATTTGGTTTCTGCAGACAGAAATTTGGATACCAAGGCTACTGAAGAGGCCTCGGGTGAAGATAAGAACAAGCAAAGTATTGGAGTCTTTGGAATATTGCAGGGTTTCAGTATAGATCCACCCTCTCATATACACACACACACACACACACACACATCTATATCCTGATAACATAAGTTTTTCTTTTATCTTTCTGCATTTTCTTTCTGGTTGCTTATGTTTTTCGATCTTCTAATGAGGTCTGAGTTCATTACTCTACCCTATTTTCTGTCTTTGGATTTTTACTCTCTGTTCATCCTTGGTTCATCTTGGTGTAGGTAGTTGTCAGAAAGGCTGGATGAATAAATGTCCTTAATAGATCCTTTTGATAAAATGAAAATGCTTCAGTACAGTATTTATAGCTCATAATTTAAGGTCCTGATTCTGATGAAGGGAAGCCAGAAGTCAAGGTTCTGAACCCACATGACAGCAAGGGCCATCCAGGTTTGGGTGGAGGAACTCAAACTGTATTAGAAATATCTCCCGTAGGTGCAAAGAAACAAGGTTCCTTTGGGAAATGATCATATATTAATGCTGGCTGGTTTATCAATACATGACAATTGAGAACCTTTCTAGGAATATGGCTGGTAAGGAGTGACCACCCTGGAGTAACTATCTGCTGCAGTGATTTGGATATGGTTATTCCCCATGGTTCACAGACTGGAGGCATAATACTTACTGTGGTATATCAAAAGATGGGGAAGCCTTTGAGAGACAGATATTAGAGTATGAGTGTTATAAAGCAATCTACTGTCCTAAGGTACTACTATAGGACCCTGGGTATTTATTTCAAGCATAGATATGGGAAAGAGCAAACCTATTTGTCTTACTTTCTGTCTTTCTGACCCTCTGAGCCCCTCTTTCACATCTTTTCCCACCAGTGATGAGGCCTATGCAGCTCAGGAGGCATTCATCATAGATTGAGCCAACAGGGGTGGCCAACTATGGATTTTGAGCCTTTGAAATTGTAAGATAAATAAATGTAAATAGCCTTTCCTTAGAAAATTGTTAGCTTCAGGCATTTTGTTATAACAAAGCCATTAACAACAATAGTAACAACAACAAACAGACTAGGACTTGCTATATTTGGAAGTTCTCCTGATGACTAAGCAGATGTGAAAAGAATTTTAAAATCTAACTCTTCCCCTTTGACCTTCTTCCTGATCTGAGATAGTTAATTTTGCTTGTCTACACTGATGAGCATGGCACCTAAGTATTTGATCAAGCACCATTTTAGAGGTTTCTATGGGATGTTTGTGATGATGTTTAATATAGTGAATTTGGGTAAGGCTGTATAATATAGACAGGCTTTATCCAAGTAGTTCAAGACTGTATGAAAATGAGTGTAGTTGTCCTAACAACAAGGAATTGGGCCAGTGGGGTGTTAGGACAGTGAGCAGCTCTGCCCTTGGTATGAGACTAGTAGATTTAGAACTTGCCCACCTTTACAATAGGGTGTTTCATTTAAAAAAAACTCTCTTTACATAAACATACAAACGTACAGAAACATAGGAAAGAGAGAGAGAGAGAGAGAAAGAGAGAGAAAGAGAGAGAGAGAGAGAGAGAGAGAGAGAGAGAGAGAGAGAGAGAGAATTTGCCACATTTTCCCATGACCCAACTTAAATATGAATGCTACAGGCTTCAAGTTATTCAAACCTCATCACTGCACAAAATTGTTCAGAACACTACACATGATTTATATTCATTTACCTCTATATCTGCCACAAATTTGTGAGTAACTTGGAGATCAGATTTTATATATCATCAAATATCCAGTGACTGAAGCTAGGTGTTACTGAAAAAAATGCTCAGTAAGCATTTATTAAATGAATGGAAAAGAATAATATAAGAAATGGGGGAGGGCTTTTCATTTTTTTTGTTTATTTGTTTGTTTTATTTCCATGGAGACTATTATGCCTGGTGCATGGGAAGCTATTTCTAAACTACAAAAAGAACAAGGCTAACACCATAGGCAATGATTTTTCATATTATTATGAGTCAAACATAATTTTAGACTCTCAAAAATACCCAAGAATTTGTGCAAGCCTTTGAACATCTATTGCTATTAAACTATAGGACACAGGTGAAGATTTGTAGAATTAACATATTTCTACTTACTTTTTCTACCATAAAAGATCAATCAATAAATCTTGAATACCTTTTGTTTCTACAATAAACCAGGGCTGGGAACTGGAAGAAGAGAGGATGAGGACACAGAAAAATGAGCCAGAAGGTGAGGGTTTGGATTGGTGGCTGGAAGATCAGTAGGGCAGCCTTGGTTTCACAGACTCCTGCCTAGCTGCTTAAGGTCCATGTGAGAGACCCAGTGCTTTCTGATACGTGCTTTTGACATGATGCAATTTAAAATGATCATACAGGGTAATCAAACCTCATGTAGGTTTTGGAGGAAGGCTGGAGGAAACATAACGGGCAGAGCGAAAACAAGGTCATTAATCACACATTGTTGACACTACAGTTGAGAGAAATGACTAAAATGCTCTCGTGATTTATTTTCCTCTTTGAAAAGTTATTTCTTCAGTGTAAACATAAGCCCCTTGGAAAGAAGAAGCTAGCCCATTTGTCACTGCAGCTTTAGGCATATCCTCCCTAGGAAATCCGAGCCTCTTGGGGTAGATGTCTTCAAGTGGAAGACAGTAGAAATTGGAGCAAAGATAAATTGCTGTTCACTAGATGTTCTGGATGAGTACATCTAGAAAGACAGCACTACGGGAAATCAGGTTTCTGGTTCTTGCTTTTTCTGGAAGGGTTATGTGTCTAGAGGCTGCCTGTGCCCTCATGCCTGAGACTGGGAGCCTCGGGAGTACCATATAGCCTTTCCCTTGACTTCCTTCTCATATCCACTTGTCAAAAAATTTTGCACCCAGACTGATTTATTGATCTTGTTAACCAGCTGGGGAAATTGATAGGAAAGAGAAAGTCACATAGGATATAGCAACAAGAAGCCCAGCCCTGGCTTCTTGAGAGCAACTGCTTCTAAGAGTTGGACCTGTTGGAAGTGACTCATTCCATTTTGTAACCTTGACCACACAAGGTAAATATGTTGTGGTTGTCTGAATGAAAATGGCTCTTATAGGCTCATAGGTTTGAATATTTTCTACTCAGGTTGTAGACATATTTGGGAACAATTAGGTGGTCTGGCTTTGTTAGTGTGTCACTGGGTTTTAAGGTTTCAGAAGACTTGCTTCATTCTCAGTAAGTTCTCTGCTTCCTGCTTGTGGATAAAGTTATAAACTCACAAGGACTCCTGCAACATGTCTGCCTGCCTCTTGATATCATATTCCTAGCCATGATGATCATGGACTCTAAACCTTTGTAATCCCCAAATAAACTATCTTATATAAGTTACCTTGGTCATGATGTCTTATGATAACACCAGAAAGATAACTTAGAGACATGGGAAAACAAGAAGTATGTTGTAGAGTGGGCTTTGCTACATCACCCTCCCCTAATAAACAATCAGGAAGCAGGTAAGAAACTGAAAAACAAAAAGCAAAATGTGAAGCTATTAAGCTGTCTAGACCATTGACAAGATGCTGCAGGCTGGCTTAATCTCTTCAGTGCCTGCCAAGGTATGTTACATCTGTTGGCAGTTACTGTCCTGAAAAATATAGAGTACTTGTTTTCTGAAACACATTCTCCATAAGAAGCACTTACGAAGGAAAGATTCAAACTGTACGATCTTAGATACCTCACCCGGCAGACTCTCTATACGTTGTAGGAAGATCTTGCTGTTAGTGATTTCACTCTAGGACTTTGCATTTCCTGATTCTCCTTGGCATACCCATTCCTTCCCAGATCTAAAATGCAATGTGATTGCTGCTCAATTAATGTTTTAAAATATATAAATATTATTTAATCATTATAATGAAAGGAAAGATTATTCAGGATGAAGATGCTTTACTGATAGCCTTGCTTTACATGTGAACCAGAAGTTTCCTGGCCTTGTTTCTCCCCTTGTCTTGGTAATGAAAGCTGGGAGTTTCCTCTGAAGTTCATGTGCCACAGAGCACTTGCAGATTGGTGTATCTCTTTCCTCACAGAGCATGAGTGTGACTTACTGAAAGCCTTTAATTTTTCTAATTGTTAAATAGCACAGCTATGCAGTCACCAAAGAATATTAACAATAATAAAACATGGCCTATTATGACTTAAATATATTTTAAGTAACAAATGAATTGGGCCAACCTAACCACTGACTTAGCTCAGTCTATCTCACATACACTCAAAACAGAAACCGGATTATAGGTGGGCCTACCGTTTTCTAATCACAAATTCTATTTTATAATGAGTTTGTGACTATCCTTTCTGATGTGCTATATGTACTGTACCACAAGAATGGATATGCTTTTGTAGAACTGCAAAGTTTAGAAACCATCATTCAAGAACCATCTGAGTATGTGGGTGTTTATAAAGAACACAGGAGAGGAATTACTTTACACTGGATACTTGTAATCAATATATTTCATTAATTCCAAAGCTTAGGACTTAAAACAAATACTACAAAAAGGTGGTTTTGCTTTGTAGTATCAGTAACTTCAACAAGTTCTTTGTACTTGTCAGGTCACTCTTATTCTCAAGTAGCAAACTACCTAGTAGATGAGATGGAATTTCAACGAGGTGGAGATGTGTGGTAGTGTTGGGTGGAGGAACTATGGGGATACCAAGAGTGCCAGCTAACACTATGCAACAACTGGGCCATGGAAAGTGTCAACCGAGAAAAGATAGCTAGTAAAGTCTTTTAAAGAGGTAAATAATAGCTACATTCTTTTTATGAAAATTTGACTGTTGGCTGAGAGATGAGTAGAGAGAGAAGAGTATAACCATGGAGAAAGCAGTTCATCTCAGTTACCATTGACTAAGAGATAGGGAGATGGATGAGAACTGAGAGGGAAAAGTCGTTTGAACGTGGACTATAGTGAGCAAGGAAGGAGAGGTAGCAGGTCAGTCCTTAGTGTCTGGTTTTCCTTGGGAAATATGATGACATTTGCGTTTAGAAAGAGTCACATGAATTTGCAGTTCAGACTGGAGAAGTTTCTGGTATTATAGACAGTGCCCTATTTGTAGTTGAAAATGGAGAACTAGACTTTGAAAGTGGCATGTGATTATGATATCTATATAAATGGTATTTCAGTTCAGCGATGACTCATTCAGAGAGTACAAGGGGGGAAAGAGTGAGGGTAGAGGTAGGGGTAGGATTATTTTGATAACACTCAAGGAACAACAAAACATGAAAGCCAAGAGTAGTGGAGAGGTATCTCTGAGGTGGTTAACAAGTACATACATGTTCAGTTGCTACTTTTCCATGGAATAAATTCTAATTACAAAACAAAAAGGGGCTGGAAAGATGACTGAGTGTCTAAGAGCACATTCTACTCTTGAAGACCTAAGTTTCTTTCCCAGAACCCACATTTGCTCTGCTCATAATTGCTTTTTCCTCTGTCCCAAGGTATCCTGTACCTCTTAGATTCGGCAGGCAACTATACTCACACGCATATACCACCCTTTCCTCATATATACTTCTAACTAAAAAGAAATCCATTTTTAAAATATCTAAAAAGCTTAGCTTCACTTTGTTTCAAGTTAAATCTACTTCAAATCTACTATAAATTCACATTGTTGAGATAGGTTCACCAGGTCTTTCCTTCTAAGAGGTACATATTTTAGTATGACAAAGTATCCCAGACTACCTGGCACCCTAGGTTTGGATCATAAACCTCTTAGCCTGGGACTCAAATTATTTACCCATGATTATTGTCCTATGAAAACTATGGGCTATGAATTCCAAAGATTTGTTTTCTGATAAGAAAACTACAGAGCAGAGGTTCAGGGATTAAAGCCACACTGCCACCAGATAGGGACCAGTAAATACCCACTGTACTATTTTACTTAGCAGTCACATGATCTTAACTAAATTTCAGATTCATATCTATTAATCATTTTAAATTTTTAAATTTTTTGAGACTTTCATACATAAGTGCTATAAATATATCATTTTGATCTTTTTATTCCTGTTTCAACTCCTTCCATGCTTTCTTGACTCTCAAATTCATGGCTTCTTTAATTATTATTACATACACATACATGCATATATGCATGCATGAGCACAAATCCTATTGAGTTTCTTTAGTGTTAATCCTATGTAAATATATTTAAGACTGATAAGTTTGGATTGAATAGCCCATCGCAGACCTAATTCCTGGAGAAAACTGATTCTCCCTTTCTTAAAAGCTATTGATTTCCTGTAAGTCTTCACCTAGGGTTGTGGTCTTCTGAAATTCCCCAATCGGCATTGGTGTATTAACTGTTATTGTAATTGTTCAGGTATTGTTAAGGCAAGCATACTGTTAAGATTTTATGAGTGCAGATTCCTTGTCATGCCTAGAAGACACTATCTTGCTGGGAGTGTAGAGTGGACTTTATATGTTTACCGCTTCAGTCATATGTTCAATTAAGCAGATTTTTGTTACCCTAATGATAAAGGTGTCTCTATTGCACCATTGGAGATGACTTGTTAGGCCAGTAATTGTGGTTCACATGCCTTGCAGCTGGGTGGGACTACTGACCATTTTCTAATTTGTCAGCTTGCATCATACCTCCTGATCTTACGAGAGCTAGTCCTCAAGGTGGAGGCTTTCAGGTCAGTCCAGCTCAATGTCTCAAAGTCCTTTGTGACAAACCTGTGGTGTCTTTAGCAATAGGGTCTTACATTCAAGTTCTGTGAGGCAACTAAGGACAAAGACAATAATCTATGTTGTTTTGGGTGTCTATGGACAATAATGACTAACAACTCCAAAGGAAGTTTCTCATGCTAGGCACTAGGATTTTGTTAGTTTGTGGCTCTTGGTAGGGCAGAATTGCTACCTTCTGTGGCACAAATCCATCATACACACACACACACACACACACACACACACACACACAATCGATTTGTGCCACAGAAGGTGACATATATGTATATGTTCTAAAATGAGATTATAAAAACCTTCTCTATAGCACTTTCCAATTTCCTTACTGTTATTTTTACGTCCTCCTTCTGTCTATGGTACACGCCTCTGTTCCAGCACATTGTTCCTTCACATGTTCCCTACCATAGCAACTGTGGCCTACTACCCTCCTCTCTGAGTGCCTTCTTTCCCTCTGTTGATGGCCCATTTTTACTTTTTTGGCTTCTGTGGGTATTTTAGGTTACATACTCAAATAAATCTAAATATCTGGAGGTAGGATTCACAAATAAGAGAGGTCATGCTGTGTTTGTATTTCTGCATCTGAATCTGAGTCACCTCAGTAATTATATTTTTTAGCTCCATCCATTTGCCTGAAAATCTCATGATTTCATTTTTCTTTATAGCTGAATAGTATTAAATTGTGTACATGTATAACATTTTCATTATTTATTTATTAATTGACAGACATTTAGGTTATTACAACCTCTGTGAATAGAGTAACAATGAATATAACTGAGGTAGTGTCTCTAGAATAACGCATCTAATACTTTGGGGAAATGCCAAGGAGTGGTATTGCTGAATCATATGATAAGCCTTTTTTTATTTTGCTGAGAATTCTCCAGATTAATTTCCATAGTAACTGCACCAGTTTATAATCCCACCAATAGTGAGATCCATGTTGTTAATTGTTTTCTTGATCTTAGCCATTTTGACTCAGTAATATGAGATCTCAATGTAGTTTTAATTTGTATTTCCTTAATTGCTAAAGACGATGAATACTGTTTGAAATATTGCTTAACCATTTTTATTTATTTGCTTGAGAATTCTCTTTACAGATCTGTAGTTATCCTTTCAAATTGAGGTCTTTGGTCCACCTGGGGTTAACTTTTGTGTAGAATAATAAGTATGGGTTTAGTTTCATTATTCTATGTGTGGGAATCCAGTTTCTCTAGTACCACTTTTTGAAAATGCTGTCTTTTCTTTTCTTCACTGTGTATGATTTTAGCATACAAATGTCATATGGCTGTAATTAGATACAGTCAGTTTTAAGTCATTTCTTTTGTTTCATTCATCTACATGTCTGTTTTGATTATTAGAACTTTGCAATATAGCTTGAAATCTGGTATGTTATTTGTTTCAGCATCAATTGTTACTTCTGTTCAGAGATATTGGCCTATAGTGGTTTTGTTCTGTTTGTCTGTTCTCTCTCTCTCTCTCTCTCTCTCTCTCTCTCTCTCTCTCTCTCTCTGTGTGTGTGTGTGTGTGTGTGTGTGTGTCTGTGTGTCTGTGATTATCTATATTTTGTATTAGAATATTTGCTCCATGGAAGAAGTCCGGAAGAGTTCCTTTGGTTTCTACATTTTTGAATGCTTTAAGAAGTTTTGACTAGAGGTAGTTTTTGAAAGCTTAGATATCTGTTGTGAATCCTTGTGGACCTGCATTTTTTTTTTCTGTTAGAAGACTTTTTAGTACTGCTTTATCCTCCTTATTTGTTGAAGGTTTGCTTACATTGTTGATCTCTTTTTGGTTTAACTTTGGTGGTTTGGGTAAATCTGGAAATTTGTTCATTTCACACAGGGTTTTAACTTAATGGAATGAGGGTTTTTAAAGTATTTCTTTACAGTACTTTGAATTCCTTTGGTGTGTACTATAATATTTTCCTGTGTATCTCAGATTCTATTAATTTGGGTCTTATTTTAGTTTGATTATTATTGCTGCAATAAAACATCAGGACCAAAAACTTGAGTAGGATAGGGTTTATTTTAACACAGTTCTAGTTCATCATGGAGGAAAGTCAGGGAGGGATTCAGGGAAAGAATCTGGAAGGAGGACAGGAAGGAGAAATGATGGAGCAATGCTTAGTGATTTGTTCCTTATGGGTTTTGTTTCCTTTGATTACACCCTTGGACTACCTGGCCATTGATGATACCATGCAGTGTGGGCTGAAAGCCCTTCCTCGTCAATTATCAATTAAGAAGATGCTGCATTCCCTTGTCTATAGATCTATCTTATGGGAGCATTTTCAAATTGTGGTTCCATCTTCATAAATGACTCTATCTTGAATCAAATTGACAACAAACAAATAAAACAACAAACAGCATAGGAATCTTCTTTCTTTAGATTACCAGGGCCTAATATAACATTCTTGTCCATTATTTCAAATAAAATTCTCTTATATTAGTTGATTCTTTTCATTGTTTTCCAGATTTCTATTGTACTAATATTTGCTCTGAGTTTTATTCTTTCTTATCATGTATTGGATTGGGCTTGGTTGGTTCTTCCTATTCAAAGTCTTTAGTTGCATTATGAAGTCATTTATTTGTTCTCATTTTGACTTTAATTATTTTTTCATATTTAAAGTTATTTATTATTTTTATAAATCATTTTATTTGTTTATATTTCAAATGATATCCCCCTTCCCAGTTACCCCTACACAACTAGCCCATCCCATTCCCTCTCTCTCCCCTCCCCTTTGATTCTATGAGGATGCTCTTCCACCCATTCACTGACTCCTGCATCACTCCTCTAGCAACCCCCTATGCTAGGGTATCAAGCCTCCCTCTCCTCCCACTTATATCAGATAAGACCATCCTCTACTACACATGTATCTGGAGTCCTTTCCCCCTCCATGTATAGTCTTTGGTTGGTGGTTTAGTCCCTGGAAGCCCTGGGTGGTCCAGTTAGATGATATCGTTCTTCTGATGGGGTTACAGTACCCTTCATTTCCTTCAGTCCTTCCCCAGCTCTTCTACTGGAGTCCCTGGGCTCAGCCCAATGATTGCTGTGAGTATCTGCATCTGTATTGGTCAGATGATGGTAGAGCCTCTCAGAGAACAGCCTTATCAGGCTCCTGTCAGCAAGCTCTTCTTAGCATCAGTAATAGCGTGGGGAGTTTGGTGTCTGCAGATGGGGTAGACTCTGGATGGCTTTTCCCTCTCATTTTGACTTTTAATGTAAGTTCATAGAGCTGTATATTTATCTTATGCCTGCTTTTTAATGTGTGTAAGATCTAAGAGTTACTTTTTAATTAACTAATGAATTATTGTTGTGTTTTCAATTTCATTTACTTTCATGAATTAAAAGAAACTTCTCTTCATTTGTTTTGACACAATGATTACTTAATAGTATGTTTTTTAATTCCATGAATATTTGTACTTGCTAGAGACTCTCTTGCATTTGCCTTTTATTACATTGTGATCAAACAAGAGACATGGGTTTATTTAAAAATTTTTCTTTATTTGCTAAGATTTGTTTTGTGCTTCCATGTGTGGTTGATTTTGGAGCAACTTCCATGGGACTTCTATGTAGAATGTGTATTCTTTGGTGTTTACATGAAATATTCTGTAGATATCTGTTAGGTCCATTAGCTGAATGATGTTATTGAATTCCTTCATTTGCTTAGTGTTTCCCCAGATGATGTGTTTAATTGAGAATGTAGGATATTGAAACCACATACTATTACTGAGATCAAGGCCTGAATATGATATGTACACTTTCACACTGCATTAGCCAAAGAGTAGTACTTGATGGGAATATAGGGTAAAGGACTTCAGATAGCTCTTCTCTTGGGTGAAAAGTCTCTAGGAATTTAAGTATTCTCTATGCAGGCTAGTATCTACTGATCTTGTTTGGCCTAAACTCTTTCTGTGCTGCTGATGAGATGCTACTTTCCTTCTTCACAAGATCATTTTCAGCCTTTAGTGAAGAGATAGAAACTTATAATTATCTTGAGCTTGTTTAGTTTTAAACATTTTAAATTTCTACAGCTATTGGGATATAGTCATATGTGTGCTGTATTTTTAACTCTTTTTTTTTTTAAACCTCTTAAAGCAGGGCCAAAAAGTGGAATGAATTTTCAGATATAAGTTCCTAGTCAGTTGATTTTCTAGTTAGCCACCACTGAATTTGCATCTTTAAAAGATAGTTTAGAGGCAATAACTTCTCTCTTGTTGGATGAATAAAAGGCTATGATCAACTCTGTTGTCATAAAGAAGTGACTCTATCCAGCTGCCATAGATAGGCAGCACAAAACACTGGAGATTACAGGGTGAACATAGGACTCAGCTCATACACTGAATTTATAGCTTTATGAAATTCTAAGGAGCTGAGCTGTACATTAATTGTTAGTCCATGGGAATGTGAGATAATAAATATATATTGTGCTACAAATGGGACCTCATAAAAATTGCAAAGTGTCTGTAAGGCAAAGGACATTGTCAATAGGACAAAACGGCAAACAACAGATTGGGAAAAAATCTTTACCCATCCTATATCTGAGAGAGGGCTAATATCCAATATACACAAAGAACTCAAGAAGTTAGGCCCCAGAGAATCAGATAATCCAATAAAAAATGGGATACAGAGATAAACAAAGAATTTTCAACTGAGAAATATCGAATGACCGAGAAGCACCCAAAAAAATGTTCAACATCCTTAGTCATCAGGGAAATGCAAATCAAAACAACCTTGAGATTCCACCTCACACCAGTCAAAATGACTAAGATAAAAAAACTCAGGTGACAGCAGATGCTGGCGAGGATGTGGAGAAAGAGAAACACTTCTCAGTTGTAAGCTGGTACAAACACTCTGGAAATCAGTCTGGCGGTTCCTCAGAAAATTGAACATAGAAAATTGAACCTGAGGACACAGTTATATAACTCCTGGGCATATCCCAAAAGATTCTCCAACATATAACAAGGACACATGTTCCACTTTGTTCATATCAACCTTATTTATTATAGCCAGAAGATAGAAAGAACTCAGATGTCCTTCAACACAGGGATAGATACAATGTGGTACATTTACACAAAGGAGTACTACTCAGCTATTAAAAACGATGACTTCATGATATTCTTTGGCAAATCTATGGAGCTAGAAGATATCACCTTGAGTGAGGTAACCCAATCACAAAAGAACATACATGGTATGCACTCAGTGATAAGTGGATATTAGCCCAAAAGCTCAGAATACCCAAGATACAATTCACAGACCACATGAAGCTAAGAAGAAAGACCAATGTGTGGGTGCTACAGTCCTTCTTAGAAAGGGGAACAAAATACTCACGGTAGCAAATATGGAGACAAAATGTAGAGCAGAGACTGAAGGAAAGGCCATCCAGAGACTGTCCCACCTGAGGATTCATCCCATATACAGTCACCAAACCCAGATACTATTGTGGATGCTAAGAAGTGCTTGCTGAAAGGAGCCTGCTATAGCTGTCTCCTGAGAGGGTCTGCCAGAGCCTTACAAACAGAGAGGGAGATGCTTATAGCCATCCATTGGACTGAGTGCGGGGTCCCCAATGGAGGAATTAGAGAAAGTACTGAAGAAGCTGAAGGGGTTTGCAACCCCATAGGAAGACAAACAATATCAACCAACCAACCCCCCCCCCCCCCGATCTCCCAGGGACTAAACCATCAACCAAGGAGTACACAGGGAGGGACCCATGGCTCCAGCCGCATATGTAGCAGAGGATGGCCTTGTCAGGCATCAATGGGAGGAGAGGTCCTTGGTTCTATGAAGGCTCAATAGATGCCCCAGTGTAGGGAAATTAGAAGGCGGGGAGGCAGGAGTGGGTGGGTGGGTGGGTGGAGGAACACCCTCATAGTAGGAGGGGGAGGGAGGTTGGAATAGGGGGTTTCTGGGGTGGGGTAGAGAAATCGAGAAAGAGGTTAACATTTGAAATGTAAATAAAGAAAATATCTATTTTTCTATCTATCTATCTATCTATCTATCTATCTATCTGGTGATATATTGCCAAATTTTTAGTAATCTGTTATGCAACCTAGAAAATTGATAAGTCATGCTCTTGACCTGGGTCTCTAAATAGCTACTCAGAATTCGAGACTGCTGCTAGGGACCAACCATTCATTCTGTGTGGATAGAGCTGGAAACCAGCAAAAAGAGGAAACCAGTAAGAAGCAATGTCAACTGGCCCAGGCCCATAAGAAATGACAAAAGAACTTGCCTATCTGTCTAATAAAAAATAATCATACAGTTTGCTATGATTGTATATGCTCGGCCCAGGGAGAGGCACTATTAGAAGGTATGGCACTGTTGGAGTGGGTGTGGCCTTGTTGGAGTGGGTGTGTCACTGTGGGTGTGGGCTTTTGGACCCTCATCCTAGCTAACTGGAAGTGAATATTCTGCCTTCAGATAAAGATTTAGAACTCTCAACTCTCCCTGAACCATGCTTGCATGGATGCTGCCTTGCTCCTGCCTTCATGATAATGAACTGAACCTCAGAACCTGTAAGCCAGCCCCAATAAAATGTTGTTCTTTATAAGACTTGCATTGGTCATTATATCTGTTCACAGCAGTAAAACCCCACCGAAGACACAGTTTAAGTAGAAGACAGAAATACAAAGATACTGATTATTCATAGTCATTAATGACATAAATAACATGAACTAATTAGATAATAAATATGTGATAAATAGCATAAAATGATATGTAGCGTGACCAATATAAAGCACATTAATGTTGATTTTCTGAGAGCAGAGGTGACACAAAATGAAAATAGACGAAAAATTCCAAGTCTTTGGTTGGCCATCTATTCATCCTCATATTTCCTCTTTTCTTGTTGAGGATATAGGTTAAATGATTCCTAAATTCTGATATGCTTTTGCTATAATTTTATCTTGGTGAAGAAGAACTGAATATCTCATGATCTTGCTGTGCTAACAACTCCCCGAACCCCTATATTTCTGGGAGCTGCAATTACTATGACATTGGCAGCTGTGGTTCTGGCTTCTGAGGAAACTTTTGTCAGTTTCTATCGTGCTCCTCAGGACATCCAACCATTTTTAAGAAGAAACTGTACATTTTTTTATTTTAAAGAGCAAGAGAAGCTGAAACGTGTTTATCATTTTTTTGCTCAACCTGGAGAAAGTTTCAGGACTGAGGGGAAAATAGAGTCTAATTAAATAATTTGGGAGAGATTAAGAAATTAACTAACTTTGCGAATTGCCAAGACATTTAACTTTTCTAGAAAATTTTGAATTTATAGTATAGAAGAAAAAATAACATAATTAATTTTATTATATTTTAAATTTCACCCTCACTTGACATTTTTAGAGGAGGGTCCAGGTATGGAGTCTTTGAGAAGGTCATTAGAGCTTTGCTCTTGTAGAGTTCATGCAATCAATGAAGTTAGTATCTTGAGGAGAGATCTGTTGTGAACTTATTGGATACTGCCCTATGATGTCATACTATTTAACTCTGGTTACTATTCAACTCTGAGATTCCAGGACTCTGCCAACAAGAAGACCATCATCCAATGAGACCTCTTAGATGTTGGACCAGAAATAAGAAGCAAATGATCTCTTTTTTCTATACTCACCATGTCTGTGACTGTGTCTTATTAACAACGGAAAATGAGTTAAATAATGGACCTATATCCAAGCTTTACATATCCGCTTGCGTTCAGTATGGTTTCAACTCTCTTTCCATCATTTTCTGTACCCTATCCTGGATAAGAGAGTGTAGGTTTCCTTCCAAAGCTCAGCCATGGTTCAGCTTTTTTCTTTCCAAATAGAATAAAAGTCAACATACCGACTAAGAAATTGCAAGTCTAGTAATGAACATTTAAAGACTTGAGGAGATGCTGTCCTTCTGAATCCCAGAAAAAAAATTTCTTGCTTCAGCTTCTCTTTCTTCTTTTAAATTTTATTATTTACCTTCTTTTATTTATTTTTTGAGACAGGATCTTGCTAGGAACTCCAGGTAGCTTAAAACTCAATCCCATTGCTTTGGCTTCCCAAAATGCTAGAGTGCTAGGTTCATAAGATTGTCTCATCATGCCTGGTTCTCTTTGTACTCCAAGTATCACAGTTGGCTGTTCTACAAAGAGTGGGAGATATTTTCTTCTAGAATTAAACAGATCTAACAGAGACAGCTTAATGAGTCACAGAAACAAGGTTTTTTTTTTTTCCTACAAGCATCCTGTGTGGTCCTTTCTGTTGGGGGTCAACTGTAATGAACTGCTTATTCAGTGTTATAGGACTTGTCCAGGATGCACAGGAAAGGAGAACCTCTTACACCTCTATCTTTAGGGTGACCCTTAAGTTAGCTCTCTATTTCAAACTTGGTCACTTTTGAGAACCGGAAATCTTATTCCTTGCAGCTGCACCCCTCCCCTCTCTTTCTCTCCTTTGCTCATGTGTATGTGGGCTAAGTCATGTACTTTTTTTCCAGATGTTTCCACATCCTTGTTATCCATCACACTCTGTGTCTATTTTGCCTTAGGACCTCCAATCCTTCTTAAGATAGGAATTGGCTGCTAACTTTAAAATCAACGCTCCAGCCACCTTTATAAATCTGTAAATCTTCTGCAAGCTTACACATCCCCCTTAAAGTGTTAACCTCTAAATGGAGAAAGATGCTGTAGAAGGAACTGAGCACATATGACTCATGTGGGATTTCACTGTCTAGGAGGATCATCCTGTTTTGAAGAATGAAGTGGTGAAAATGTCGGAGGAAAGAAGAGGAGGTGATATCTGCCAGGATGTAAGATGGTTTATCTCAGTTACTCTGGAGACCATTTGAAAAATGAAGTATGCAGAACACTTTCCCAAGTTCCTGAAATGTGAAGGCAGGAACAGAGGCCTCGGAGGTCTTCTGCTCCCCACTACTACCTCAACCCCTCAGAGACATTTATCAAAGTGGTGACACTCTTTTTTATCTAATTAAGGCCAGTGTATTATTCACCTTTCTAATTTCTTTGACAAACTACCTGTCAAAAGAAATCAAAGAAAGAAAGTGTTTACTGCGGCCCACAGTTTGAGAGTATAATCCACGTGGAGGGAAAAGCTGTATCACTTATGGTGGCAGGAGAATGCGGTATCTGGTTATCTGCATGTCAGAAATTTATCTCCTTCACTAGTTTTCCACTGTTTTTTCTTTTTTATACAGTCTGGGACCACTGTCTAAGGGATTGGTCCACCTACATTCCCTGTGGCTCTCCTGTCCTAAATCAACCATGTCTTGAAACTCAGAGACCTTCCAAAGGTTTGTTGCTGAGGCAATTGTAAATTTCATCAAGTTGACCATGAAAATCTAGTTAGTTGTAAATAGTTTAGGATTCAGGGCTTTGGTCTCCAACAACTACTCACCTTTGCTAACATAGAATGCAGCCCTGGCAATCAATGTGCTGGTAATGAACTGTCCCTCTTATATTCTGATGGAATCTCACTCATGAAATTCTTTTCTTTTCTTTTTTTTTCAGTCCTTTTTTTTTTTTGATACTTTATTTACATTTCAAATGTTTCCCCCTTTCTAGGTCTCCTGTTTGGAAACCCCCTATCCCCTCCTATTTCCCCGCCTCTATGAGGGTATTGCACCTCCCACCAACCCGCCCACCCACTCCCATATTCCCACCTTGACATTCCCCCTTACTGGGGGCTCTAACACCCTCAGGCCCAAGGGCCTCTCCTCCCCCTGATAGCCAACAAGGCCCTCGTCTCCCACATATGTGGTCCGAATCATGGGTCCCCCCATGTGTATTCTTTGGTTGGTGGTCCAGCCTCCAGGAGGACCAGGGGGTCAGGCCAGTTGACACTGTTGCTCCATCCATGGGGCTGCAGACTCCCTCAGCTCCTTCACTCCCTTCTCAAACTCCGCCATCTGGGACCTCATGCTCAGCCCAGCAGTTACTGTAAAGTGAAACTTGGGTCTTCCGGACTTTTGGACTAATATCCACTTATCAGTGAGTACATACCATGTTTGTTCTTTTGTGACTGAGTTACCTCACTCAGGATATATTTTCAAGTTCCATCCATTTGCCTGCAAATTTCATGAAGTCATTGTTTTTAATAGCTGAGTAGTACTCCATTGTGTAAATGTACCACATTTTCTGTATCCATTCCTCTGATGAGGGACTTTTGGGTTGTTTCCAGTTTCTGGCTATTATAAAAATGGCTGCTATGAACATAGTGGAGCATGTGTCTTTATTACATGTTGGAGCATCTTCTGTGTATATGCCCAGAGTAGTATAGCTGAGTCTTCAGGTAGTATTATGCCCATTTTTCTGAGGGTCCGCCAAACTGATTTCCAGAGTGGTTGTACCAGCTTGCAATCCCACCAACAGTGGAGGAGTGTTCCTCTTTCGTCACGTCCTTGCCAGCATCTGCTGTCATCTGAGTTTTTGATCTTAGCCATTCTGACTGGTTCGAGGTGGAATCTCAGGGTTGTTTTGATTTGAATTTCCCTGATGACTAAGGATATTGAACATTTCTTTAGGTGCTTCTCAACCCTGTGAATTTCCTCAGTTGAGAATTCTCTGTTTAGCTCTGTTCCTGATTTTTTGATAAGGTTATTTGTTTTTCTGGAGTCTAACTTCCTGAGTTCTTTGTATATATTGGATATTACCCCTCTATCGGACATAGGATTGGTTAAGATTTTTTCCCAATCTGTTGGTTGCAGTTTTGTCCTATTGACAGTGTCCTTTGCCTTACAGAAGCTTTGCAATTTCATGAGGTCCCATTTGTCTATTCTTGATCTTAGAGCATAAGCCATTGGTGTTCTATTCAGGAACTTTTCCCCTGTACCCATGTGTTCGAGACTTTTCCCCACTTTCTCTTCTATTAGATTCAGTGTATCTGGTTTTATGTGGAGGTCCTTGATCCACTTAGACTTGAGCTTTGTACAGGAGATAGGAATGGATCAATTCTCATTCTTCTACATGTAGACTGCCAGTTGAACCAGCACCATTTGTTGAAAATACTGTCTTTTTTCCACTGGATGGTTTTAGCTCCTTGGTCGAAAATCAAGTGACCATAAATCTGTGGGTTCATTTCTGGGTCTTCAATTCTATTCCATTGATCTGCCTGCCTGTCACTGTACCAGTAACATGCAGTTTTTATCACTACTGCTCTGTACTAGAGCAATTAGACAACAAAAGGAGGTCAAACAGATACAAATTGGAAAGGAAGAAATCAAAATATCACTATTTGCAGATGATATGATCGTATACTTAAGTGACCCAAAAAATTCCACCAGAGAACTGCTGCAGCTGATAAACAACTTCAGCAAAGTGGCCGGATATAAAATTAACTCAAACAAATCAGTAACCTTCCTATACTTGAAGAATAAACAGGCCGAGAAAGAAATTAGGGAAATGACACCCTTCACAATAGTCACAAACAATATAAAGTATCTTGGTGTGACTCTAACCAAGCAAGTGAAAGATCTGTATGAGAACTTCAAGTCTCTGAAGAAAGAAATTGAAGAAGACTTCAGAAGGTGGAAAGATCTCCCATGCTCATGGATTGGATGGATTAATATAGTAAAAATGGCCATCCTGCCAAAAGCATTCTACAGATTCAATGCAATCCCCATCAGAATTCCAACTCAATTCTTCATAGACTTAGAAAGAGCAATTCTCAAATTCATTAGGAACAACAAAAAACCCTGGATAGCAAAAACTATTCTTAAGAACAAAAGAACTTCTGGAGGAATCAGCCTCCCTGATCTCAAGTTGTACTACAGAGCAGTAGAAATTCTAATTTTTTAATCATTTAAAATATCAAATATGTTCTTTTATATTCTTAAAGGCCATTAAAGCAGGTAGGTGGCTTGCACATGGTACTGGGCAGCCATTTGTCCATACCTGATGTGGCATCTTTTTCCAATGAGCTCAAGTGTAAAGGAAGAGGGAACAGCTGAGAGATATTCCCTACCTCTTTAGTTCTTTTTTTCTATTGCATCACTTTAACCCCTTTAGGTGCTAGGCAATGAACTCAGAGCATGATCTATCATTGCCACACATGTTGCCCCTGAGTTATACACCAGATAATTTATTACTCCTCTTAGGGATAGAAATTAATGATTGTGATTCCTTGTTTTGAGGAGATAATGTCCAAAAAATGCTGTAAAGAGAATTTAGCATCTGGGACCTTCCTGCAGCTAAGCAACCTGATCTGCTAAGCACCCTATGAGATTCAGAGTTCTGCCATAGGATCATTCACCAGGCTTCAAGTAATCCAGATCAAAACTCATTGTTTAATTCACATTTACTTTTCAGATCTGTAAATTTATTTACATGAAGTATCATAACATTTTAAACACTAGATGGTATTAAATCATGATGAATTATGGTAATCTTTTTGTACCTTCAGGTCCTGCTTCTACAAATAAAAAAAACCCTATCAATTAAAATATTAAGGAAAATACTTTTTATTGAATATATCAGAGTATTTTCCTTGTTGATATTTCCTAAACAAACACTGCTGTATTTGGTGTTATACTTCATCTAAGAGGTTTTAAAGAATAGGTTTAGCTATGTTTATAGGAGACATTTCAGCATCCCTGGATGTTAGCATCAGTGGGAGTCCTAGAATATATCACCTGTAGACAACCAGGGCTAATGTGCTTTAATGAAAAACTGATCCTTTTTGTTGATGATGGGCTGAGAATCTCCTTGACACCTGTCTGGCTCACTTTTGATTTGGTGAGGGTATTTAATGCTTCAAAACATGACTGAGAATAACAGTAGACAGCATACTGTAAATTTTTTCCTTGGGCAATGAGTCAATTTTGTCTTAGTGGAGCTAGCTGAATCTATCCACCAGATTGGTAAACACAGAAACTAAAACATTTGTTCTTGGGTATGGCACTGGTGATCAATCTAACTGTAATAGAGACATTCCTTATGGCTGATGGTGATCTCAGAAATATGAACTTATGTTGGCAAGCTTCACCCAGGCATAAAAAGTAGATGTGCTATTTGCCTAAGAATGAGGATGTTCGAGCATAGAATCCAAGGCAACTCGTGTACTAAACAAGGATGTATATCAAATCCTGAGCTATGTAAAAGAACTAGCTGACCAGGATCTATCTACCAGTTAAAAATACAGGAAAGGACTAGGCACCCTAAGAGGTCTTTCAGAGTATGTCTGGGTTGCATTTCCTTTGTTATTCAGGAGAATCTGTTCACATTCAGTGGTTGTTTCTCACTGCAAGAAGAAAGGTTTCTAGATTTTGGCCTGCAGGAAAACATTGTGAAAGTTATCACTTCCTAGACAGAGTGCAATGAGTCTATCTCAGTGAGAGCAAGCCTTAGCACACATTCCAAATGTCTCAGAGTGATGATCTTCCCCTTACTTCTGAAGTATGATTTCCAGACAAAGGAACATATGCAACACAGCTGCCAACAGAGATGACTTTCCAGACAAAGTCTTCCTTTTCCTTAGGAGTTAGACATGGTGTAGAAACTATATATATTGGAAAGGAAGAGCCAGGGAGGACCCCAGCTCTTAGCTTCGTATATCCAGGAACTCAACTGGGCTCTGTTTCTCTTACTGTTCCTTTCATGTTCAGTAGCTCCTGGGGGGAAAAGCAAAGTACTTCCAACAGTGGCAAGGTAGAGCAACAAGCTGTTTGTTGAAATCGGTCTTCTAGAACTTTCCCTGTGAAGATCAAGAGTTAAGCTTAATTATACCTTCCTACTGCCTTATATCATGGGTAATTGAGAATTTCTGTATGACTGCTGCATTTAGAACCCTTCCATCCTTTTTTCCTTAGCATTGTACAGTCATAGCTACTACTGTCATGGCTTACTGAGCACCATGCACTCCAACAGCAACTCTTTCCTGAAAAAAATGTAGAGCTCCTAGAATTCAGTTGGCTCATCTTATATGGTAACTTGTCTGGGTAGTGGTGTTTGGACAGGTGGTAAACACTATTCTGGGTGTTTCTGTAAGGCTCCTTTATGTATGAGTCAGTTGACTTTCAATAAACTGCCAGCATACCTGCTAACAAAGATGACTTCCAAAATACCCTTCAAAATGTGGGTAGGCTTCATCTAATCAGCTAAGGCCTTTACTAGAGGAAAGAACTTATCACTCCCAGCAAACGATTAATTCTGTCAGCAAACAGACCAGATTGAACTATATCATGAGCTCTGTTATGTCTCCTACTTGATATTCTAAGAGCCTGCAGTGCTTTTACTTTGTGGTCTCTATAATTTTTGAGTCATTTAAAAAAATAATTTCTTTTTCCTACGGACTCTGTTTCTATGGAGTATTCCCTCTCATAGTGCTGTATGAACAGTGCGCCATCCTGAACTACTGAAATCTGCTCTGCTACAGGGCTCTCTCTAATTGGGCAGGATAACTCACTCTGACTTAACATGCTGACAAGTCAGCATGACTTGTATATCTAGATTTCCATATCTATTTAACACATGGCAAAAAGGGTGAATTTCATGGCATAATATAAACTATAACACAGTAAGACAAGGGAAACATTGCCTGGGTTGCTGCACTTTGCCTTTCCACTAGACACCCAGAGTGTGGTTCTTCTATATTGAATCTTGGAACATTTAGTTCAGATGATGCTTGATTTATGGTGAATTTATGTCCTAGTGAATATACTATCAGTTGAAAATGTAATAATAACATAAAACTGGAATAGCAGTTCCATTCTTTGCAGTCAATGTAGGCTGTTTTTCCCTGTGACCCCAAGCTGAACGGTTAACTGCAATTTCTACCCTACCCAAAGTGGTGATAGGATCTGGTCATATATTACTAATGCAGGAAAATATCCAAATTCAAACTTTGAATCACAGTTTCTACTGAAGGGGTACTGCTTTTCTACTATCAGAAGCAAGGACCACCAGACAGAACTCTGAAAGTCTTACACACTTCTTTCACACAACCATATCAGCATAGCAGAGTGCAGGCTGCTGGTAGAAGTTGGTGGAGACATAGAGAAAAACTGTCGGCAACAGCCTGAGATGGGCCAGATGGTGCTGAGGGGGAGGAGCAGCAAGTTGGTCCTCACTTCAGTTCTTCTTCCCCAGGATCTTTTCCTGACTCCCTGGAAAGTGGGAGTCACCACTTTCCTCCTCACTCTTCCCCAGCACCTGCTATCTGGGGCTCAGCACCTCCCACATCCTACTGCATAGCCAGGTTTTCCATCTCAGCATTCAAAACTTGAAATGCTCCAAAATCTGAAACTTCATGAGTTGTGCAGATAGAAGAGTTTCTTCTTCTACTTCTTTTATTCTTTTGCTCTTGAGTCACTTAGTAGAGTTGATAAAGCTGAGGAGAAGCTCGAATGACCCCTTTACCTCACCCCTGTGATTTTAGGAGTCATTTACTGTGGAGGTCATTGGTCCCAGCAATGCATTATTAGTCCCACACTGGCTGTGTTGCAGATGACGCCTCTCTGTGTAGGTTCTGATGCCAATGGATGAGGCTAGTCTTCAAAGACGACTGCTTTATTTAAACCACAGACTCTTCTCTTGGGCCTGCACTTATGAATTTTGACTTCAGTGTACTAAAACTCCACCTGGTTTATGTTGATACTGGATTTGAGGATAAGATCTTAAAATGAGAGCTCCAATCATTTTGTGAATAAATTTTCTTTCCTCAAAGGTATTTCGATGCTCAGTATTCTTTAAAATGAATGAAACCATCCTAGTCCAGTGTACAATAACAGACACTGAAGGTTTTATACAACACCTCTCTTCAGTTTTTTTTGGTGGATATACAAACAATACATAAGAGTTTTTTTTTTTCTTAAAAAAAATTTGGTGCCATTTCAAGATAATGCACTGTGCAAAACAAACAAACAAAAACAAAACAAAACAAAACAAAACAGAAACAGCTTTTGATACAAACATTTTGGAGAAAGGAATGGCACCTTGAACAGCAGAGTGCAGAGTGCTATGCTTGGCGTCTTAGAGCACTCCTTTTCAATCATACTCCTTTCAGTTTCCTGTAGTTAATCACAGTGCCTAGCAGCAGGCATGCTCTTGGGAAAGGTGTGTTGCATGAAAGACTGAACACCTGGCGTGGAATAGCTGGCACTGAGGTAGCAAAGGCTAGGAACAAAATTTAGTTTGGGGAAAAGATGAGGTTACACTTATTCCTGAGTATTTTATTAGTTTTTATTTATTATTATTTGTTTATAATATTTTCCCAAAGATTCAGAAATGTGAAAAGAGCTCAATGTGCAGTTTAAATTGCCAGTAACTTTGAGTCAATAAATTCTTAAATAAGGAGGATAAGTTGCTCAGTTGTTTTTTTGTTTTTTTGTTTGTTTGTTTGTTTTGGTTTTTTGAGACAGGGTTTCTCTGTGTAGCCCTGGCTGTCATGGAACTCACTCTGTAGACCAGGCTGGCCTCAAACTCAGAAATCCACCTGCCTCTGCCTCCCAAGTGCTGGGATTAAAGGTGTGCACCACCACTGCCCAACAACTGCTCAGTTTTTAGCAGCTCTCTCCCTCAGTGTAAGTTGCAAGAAGCTGTAGTCCGTATCATCTTTCCAGGCTGTAATTTATAAATATGGGCTTTATATTTCTCCTAATTTTAAATACTGAGCTAACAATAGTGCTTCTCTCCTCCCTCCCTCTCTCCCAGCTTCTCCATCTTTTCTTTCTCTTCAGTCTGCCTTTTTCTCCTTCCTTCCTTTTCCTTCTCTCTCATTTGTTCCTCCTCTTCTTTTCTCTCTCCTCCTACTTTTCTTGTCATGTTCTCTTTGCAGTTAACCCATAATGCTCAGAGTGATGTTGGCATTCACTGCACACATATGCTGAGTGATGGATGAGTACATCAATGGAGAATGATTGACAAAAAAAAAAAAAAAAAAAAAAAAAAAAAAAAAAAAAGAGTCTTTCCCATCCTCACCCCCAGAATTATATAGCTACCTATGTGGCTGTTACTTTTTGCCATTTGGGAGAGCAGCTGGTATCATTCAAATCATCACTTCTTATTATGAAGTTATTATTATGCTTTAGCACTTCACCTCCACAAGTAGCTGAATTCTCACTTGCTGTGCACCTGCCATCAGAAGAGACTTAGAGACATGTAATTCTAGTCTTCAAGCGTCTTAACACAGTTAAGTATTTTGACAGTGAAGGCACATATGTAGACTTGGTATGGATATGGACGGTTTACTGAGGTTATTTCCTGCTGCTCCTTCATGAGAAACATTCACGCTGTCACTGTACCTGCAGCTGACTGGCTCTGCTGTGTTTTTGTACTGAGCATTCTCTTAGCAGTAGTGGCCTCATAAATCATGCTGCATGTGAAGGAATGGGAGGAAAGTAACAGACATGGCATTATCTGCTAGGAGGGATTATAGAAAAAAACTTAATTATAAATTGGGAGTGACAAATGGAGGATGTTTGGCTTTTGTTATTTTATTATTTTTTAACCCAATATCTGCCCATCTGAGAAAGTCCAAAGACAAAATGCTTCATGTAGCATAAAACCTTGTAGTCTATCACGTATGGAGCTGAGAAAGAAGATTTGTAAGAAAATCATTCGTGTGTGCTTTTTCAGTTACTGCTACATGGACTTTATAATATTTATGATGTCATTCAGACATAGAACAGACAAAAAGAATGCAAAATGTCTACTCTGATTGGGTGTGTCATTTGTGGACATTTGTTTAAAATACAAAGCTGAACCTTAATCTTCTCTAAAGAAAATAGGATACAAAAACATAAAGTAGAATTTTCTTTTAACGTGCAAGAAGGAGGAGCAGCAATGACATGCAAATACCCAGAGCACTTAAAGTGGTCCCCATGGGTCCATCAAGAAAACCTCTGAAGCTCTTCCATGGAATGAACTCAAAGAGAACTCTGAAGCCTGTGTGAGTATACAGTTCGAGGGTCTTCTTCTCTGGGCAACTACTGGGTAGGAAATCAAGTGTTTTTATATCACCAAAACAGATATAAAGAACAAGGAGCACAGCATATTTAGTGATTGAAAACCCTTGCAGAAGTGAACTTAACACAGCCCTTGAACTTCAAAAACAAAGGATTCTCCAAGTCTGCACTGACAATAAATTAGTACATCCACCACTCTTGCTAGAATTGGGTAAACAGCGCTGTTTTAGGATGGAGGGAACTTGCCTGAACTGGTGGCTTTATTTTGAGAGGTAGATTCCATGGGGAAAGGGTTTGTATAACTAGGGGACTTTCAATTATTAGAACCTTGCTGTAGCAATTACTTTGGATTTCCAAGCTTTCAAAACTGCCTCTTTGAGGGAAAACTCTGCTAATTAAGGTCGAGGTTCTCCGTGATCAAACAGCCTTTGGGCTTGGTACAATATGGGAAACTCCCTCCAATAGCACAGTTTCTCCTTCTCTGACCTTGCTGGGGAACTCTAAGCCCCCTGCACCTACCTGAGGACTGTCACATAGCCTTAGTTAGATTGCAGGACCAATTAATTACTTTTCTCCTGATAATAACCTATTCAGCTTGCAGTTGAGATTCCTAAAATGCTTCGCCATGCTAATGGGGCATTTTGATGTTCTTACCCTCAGTCCCCCTAACCTTTATAAGTCTTGAATCACCCAAAGTAAAGTTGATCTGCCTCCTGATAGCTGGTCTGGTGTCTTCTCACAGGGCTTCCAACCGCCGCCACAGCCATTCCTACCCCCATCATCTCTGCTCCCACTGCCATCGTGGACTGTATCGGCCGAGGAGCTAGAAGAGTGGAGAGAACTGCACCTCTTTCAAAGACCAGGCAAGGGGCAAAAGTATTCTGGGATAGCAGCAAGGCAGATGATGTGGAACTGAGCTATTGTTGTGTTTTTGTTGTTTGCTGGGAGTGAAAGATGCAAACACTTACAATTTGAGACTGGAGGTGGATAGTTTCAAGGTCCTGGCAGAAATGTGTTGATGAACACAGTCAATCTTATCCAGAGAGGAGCACACGCTGACGTCCATTAGTTTAGATTATGCTTGCCAAGCAAGGTTGGTGAGCTCCTTTATCAACAGATGAGAACTATACTTTCTGCAGATTTTCAAATGTTACACACACAACATTCATATGCAGGTTTCTATTTGCACATGTGCAGGAGGGGAGGAGGAAGATGGATCAGATTTGCGAGTGGTACAAACTAAAGGAGTGATTCTTGTAAATCTAGCGTGTCTGATAAATATAGTGAAGCAGAAAAGATGTGGTGCTTCCAGTTTTAAATGAACCAGGTTTTAATGCCAACTTCATTATTTCTAGGTAGGCATTTATTGCTGAATTATTTTTATGTTCTCATTTCAAATATCTTTTCTTTTTTGTGAATTAGAAAAAAATTGATACCCACTCTACATGATTTTTAAGGAGCAAATAACTGTGTAGAATATTTGCCCAGTGATATGTCTATAATAGGAGCAGCTGTTATGCTGGATTATTTTGCCTGATGACACTCATATAGTTGAAAAGTCTGGCATTTTACTTTGCAGTCTTACTTATTGATTTTGTTATCTATAGATGTCATAAAATGAACATAAGTTGAAAACAGAGATGATTTAATCATTGAAATGTTTAATGACCTCCCTGTGTTAGTTCACTTTTCTTTCTTGTCAGTTATGTTATTACTTTTTTCCATTTAGTTAGGAAAAGTCCACATTGTTGAAGACAGGTTATTAAACTGCTTCCTAATTTGAGAGAAGACATCCATTCCTACAAGCTAACCTTCAATTATTCCTCCTAGTTCAAAGAGCTCAAGGATAAACAAACATGTTTATACACCTCTCAGCATCTCAAAGAAGGCCTCTAATGTGTCTCATTTTTGTTTAAATCATTTTTTAAAATATTGGTATAATGTGCATATTCTCACTCTTACCATATTAATGGTTTGGGTGACACCTTGGTGTGTTGGGAGTATTTGCAGTGCTGTGTGACCATCACAACTGTCCATTCACAGAGCCTACTCATTACGCCAACATACGCTCAGCACTATTAAACAATATTTTCATGGACTTCTCTCCTCTTGGCCCCTACAAACATTGTTATGCCATCTCTCTCTATGAACTTGGATTCTCAAGGCATCTCACAGAAGTAAAACCATTTGTTATTTGTCCAATTCTGAGTGTTCTATTTTACATAGCATCGTGTTTTAAAATCTACCCATACACTTACCAACGTTTCATTTTATCTTGAGGCACTTGGTAATTCATTCATTCACTTATGTCATGAAGATTCTACCTTTTGTTTTCTGTGCTTGATGCTGTTCTGGACAATAGAGGCCTTATTTAGGTTACATTCTTGAGTTCAACTACTCTGGCTGTTTATGAACCCAGAAATGGAACAGTGTGGTCATATGATAATTCCATGTTTCAATTTTTAGAGAGTCACTTACCTGTTTCTTGAAAGGCTGAACCATTTTAGATTTCCATCAAAAACACATGACTTCTAGTTTCATCATAATCTTACCAATACTTGCCATTTTATGTTTTTGGTATTGGTCATCCTAATTGTTATAAAGTACATGACATTTTTATTTAGATTTGCTTTTACATTCACATCCATGTATATGTTTGTGTACGTGCATGTGTATATATACTCACACATGTATATATACATATATACATATACGTACATACACACATATATAAATATAAATTATATATATGTATGTAGGGACAGGAACATTCAAGTTTTTGCCCAAGTCCAGTTCTGATTTGAGTTGCCTGTTGCATTGTTGAAATCCAGTACTCTTTATATATTCTGCATATTGTTCTTGGTTGGGTGTGGTCTTAGCAAACATGCCTTGTTATTATGCCTTTAATAATATCCCTTTCTAAAAGTATCTTGGTGAAGCCATACTTATCTCATTTTTGTTTTGTTTTACTTTTTATTTGCTGCTGCCTATTCTGTTTTAACGATTAAGAAAACTAAACCCAGAAATTTATTAAACCCTCCCAATGAACCTCTGAAAAAGGAAAGCTTTTTCTCTAATGGTATTGATATGAGCTACCAGCTGTGCAGAGTGACCTCGCTGACCTACCCTGTGGGTAAGTGAGTCTTTTGTGTTGACATTCTCAGATAACAGAGACAAATCCCTTTCTTCTTCCTAGCTGTCAAGTGGGGACTTCAGGTGCACCATGAGAACCACTGTTATCACGCTGGCTTTGTGCTCTTAGCAATCTTAGACAAAGGCTCCCAATGATTCACTAAGAGATTTAATAGTTGCTTCATTTCACTCAAGCAATGTCAATACAACTAGACAAACAATCACATGCAGAAGATGATGCATATGTTTATGATAGATTTTAGCCCTGTTTTAATAAACCCACTCAGTGGTTTTTTAATATGAAATTTGTTAGATATTCTGCAATAATAAACAAAAAACATTAGCCCACACTGACTGCTCTAATTCTTAGTGTATATTTATTTTCCTTAGATAGCTTTACTTTTTTTCCTCTCCCAAAAGTAGGTCATAAATTTCTCATTCTTCAAAGTAACTCAAATTGGATTACATGGTTCTACTGTATTATTATTCAGACCCCTTTTCACCTGTCAGAGCTTCCAGAAACTCCGAAAGGAATTATTAATTGCCTTAGCTGATGAAGGAGGTAGGTTGACAGAAAACTCCAGGTATGACTAAGAGAAATTATAAAATTCTGAATTGAATCAAGCAATGAAGTGTCAATTCAAAACAACAAACCCCATTTTTGTATCTCAGTAGAGCTTGGTCACACAGACACACAAAATCAGACCTAAAATAGCATCAGACTAGCAAGAATAGTGTCACTTATAATTCTGATTTCACCAGCTGAATATGAGGTGGGCATGAAGCAGAGGCCATCATGGCTCACATACAGAATTTTTGGCATGGGAAAGTGACTCCATCTGCAAAGCTTGGGGCTGGTGAATGAACTTTTTCCTTTGAATTATTGTGCCCTTCCACATCATACCACACTGACAGAGCATAGTTCCAAAGTCAAGATGTCAGCATGGTGGCCGGGCAGTGGTGGCTCATGCCTTTAATCCCAGCACTTGGAAGACATAGGCAGGCGGAGTTCTGAGTTCGAGGCCAGCCTGATCTACAGAGTGAGTTCCAGGACAGCCAGAGCTACACAGAGAAACCCTGTCTTGACAAAAAAAACCCAGAAAAACAAAAAACAAAAAACAAACAAACAAACAAAAAGATGTCAGCATGTCTGAGTTCTAGTGAAGACCCACTTCTGAGCTGTACTCAATTATTTCCTTGTCTTCTTCTATGGAGCTCTCTTTTGTTTCTTTCACATGATACCAATTTGGTTTTTGGGGGGAGTTTTCTGTGTTTTTTTTGTTTTGTCAGTGTTCTGGCTGCAATCCAGGACATCAGACATGCTAGGTAAGTGCTCTTCCAATGAACTACATTGCTATTCTTTTTTACATTTCACTTTGAGACAAGCTCTCACTCCTACACTGGCCTCTGTCATGCAGTCTTCCTGTGTCATCCTCCACAGTAGCTGAGACTACAGGAATGTGCTGTTTTCAAGGATTCAAATACTCTGTTCTATTACATGCTACAACATGCCATGCTGCTGTGTCACCCGGGAGATGATGACTTTAATATTAAGTTTCAGGGGATCATCGATCTTTACTTCACAGTATGCATCACACAAAGAACTTAAACTGGGACCGCTTGATTTGGATACATTTTCCCACTTACAAATTACTGAGGGATTCTTTGGAAAACTCCTGGGACTTTATAGCTTGTGTCTGTATATCTATTCTCTGGAATGGTGCCCTCCACCCTCTTTGCCATAGCGCGCTTTAAATGCTACTTTAGAAAAGCATCCCAGTGCAGAGGCAGCAGAATAAGAAGGCTACAGGGTTCAGGAGTCCCCTGGGTGGTCTCCAAAGGAACTTGGACTCTCAGCTGCTTATGTGAAACATAATATGATGACTGTGTGGAGCAAACATCAGTTTCTGTGGGTCAGGTTACATAATAGATAAAGAAATATCCTCCTACGATATTTACACGTAGTTCTTATACTTGATTATAAATATGAACATTTTTGTTAATGAATAATTTACTTATTTAAGTTTTTATTTGTGGACATATTGTATGTTGAGCATATTTCCTATTGCACTCAGCTCCTCTTTTCTCTGGAACTCCAGTTTGTCTACTTTGTCTTGCTAGACAATTTTATGTGAACTTTCATGGCACACACACACATACACACACAGAAACACAATTTTATAAACTATATAATTAAAATACTTTAAGTTTTGCTCTTTTATAGATGAAAGTAAATATTCAAATATTTTCTTAGTTTTTAAAATATTTTTATTCAAAACATAATTGCATTACATCTTCTCCTTTCCTCTATTCTTTCCTAGTTACCTTCCTTTAAACCTCTCCTATGCTCTCTCACTCTCAAGTTAGTAGTTGCCAACTTTCTTTGATTATATTTGTTACACATACACACACATACACACACACACACACACACACACACATACACACACAAATACAGGCACAAATACACACATCCACATACTCACAGAACCTGGTGAATTAATTTTTATTTTATAATTTCAAAGCTGAATGATGGACATTGAATAAACAATAAGGAGCCCAGGAAGAGGCTAATTCTTTTTTATTATTATTATTATGTTTGATACTTTATTTACATTTCCAGTGTTTTCCCCTTTCTAGGTCTCCTCTTTGGAAACCACCTATCCCCTCCCTTTCCCCCACCTCTATGAGGGAATTCCACCTCCTACCCACCTGCCCACCCACTCCCATCTTCCCACCTTGACATTCCCCTTTACTGGGGCCTCTCTTCCCCCTGATGGCCAGCAAGGCCCTCCTCTGCCACATATGTGGTCTGAACCATGGGTCCCTCCATGTGTATTCTTTGGTTGGTGGTCCAGCCTCCAGGAGGACTTGGGGGGGGTCAGGCCAGTTGACCCTGTTGCTCCTTCCATGGGGCTGCAGACTCCCTCAGCTCCTTCAGTCCCTTCTCCAACTCCTTCATCTGGGACCTCACTCTCAGTCCAGTGGTTACTGTAAAGTGAAATTCTTTATGCAGTCAATAGTTATTTGCAGTTCTTTGTCTTGGGATAGAAATCTGGAAAACATTTCCCCTTTGATGTTAAAGTTTCCATTGACTGTTTCAATCTTGTTAATACCATTCTTGTTTATAGGAAAGAATGTTTCACAGCAGATCTTCTGATATTCTGGTCTTACAAATCTTTCTACCCTGTCTTTCTTAAAGTTCTCTGATCCATAGATGCATGAGCTGTGGTATAGATGTATCTATTAATTTGGGGTTAGGTATTCACACTTTGTTGATCTTTGCATTTTGTCCAGTTGTGATTTTCTGTAATGGCATTCATTTACTATAATGAGAGATTTCTTTAATGAGGGATAGTAGCTGTACTTACCTATGAGTATAAGGATAAGATTTAGAATATAGTAAGGAATTAAGCTAGTCTAGCAAAATGCAGTAATAGATTCCATAACCTTACTAGCTCCATGAAACTGGCTAGGTTTACAGCACCTGGCATAAACTTCTTCCTGTTGAATAAGCCTTAAATCCAATTAGATAGCTATCAGTTGCCACTGCCATGTAAGTTCCACTTCTGGCATTTTAAAGCATATCTTGCCATACTGGAAATATGTGTTGCAGCTGAGTAGAACTGTTTAATTTTTTCCCTTCCTTCAAAAATTTTCTTGCATCTGATTCAAGAGTTTTTGTTATTGTATGGTTCTTGGTGGAAGCACTGTCAACTCTGGTTATTTAACTTCCTTTAAGATATCTCACTTTTTAAAATCTTTTATTTATTTATTTACATTCCAGATTTTATTCCCCTCCCATTCTACTCTCTAATTGTTCCACATCCTGTACCTCCTCCTCACATCCCCTGACTCCATGAGGATGTCCCCACCCCCCCAATCCCCACCCCACCAGACCTCCAAATTCCCTGAGGCCTCCAGTCTCTTGAGGGTTAGTTGCATCTTCTGACTGAACCCAGACCCAGCAGTCTTCTGCTGTATATGTGTTGGGGGCCTCATATCAGCTGGTGTATACTTCCTGGTTGATGGTCTAGTGTCTGAGAGATCACAGGGGTCCAGGTAAATTGAGACTGCTGGTCCTCCTACAGGGTTGCCCTCCTCTTCAGCTTTTTACAGCTTTTCCCTAATTCAATCACAAGGGTCAGCAGCTTTTGTCCATTGGTTGGGTGCAAATATCTACATCTGACTCTATTGCTGCTTGTTGGGTCTTTTGAAGGACGGTCATGATAGGTTCGTTTTTGTGAGTGCTTCATAAACTCAGTAATAGTGTCATGCCTTGGGGCATCCCGTTGGCATGTTGTTGATCAATGGAATAGAACTGAAGACCAAGAAATAAAATCACATACTTATGGACATTTGATCTTTGACAAAGAAGCCAAACATATACAGTGGAAAAAAGAACGCATCTTCAACAAATGGTGCTGGTCTAACTGGCTGTCTGCATGTAGAAAAATAAAAATAGAACCATATTTGTCACCTTGCACAAAGCTCAGTCCAAGTGGATCAAAGACCTCAACTAAAACCAGATACACTGAATCTAATAGAAGAGAAAGTAGGAAAGAGCCTTGAACTCACTGGCACGGGGGGGGGGGGGGGAAATTGCCTAAACAGAACTCCAATGGCTCATGCACTAAGATCCAGAATTGATAAATGGGACCTCATGAAACTAGAAAGCTTCTGTAAGGCAAAGAACGTAGTCAATAAGACAAACTGGCAACCTACAGATTGGGAAAAAATCTTCACTAACCCCACATTCAATAGAGGGCTAATATCGAAAATATATAAAGAACTCAAGAAGCTAACCACCAAAACACTAGACAACCCAATCAAAACATGGGGTATAGACCTAAACCAAGAATTCACAACAGAGGAATCTTGAATGGCTGAGAAGCACCTACAGAAATAGTCAAAGTCCTTAGCGATCAGGGAGATGTAAATCAAATGACCCAGATATTCTACCTTACACCAATCAGAATGGCTAAGATCAAACATCAGGTGACAACACATGTTGATGAGAATGTGGAGAAAGAGGAATGCTCCTCCCTTGCTGGTGGGATTGCAAACATCTACAATCACTCTGGAAATCAATCTGGAGGTTCCTCAGAAAATACCGCTCTTGGGAATATACCCAAAATATGCCCCACCATGCCACAGGGGCACATGTTCCACTATGTTCACAGCAGCCTTATTTGTGAAAGCCAGAAGCTGGAGCCAACCCAGATGTCCCACACATAAAAATAGATTCTGAAAATGTGGTTCATTTACACAATGGAATACTACTCAGCTATTAGGAATGAGGACACCCTGACTTTTGCAGGCAAATGGATGGAACTGGAAAATATCATCCTGAGTGAGGTAACTCAGATACAAAAGGACATACATGATATGTACTCACTAATAAGTAGATATTAGCCAAAAAATGTACAGAATACCAGAGATACAGTCTACAGATCTCAAAAAGGTCAACAAGTAGAAGAACCCAAGTGAGGACACCTCAGTCTCACTTGGGAGGGAGAAGAATACAATCACAATGGGGAGAGGGGAAGGACCCAGGAGGAAAAGTGGACGGGGGTGGGGGGTGACATGATCTGGTCTTGAGTTGGGGAAAAGGACTGAAGCATTGAGGGCCAGCAGAAAGAATGGAAACAGGCAACTTTGGGAGGTAGGAATTTGAGGGGACCCTCCAGAATGTACCAGAGACCTGGGGGGTGAGAGACTCTCAGGATTCAAAGGGAGGGACCTTAGATGAAATGCCCTATAGTGGGAAGAGGGAACTTGTAGATCCTTTCCAGCAGAAAGACGGGGCATCAAGTGAGGGACGGGGTTGCCATCCCACAGTCAAAGCTCTGACCCAGAATTGTTCCTGTTTGAAAGAACTGCAGGGATGGAAATGGAGAGGAGCCTAAGGAAAAGGTCCAGTGACAGGCTCAAACTGGAATCCAGCTCAAGCTGTCCTAATTTTTTCCTCTCCAACACCAGGCAACCACTGGTCTCTTTACAAATTCTCTCCCTACATTCAAGTCTTTTTGCTTTGCTTTGTGACTCACTGAGTTTTTACAGAACCATATGTGTGATCAGGTTTGAAACTATCTATTGGAGTCCAGTAAATGCACCAGTGGGCACTCACCAGAAGGAAATTACTTCCTAGTGCCCAGAATCCTTCATTAGTTAGTACTTTAACTGTGTGGAATAAGATCTGGAGAAATTCTCCCTGGTACTTGATTGTCTGATTTGGGTCTAGTCTTGGGCAGGCCCAGAGCAAGCAGCCACATTTGCAGTGAGAAAAATATGCAATATATTTTTACATGTCCAAAAGAAATAATGGAGGGCTGTTCTAAGCCTCATCCAGGTCCTACTGTAGACTTTTCCTTAAACTGTGAGTCAGGGGGGTCTGGTGATGGAAGAGAGTCCATCAAATGGAAGAAACTGGTATTTGAATGACAAAATAGAGACCAACAGGGCCAAATAATTAAAGATCCAGCTACTTATTTATCTAAAGTCTATTTACAGGAAAACTCACATTAGGCAGTGTACATTAGCATCATGCACTTATAAAATACATATTTCCCTGTACAGTGAAGTGTTTATAACAGAGGCATTTTTATTTTCCAAATTAGAGTGCTGGTTTGAGAAACTGCCACACTTCTTGCTTTTTAACTTTGAAATATATAAACCCCAAATCTTGTTGAAGTGAATTGATCTGGAATGGCTGAGATACATACACCCACATTCATTTTAATATACAGTTCCCCCAAAGTACTTTTGGGTTTGATTATCTTTCAGTTTTCAGAAGCTTTACTGCTTGTCTGTGAGCTTATTTCTTACATTTTTCTTTCCACTCTTCAATTACATAGATATTTTTATCTCCTGGAAGGCATCTGGAGTGAGATGTTGAAGGCCTCGTTCTGGATTTGTTGGTAAGTGAGGTCTGCCTAGTGATTAATCAGAGCACTGTGATCTGTTTATAGCTCATGACAGTTAATGAGGTGTGTTACAGCACTGGGAAGAAGAGGCATCCTCATTCTCTCCCTGTATCTCTGAATTTCCTCTTCTGCTCTTAAGCACAGTTTATTAAGCACCTTGTCATCATCCCAGTGAATCTGAACTTTACATCGGGAGTTTGTTGTGGTTAATGCCTAACATGTCAATAATGTTTTGATCAACACAACATTAGCCATCACTGATTGTGGTGATATAGTATCAGAAGATTCAGTTAAGACAGGTTTTAGCATCAGACAGAAGTAATCAGTTGCATGACTGGAGCAAGCAGTTCAGTCTGCCCTGGTGGAAATAGCAATGATTCTCATAGGTTTTAACAGCCATGTAAACAGAGTTTGTAATCCTGTCTCAGTTTCTGGTCAGCATATGAGAATAGAATGCCAGATGCTACAGCTGCCAAACTCATACATTTTATGGAACCATAAAAGAGAACTTATTCCTTATTCTTGAAAACTATACTTAATGATTTAGACTCTAATCCATGTAGTCATTCAGGTATCCCAGGACTGGTGTCAGCAGGGAGACAAAGACAGACAATGAAAGAGACAGAGAAGGGGAAAGAAAGAGACTAAAGAGAATGAGAATATTATCACTAGGGTAAACGTGAAAGTGAACTTGATTTCATCTACTTTTTCTTGATCAACCAAGCATATTACAAAGGCAACTGAAAAGTCGAGTTTTGTTGTATATTCAAGAACAAAGGGAAAGAGTTTTGACACACAAAACAGTTCTTGTCACCATGGATAGCATGAGAAAACCACAGACAGCACTTCCCCTGGTAAGATCTAGTGGGAGAAGCAAGAAAAACAGGAAGACATCTAAAATAATTGTGTGCTAAAATTTACAGTACTGACACTAGATAAGAGGGGAGATTAGAGCAGAGAGATCTGTGTGCTAAATTAAGTAGGAGAAAGTTTTCTGGCAGTGAAACTAGCCATCTGTTCTTTTAAAGAATAACAAGCAGAGAGGAGGGGACAGGACATTTTTATTTCAATGTTCAAAATTCTTTAGTTGTTTTCAAAATGTTCAAAATTGAGCCTAAAGTTCACACCCACAAAGAAGAGACAGACACTTTCTTCTTGATCATTTGGTCATTGGATTTTGGTGTCTATGATTCTTTCTATAATGGAGTCACATTTCTCAAGTCCACAGGCTATGTTCGGGCACTGAATGAAGAAGTCTCCTGAAATGGGCCTTCATGGACCACCTGTTCAGAAGGTCCTACATAATATACTATCCAATGATTTCAATGGCTCTCTGTGAAAATGGCCTCTATATGAAATGTGTACTTTTCCTTCTCTTTTTTATCATTCACTAGAGTTTGTGAAGTCTGAGACCTCATCCACTGCTTCAATACTTGGGAAAGTGTCTTTCATGAAAAAAAAAAAAAAACTCAATGGGAATTTCTTTTATGAACAAAAAACTGAATAATGTATTTTTTGAGAGACAGTCGAGAAATGTTTAGTCATATTTCTGAATGGATACAACATACTAAAAGACTAATCTCCAGATCTGGGAATTTGTTGGAATATCAGAAATTCTTTGATGCACACAAACCATGACAATTTTAAATAATTGTCTCATGTGTCCTCTTGAATTAGATTTTTCTCACTTTTGGGCAGAGACTTGGGATTGTGAAATTTGTGCTCTTTCCCCTGAAATGACCCAATTTTGTCTCTACTAGAGAACTCTGGTTTCTTCACACTTCATGAGTCTGATCTGAATGAGGTGTTTTTGATATTCTAATGAAAACAACCCTGAGGCAAAGCCACTGAGGCACAGACTTTTTAAAATGGAATCTGGAGTTTGTAGGAGGTTTGTATTCACCAGTGCTAAATGTCAAAGTACAGAAATCGCACAGAGAGGCATGTGAAGTCACAATTCATTTCTTGTTTCTCATCATATTTTGGATGAGAATACCTTAGGCAACTGATCAGTCATAACATGTTTGTGACCAGATAATGAACTTTTTTTTAAACCAACTATTTTGGAGAACTCCCAAGTGAAGGCGCTCTCTTGGACATTCTTTAGGGATTTAGGGTTGCCCCAATTAGAGACAATCAAATTGTACATTTTTTTAACATCATGCCATTCATGTTGTTCTTTTGTTAAAACTAATTATCAAGAATATGATTTGGAAATTGATAATACATACCTTTAATTAGGACATTGCACAAGCCAGACAGTGGTGGCACACGCCTTTAATCCCAGCACTTGGAAGGCAGAGGCAGGTGGATTTCTGAGCTCAAGGCCAGCTTGGTCTACAGAGTGAGTTCCAGGACAGCCAGGGCTACACAGAGAAACTCTGTCTCAAAAAACAAAAACAAAAACAAAACAACAAAAAAAAAAAGACATTGCACAGTATATCATAATAGTGTATTCCATAAATATATCAATTTAAACACCAATTGCAATTTAAAGTTAATTGTGAATTGAAAAAGACCAGTTATGATAAAATTCTGTTTTAACTTGCTTTAAGGTTATTTGTTATTCAAAATTTATTCTTATACGTGAAACTATTAATAGGCAAATAAACGTCTATGTAGGATTGCCCCTAAGTGCTGTTGGGACATGATCAAGTAGTCTTTGTAAGTCATTGTCTTTGAGCTGGTACCATATTTTAAATGACACAAAGCAGGTAGAAGAAATTAGGAACATGGAGCAGAAGAGAGTAAACACAAGTTGGAACTAGGACAATTGCAAAAGCTTGGGTCTCTCACTTCATCTTTGCTGGTGTGTGCTATGGACAAGTCATACTTTCTGTTCCAGACCTAAACACAAACTGTTCAATATGTCAAAGCAAAGGAATGGGAAGGGAGGGTAGCTCCAGTCCCACATTCTACCCCATGATAGTGCTGTGAGCTCACAATGATTGGCCAGGTGTGTGAGCCACTAGCATGACTGAGGCTTGAATTCTTCTGCCTTGTTCTGCACTAGAGGGAGCAACAGAAATGAACTGAAGAGATTTCACGCTCAACAGTCTTGCAGGTGATATTTGACTTTAGGAAGTAGGTATGTGACTTTGTGACAAGATATTTTTCCAATTGCCATCAGCTCTATTTTGAGGGCTTTTTAACCTCTGACAAGTGTTATAATGAAATTCACACACAGACAAATAGACCTCTGCACATTTAGTTCCACCTTAGGCTTTGTTTGTTTGCTGAAGAAGGTGGAGGATCATCACACACAATCAAGAAAGGGTACAGAAATAGTATAGCCTATTTCCCATGCCTAAACTTTAGAAAATCTAAGGAAAGGTATGATGTTTATTTTAAACTATAAACATGTCATAACATAGAATCACCTTGCCTTTCAGATTAAAGATGTTGATATTTTGTTTGTTCGTTCGTTTTATAGGAGCCCATAGCCTCTGGATCTTTGAAGAGTCTCTGAACTTAAAAAAAAAAAAATCCTTTATTTATATTACAACTCTATCTGTATCCCTAGAAGCTTGCTATTGCCAAGAACAGCCAGGTGAGACCCTCAAGTCCAAAATCCCTGCCTTTTGGGTCCCAGCAAGCACAGCAGCCATGGAGTATGTATGCCCTGTTCCTTTTGTGCTCCGTCTTTCAGTCCATGCCTCTAATCACAATTCCAATATCTTTCTACTAACCCAGCCCTAGAGAGGATACTAGTAGGAAAATTCCAACAAACAGAGGGTAACTATACCCAAGGAAACAAAAGAAATAGAGAATTTCATGCCAGAAAATAAAGAGAGAATTATACACATACAGACACACAAACACACACACACACACACACACAGACACACAGACACACACACACCACAGTACCACCACCACCAATCACTAGCCACTAGCATCTCTCAGCATCAATGTTCTCAATTTTCTAAAAAAATGAACACAGACTCACAAAGTAGATGTGTAGATAGGATTCATCATTCTTCTGCATACAAGAAATTCTCATTAGCAATAGAGATAGACATTACCTCAGAGTAAAGGGGTAGGTAAAGGTTTTCCAAGCAAATAGACCTACAAAACAAACTGGAGTAACTATTCTAATAACTAATAAAATAAACTTTCAACCAAAAGTAATCTAAGGAGATGGAAAAGGACACTTCATACTCATCAAAAGAAAATTCCACCAAGATAACATCTTAATTCTGAACACCTATGACACAAATGCAAAGGCACCCACATTCTTAAAGGAAACATTACTAAATCACACATCAATCCCCACACATTAATAGTAGGAGACTTCAAAGCCCTAATCTCACTAATGAACATCATCCAGACAGAAACTAAAAAGAGAAATAATGAAAATAACAGAAATTCTGAAGCAAACAGTTCTAACAGATATCTATAGAACATTTCATCTGAATACAATAGATTAAACCTTCTTCTCAGCACCACATGGAACCTTCTCCATATACTCAGCCACAAAGCAAGGCTCAACAGATACAAGAACTTTGAAATAACTCTTGGTACCCTATCAGAGCACCATGGATTAATGCTGGACTTCAACAAAACCAGAAACAATAGAAACCCTACAAATTCATGGAAACTGAACAACTAACTCTCTACTCAATAACCCCTGGATAAGGGAAGACATAAAGAAAGATATTAAAGACTTTCTAAAATTGAATGAAAATGAAGGCACAACATAACCAAACTTATGGGACACAAAGAAAGCAGTGTTAAGAGGACTAGGTGCCTTTACAAAAAAAATTGAGAGTTCTTATAATGAAAATTTTAAAGTGCACCTGAACATTCTAGAAAAATGAAACCAACATACCCAAGAGGAGTAGACAGCAGGAAATAATCAAACTCAGGGCAGAAAACAATCAATGAAAAACAAAGAGAACAATATAAAGAATCAAGAAAACCAAGAGTAGGTTCTTTGAGAAAATCAAAAAGAAAGACAAACCCTTAGCCAAACTAACTAAAAGGCAGAGAAGTAGTATCCACACTAAAAAAAAAATCAGAAATAAAAAAGGAGACATTACAATGGACACTGAGGAAATTCAAAGAATGATTAGGTCTTACTTTAAAAGCCTATACTCCACAAAATTGAGAAATCTAAATGAAATGGATGATTTCTTAGACATATATCTATTACCAAAGTAAAATCAAGAGCAGGTGAATTATCTAAATAGTACTAAAAACCCTAAGGAAATAGGAGCAGTCGTTAAAAGTCTCTCAACCAACAAAATCCCAGGGCTAGAGGGTTTTAACACAGAATCCTTCCAAACTTTCAAAGAAGAACTAATACCAGTACTCCTCAAACTATTCCACAAAATTGAAACAGAAGGAGCATTGACAACTTCATTTTATGAGGCCAGAGTCACCCTGATAGCTAATCCACACAAAGACTCAACAAAGAAAGAAAGAATTTCTGAACAATTTTCCTTATGAACATTAACAAAAAATAGTACTCGATAATCACTCACAAACTGAATCCAAGAACACATCAGGGATACCATCCACAATGACCAAGTAGTCTTCATCCAAGAAATGCAAGGTTGGTTCAATATATGAAAATCTATTAACAAAATCCACCATATAAACGACTAAAAAAAAAAAAAAAAAAAAACTACAAGATTATTTCATTGGAGGCTGAAAAAAATCCAACACTGCTTCTTGTTAAAAGTCTTAGAGATATCAGGGATATAAAACACAAATTTAAACACAATAAAGACAATATAGAGCAAGAATGTAGCCTCATCATATTTAATAAGTAGAAACTTAAAAGTAATTTCACTAAAATCAGGGACAAGACAAGGCTGTCCACTCTCTCCCTATCTCTTCAATATAATACTTCAATATAATACTTCTAGATAGAGCAATGAGACAACAAAAATACATCAAGGAAATACAAATTGGAAAAGAAGTCAAAGAATCCCTATTTTTAGATGATGTGATGAAGTACATATGTGACCCTAAAAACTTTATCAAAAAAGTCTTACAGCTGATAAATACCTTTATCAAAACAGTTGGATACGTGATTAACTCAAAGTAATCAATGCTCTCATTATAAATTAATAAACAGACTCAATAAGAAATTTAGGAAACAAGACCCTTTACAATAGCCACAAATAATATAAAGTATCTTGTTGTAACTCTAAACCAGCAAGTGAAAGACCTACATGAGAAGAACTCCATGTCTCTGAAAAATAAATTGATGAAGATATCAGAAAATGGAAAGATCACCTGTGCTCTTAGATGGGTAGCTTAACATATTGAAAATTGTCATCTTAACAAAAGCGATTCCCCTCAAAATTTCTGCAAAATTCTTTATAGACATTGAAAGAACAATCCTTTTTTTTTTTTGATATTCATTTACATTTCAAAAGTTTTCCCCTTTCCAGATCTCCCCTTCAGAAACCCCCTATTGTGTCCCCACTCCCCCTGCCTCTATGAGGGTGTTCCCCCAACCACCCACCCACTCCTATCTTCCCTTCCTAGCATTCTCCTACACTGGGGCATCTAACACCCTCAGGTCCAAGGGCCTCTCCTCCCACTGATGTTCAACAAGGCCTTCCTCTCCCACATATGTGGCCAGCACCATGGTTCCCTCCACGTATATTCTTTGGTTGGTGGTCCAGTCTCTGGAAGCTCCTGAGGGTCTGGCCAGTTGACACTGTTGCTCCCTCCATGGGGCTGCAAACTCCCTCAGCTCCTTCAGTCCTTTTTCCAACTCCTCCATCCAGGACCCCACACTCAGTCCAATGGTTAACTGCAAGCATCTGCCTCTGTATTTGTCAGGCTTTGCCTGAGCCTCTCTGGAGATAGCTAATCATGCTTCCATCAGCAAGCACTTCCCAGCATCCACAGTAACATCCAAGTTTGGTCGCTATATATGGCATGTATCCCCAGGTGGAGCAGTCTCTGGAAGGCCTTTCCTTCAGTCTGTGCTCCACACTTTGTCTCAATATTTCTTCCTATGAGTATTTTGTTTACCCTTCTAAGAAACACTGAAGCATCCACATTTTGGTCTTCCTTCTTCTTAGGCTTCTTATGGTCTGTGATTTGAATCTTGAGTATTCCAAATTTTTGGGCTAATATCCACTTATCAGTAAGTATATACCTTGCTTGTCCTTTTGTAATTGAGTTACCTCACTCAGGATGATATTTTCAAGTTACACTCATTTGCCTGAGAAGTTCATGAAGTCATTCTTTTTAATAGCTGAGTAGTATTCCATTGTGTAAATATACCACATTTTTTTGTATCCACTCCTCTGTTGATGGACATCTGGGTTGTTTCCAGCTTTTGGCTATTATAAATATAGCTGCTATAAACATAGTGGAGCATGTGTCTTTATTACATGTTGGAGTGTCTTCTAGGTATATGCCCAAGAGTGGTATAGCTGGGTCCTCAGGTAGTACTATGTCCAATTTTCTGAGGATCCAACAAACTGATTTCCAGAGTGGTTATACCAGCTTGCAATCCCTCCAGCAATGGAAGAGTGTTTTTCTTTTTCTACATCCTCGCCAGCATCTGCTGTTACCTGAGTTTTTGATCTTAGCCATTCTGACTGGTGTGAGGTAGAATCTCAGACTTGTTTTGATTTGCATTTCCCTGATGACTAAGGATGTTGAACATTTCTTTAGGTGCTTCTCAGCCCTGCATATTTCCTCAGTTGAGAATTCTCTGTTTAGTTATGTTCCCCATTTTTTAAAATAGGGTTATTTGGTTTTCTAGAGTCTAACTTCTTGAATTCTTTTTGTATATTGGATATTAGCTAGCCCTATATCAGATGTAGGATTGGTAAAGATCTTTTCCCAATCTGTTGGTGGCCATTTTGTCATTGTCAGTGTCCTTTGCCTTACAGAAGCTTTGCAATTTTATGAGGCCCCATTTGTTGATTCTTGATCTTAGAGCACAAACCATTGATGTTCTGTTCAGAAACTTTTCCCCTGTGCCCATGTGAAAGAACAATTCTTATTCTTATATGGAAAAACAAACAAACAAACAAAAAAACTGGATAGCTAAAACTATTCTGTACAATAAAAGAACTACTAGAAGAATCACTATCACTTGCTTCAAGTTGTACTACAGAGCAACAGTAATGAAAACTCCATGGTATTGGTATAGAAACAAACAGTTTATCAATGGACTTGAATCAAAGACTGAGAAATTAACTCACAAACCTATTAAGACTTGATTTTTGACAGAGAAGGCAAAACCACACAATGGAAAAAAAAGAAAGCATCTTCAACAAATGGTGCTGTTCTATCTGATTGTCTGCATGTAGAAGAATGCAGATACATTCAAAGTCCAAGTGGATCACAGAACTCAACGTAAAACAGTACGCACTAAATCTAATGGAACGGAAAGTTTGAAATAGCCTTGAACTCATTGGTACAGGAGACAACTTCCTGAACAGAAAACCCATATCTCGCACACTAAGATCAACAATTAATACATGGGACCTCATAAAACGAAAAAGCTGTATAAGGCAAAGGATTATGTCAATATGACTACATTTGATGAATATACCCAAAATATAAAGAACATAAGAAGTTAGACAGCAACAACCCAAATGACCCAATTAAAAACAGGGATATAGAGCTAAATGGAGAATTCTTTTTTTTTTTCCAAAGGAGCTCTGGCAATATTTTATTAAAGAAAAACTTTCTTATTTACTTCTCACCAGTCTGTTCTGGCATGCTTCTGATAATATCAGAATCACCTGGGTCGATGATAGCCAGGGTGCATACTCTATAGTATTTTCCACACGCTGTATCCAATTCAATATTATTGCCACTGTAGTGATGGACACCAGTTTTAGCCAACATGGCATAGCATTCTATTTCAGATTTCCTCAAAGCTTGGCAGTTGTTGACGAGGATAACCACCTTTACTTTGCATTGTCTGATCATCTTCAGAGTCTAGTTTTACCCCACCACATACTTTCCACTTTTCATAACAAGCTGAAGCCTAGAGTTAATCAACTCCAGAGACTTTTTCATCTTCTTTGTGGCCATCATCTTCTTGCCTTAAGGGCAAGACAATTCCCAACCAAGATCAGCCACCAAGATGACCAGGAACAAGAAACAACAGAGAATTCTTAACAGGACATTATCTAATGACTGAGAAACACTTAAAGAAATGTTCAGTGTCCTTAGTGATTAGAGAAATGAAGGTCAAAACATCTCTGAGATTCAACCTTACACACATCGCAATGACTAAGATAAAAAAACTCAAGGAATAGCACATGCTGGGGAGAATATGGAGAAGGGGAAACATGCCTTCATTGCTGGAGGGAGTGCATTCTGGAAATCATTTTGGATGGTTCTCAGAAAATTGGCAATAATTCTACCTCAAGACCCAGCTATACTTTTCTTGGGCATATACCCAAAAGGTGCCCAACTGTCCCTCAAGGACACCTGCTCAACTATGTTCATAGCAGCTTTATTCATAATAGCCTAGAAATAACTCAAATGTCCCTCAACTGAAGAATAAATAAAGAAAATGTAGTCCATTTACAGAATGAAAAACCATTCAGTTACTAAAAATAAGGACATCATGAATTTTGCAGGGAAATGGATGGAACTAGAAAATATCATCCTGAATGAGGTAACCCAGACCAAAAGAACATGCATGGTATATACTAACATATAAGTGGATATTAGCCATAAAGTACAGGCTAACCACAATACAATTCACAGACTCAAAGAAGCCAAATAGCAAGATGGTCCAAGGGAGAACGGTTAAATATTTCTCAGAAGGGGAAATTAAATATCTGAGGTGGGTAGAGGGAGGGAACTGTTCAGAAGATGGATGGGGTGGGAAAAGGGGTAGGGGATCAGGTAGAGGAAGAATAGAGGAGTGAGAAATAAAATTGGCATTGGGAGGACATGCTAGAGAACTGGGTTGGGGTAAGGCCCCAGGGAGTCTATAGGGGTGAGTAACTGAGACTCCTAGCAGGGAGAGATGCAGATCCTGAAGTGACCACCTCCTATAGCCATGTAGGACTCTCACTGGAGGAATAACCTATCCACAAAATCCTCAACCCCAAATATCTCCTGCCTACAGATGTGTAGGGACAAAGATACAGCAAAGACAGAGGGAATGGCCAACCAATGACTGGCCTAAATTGAGACCCATCCATGGACAAGAACCAATCCCTGACACTATTATTGATACTCTATATGCTTGCAAATAGGATCCTAACATAACTGCCTTCTGAGAGGCTCCACACAGCACTCAATGAAAAAAGATGCAGACATTGAGCCAAACATTAGAAGGAGCTTGGGAAGTCTGGTGAAAGAATCGGGGGAAGGACTGAAAAATCAGACTGAAAAAAGATGCAGACATAGAGACAAACATTAGAAGGAGCTTGGGAAGTCTGGTGGAAGAATTGAGGGAAGGATTGAGAAACCAGAAGAGGATAAAGACTCCAAAGACAGACCAACAAAGTTGACTATTCTGCACTCTTGGGGCATCCCAATGCCTGAACCATGACCCCATCTACTCCAACCCACACACAAATGTAGCACATGTGTACCTTAGTTTTCCTGTGAGTTCCCCACGAACTTGGGTCTGTGCTGACCCTGAATCTGTTGCCTGCCTCTAGATCCAGTTCCTCTAGGTAAGCTGCCTTGCCTTGTCTCAGTGGGAAAGAAAGTGCCTAGTCATGCAGTGAATTGATATGCCAGAGTAGGGGGATATCCAGGGAGACCTCCCCTTTTCTAGAGGAGGAGGATAAGGAAGATTGGGAGGAGGATCTCTGTGTGTGTCAGGAAGGGTGCTGGAAGGAGGTGGGGGCTGATATTGGAGTGTAAAGTGAAAAAATTACGTTGTGGAAAACACTAAGGAAACAAAGCTTTCTTTTTTTTAATTAATTAATTTTTTTGATACTTTATTTACATTTCCAATGTTTTCCCTTTTCTAGGTCCCCTCTTTGGAACCCCACTATACCCTCCCCCTCCCCACCTCTATGAGGGAATTCCACCTCCCACCCACCCGCCCACCCATTTCCTTATTCCCACCTTCACATTCCCCTTTACTGGGGCCTTTAACACCCTCAGGACCTAGGGCCTCTCCTCTCCCTGATGGCCAACAAGGCCATCCTCTGCCACATATGTGGTGCAAACCATGGGTCCATAGATGTGTATTCTTTGGTTGGTGGTCCAAACTCACGGACAACTGGAGGGGTGGTCAGGCCCATTGACGCTGTTGCTCCCTCCATGGGGCTGCAAACTCCCTCAGCTCCTTCAGTCCTTTCTCCAACTCCTCCATCTGGGACCTCACTCTCAGTCCAGTGGTTACTGTAAAGTGAAACTTGGGCATTCTGAACTTTTGGGCTACTATCCACTTATCAGTGAATACATACCATGTTCGTTATTTTGTGACTGAGTTACCTCGCTCAGGATGACATTTTCAAGTTCCATCTATTTGCCTGCAAATTTCATTAAGTCATTGTTTTTAATAGCTGAGTAGTACTCCATTGTGTAGATATACCACATTTTCTGTACCCATTCCTCTGATGAGGGACGTCTGGGTTGTTTCCAGCTTCTGGCTATTATAAATATGGCTGCTATGAATATAGTGGAGCATGTGTCTTTATTACATGTTGGAGCATCTTCTGGGTATATGCCCAGGAGAGGTATAGCTGGGTCCTCAGGTAGTATTATGTCCAATTTTCTGAGGGTCCTCCAAAATGATTTCCAGGGTGGTTGTACCAGCTTGCAATCCCACCAACAGTGGAGGAGTATTCCTCTTTCACCACATCCTTGCCAGCATCTGCTGTCATCTGAGTTTTTGATCTTAGCCATGCTGACTGGTGTGAGGTGGAATCTCAGACTTGTTTTGATTTGCATTTCCCTGATGACTAGGGATGTTGAGCATTTCTTTAGGTGCTTCTCAGCCCTGCGAATTTCCTCAGTTGAGAATTCTCTGTTTAGCTCTGTTCCCCATTTTTTGATGGGGTTATTTGGTTTTTTGGAGTCTAACTTCTTGAGTTCTTTGTATAAATTGGAAAGTAGCCCTCTATCTGACATAGAATTGGTTAAGATCTTTTCCCAATCTGTTGGTTGCCGTTTTGTCCTATTGACAGTGTCCTTTGCCTTACAGAAGCTTTGCAATTTCATGAGGTCCCATTTGTCTATTCTTGATCTTAGAGCATAGGCCTCTGGTGTTCTGTTCAGGAACTTTTCCCCTGTACCCAGGTGTTCGAGAGTTTTCCCCACTTTCTCTTCTATTAGATTCAGTGTATCTGGTTTTATGTGGAGGTCCTTGATCCACTTGGACTTGAGCTTTGTACAGGGAGTTAGGAATGGATCAATTCTCATTCTTCTACATGTAGACAGCCAGTTGAACCAGC
>CM052709.1:36452158-36474864 GCA_028551405.1 Uromys caudimaculatus | reverse complement strand
GGATTATTTCAATCTTCTTGTATCTGTGGAGGTTTGTTTTGTGACCGATTATATGGTAAGTTTTGGAGAAGGTACCATGTGGTGCTGAGAAGAAGGTATATTCTTTTGATTTAGGATGAAATGTTCTATAGATAATCTGTTAAATCCATTTGGTTCATAACTTCTGTTAGTTTCACTGTGTCTCTGTTTAATTTGTGATTCCAAGATCTGTCCATTGATGATAGTGGAGTGTTGAAGTCTCCTACTATTATTGTGTGAGGTGCAATATGTGCTTTGAGCTTTAGTAAGGTTTCTTTTATGAATGTGGGTGCTCTTGCATTTGAAGCATAGATGTTTAGAATTGAGAGTTCTTCTTGGTGGATTTTTCCTTTGATGTGTATGAATTGTCCTTCCTTATCTTTTTTGATGACTTTTGGGTGAAAGTCAAATTTATCTGATATTAGAATGGCTACTCCAGCCTGTTTTTTGGTTCCATTTGCCTGGAAACTTGTTTTCCAGTCCTTTACTCTGAGGTAGTGTTTGTCTTTATCGCGGAGGTGTGTTTCTTGAATGCAGCAAAATGCTGGGTCCTCTTTATGGATCCAGTCTCTCAGTCTATGTCTTTTTATTGGGGAATTGAGTCCCTTGATGTTAAGAGATATTAAGGAATAGTGATTGTTCGTTCCTGTTATTTTCGATGTAACTTTTAGGTTTGTGTGGCTATCTTCTTTTCAGTTTGTTGAAAGATTACTTTCCTGTGTTTTCTACAGTGTGGTTTCCCTCCTTGAGTTGACATTTACCATTTATTATCCTTTGTAAGGCAGGGTTTGTGAAAACATATTGTATAAATTTGGTTTGTCATAGAATATTTTGGTTTCACCATCTATGTTAATTGAGAATTTTGCTGGGTATACCAGCCTGGGCTGGCAGTTGTGTTCTCTTAGGGTCTGTATGAGTTCTGCCCATGATCTTCTATCTTTCATAGTCTCTGGTGAGAAGTCTGGTGTAATTCTGATAGGTCTGCCTTTATATGTTATTTGACCTTTTTTCCTTAATGCTTTTAATATTCTTTCCTTGTTTTGTGTATTTGGTGTTTTCACTATAATATGACGGGATGAAATTCTTTTCTGGTCCAATCTATTTGGAGTTCTGTAAGCTTCTTGGACATTTATGTTCCTCTCTTTCTTTAAGTTAGGGAAGTTTTCTTCATGATTTTGTTGAAGATATTTCCTGGTCCTTTAAGTTGGGAATCTTCACTCTCTTCGATACCTGTTATCCTTAGGTTCTGTCTTCTCATTTTGTCCTGGATTTCATGGATGTTTTGGGTTAGGAGCTTTTTGCATTTTGTATGTTCTTTTACTGTTGTGTCGATGTTGTCTATGGTATCTTCTGCTCCTGAGATTCTCTCTTCTATCTCTTGTATTCTGTTGGTGATGCTTACATCAATGGTTCCTGATCTCTTTCCTAGATTTTCTAACTCCAGGGTTGTCTCTTTTTGAGATTTCCTTATTCTTTCTATTTCTATTTTCAGCTACTGGATAGTTTTGTTCAATTCCTTTGTCTGTTTGATTGTGTTTTCCTGTAATTCTTTAATGGATTTCTCTGTTTTCTTTTTAAGGGCTTCTAGTTCTTTACCTCTGTTCTCTTGTGTTTCTTTTAGTGTGTTAATTTCTTTCTTAAACTCTTCTATCATCATCATGAGAAATGATTTTAAATCTGAGTCTTGCTTTTCTGGTGTGTTGGGGAATTCAGGGCTTGCTGTGGTGGGAGATCTGGGTTCTGATGTTGCCAAGTAGCCTTGGTTTCTGTTCCTTAGGTTCTTGCCCTTGCCTTTTGCCATCTTGTTAACTCTGATGTTAGTTGATCTTACTCTGTCTGGCTATGGCTTGTTTCTCCTTCAGGCCTCTGTATCAATACTCCTTGAAGACAAGCTCTCTCTGAGAGGTGTTTGGGTTTGGAGTGCTGTGGCACAGGGTCAGCTCTGGGGTGCAGACAGAAACCAGAAGCATCTTGTCCCCAGCTGTCTCTTGGTTCCTATGTCCTGATGGCTCTTCATGGGTCCCTCTTGATCCAGTGAGTTTGAACAGAAGTGGTGGTTTTGCCTATGCTCGAAGGTGTGTCAGCACTCCTGGGATACCAGCTCTCTCCTGGAGCCCTGTGGCCCAGGCCAAGGTCTCCAGGTCCCGGTGAGCAATGGTGCTTGTCTTATCCCACTCACAGCTTTTCCACCCTCCTGGGAGGATGGCTTTCTCCTAGCACTGCTTGTCTTTGTAATCCTGGTTGCCCAGGCACAGGTGTCCTGCCACAGATAAAAACCGGAAGGTTCCTGTCCCTTACTTTTCCTCCTCAGTCTCTGTGTCCTGAGGGCCTGGGAGAGTAATTTTCTCATGGTGTTGCTTGGCTGTGGGACCCTAGTGGCCCAGGCAGAGGTCTCCTGCCACAGATGGGAATCAGAGGGTTCCTATGCCCGCCTACCTCAGTCCCTGTGTCCCGCAGGTTCGGGGCGGTTCCTGGTGAGCAGTGGTACTCGCCTTGGCCCCAGTCCTGGCTTTTCCAAGCTCCTGGGAGGGTAGCTTTCTCCTGGCACTAATTGGCTATGGAGTCCTGTGGCCCAAGTTGAAGTCCCAGCCACAGATGGAGACCGGCGAAACAAAGCTTTCTAAAAACAGTATGACCAGCACACATATGAACTTATAGAGACAGGGAAGATGCATAAGGCTTGAATGGATCTGCATTAGATTGGGTCCTAGAGCTGAAAGGAGAAGGAACGCGTGCCTACATCTCTAACCCAGAAGCTGTCCATAAGTGATAACCACTTGCAAATGAAAATTTAGTTTTCTCCAATGGAGTCTCATTTAAGTCTCATTAAGACTGCATGCTAAGCAGCTAACCAAAATACAAATGAACTTAATGGCATCTTTGGAGGTTCCTTGTATCATAATATTGTGTCAGGTTTTCCTTCCTTGTCTTTTCCCCCTATAGATTCTTTGCTTATATATTATGGCTTCTGGTTTTGTTTTCCTTATATTATTCATGTTTCTCTACATCTGTACTATTTATTGTGTGTGCCTTTTCTTTGGCTATTTTCCTTATGTTTGTTGGTTTTTTCTATTCGAATTTGTGTTTATCTTATTATATTTTATTTTATTATGATCTCTTAGGTGCCTGATGTCTTCTAGTAAGAATCAGAAATGTGGTACATCCAGATGGGAGGAAATGTGGGGAGGAACTGGAAAGAATACAGGGAAGAAAAACAATCATCAGAGTATATTGTGTATAAAATAACTATTTTAAATTTAAAAAAAATATTTATTTTTTAAGGATAAGGAGAGATGGCTCAGTGGCTAAGAATATTTCCTTCTCTTGCAGAAGGCTAGAGACTGGATTCTAGCCTTCCTTGGGTGACTCAGAACTGCATGTAATTCTAGTTCCAAGAGAGTTAACAGACTCTTTTGGCTTCTACATGTACGTCTGTGTGTATCCACAATGTGTGCAGGTATCTGTGGAAGTCATAGAGAGTGTTAGAGACTATAGAACTGCAAATTCAGGTGATGATAATCTGCCTAAGATGTGTACTGGGAACTAAAATTCAATCTTCTTCAAAAGCAGCAAGAATTCCTAATTGCTAAATTAGTATACGTCATACCTACATTCTATATACTGAGAACCACAGATTAGTATGGCCTTATCCTTCTTTAAGAAAGTTTCATTTTGTAGTAGACAGAGACTGTTACAGAAAGCCAGAACTGGCCACAATGTAAAGAACAACCTACTGTGGAGTTCATACTCACAATTGCAACATACTCCAACACAACTTCTACACTTTAAGTCTCAGGGAATATCATGAAAGACGGGATGGAAAGATTGAAGCCATAGAGGACCAGGATATCTGCTGGGAGATTGTGTCTTCTGAACACAAGACCTTCACTCATGATATCACAAAAAAATGGTATCCTAATCAAGACCAAGCAATGATAAAACTCAGTTTACAAGCCCATGTGTGTGGGGAAATCTCACAAGGCCCCACCCCCAAGTGAAAAACTATATGCAGTTAATGACTACTGAGAGGAGGGGAAATTTAGTCATCCCCAGGGATAAATCTCTAACTAGTTATACAATCCCAAAGCTCAGCCCTGAAAACAAATAGATACAAACAACACTAAACAGACTAAGGTTGTGTTTATATATTTATTCACACATATATGCAAATAATAATTAATCAATTATAAAGTAGGCCATGAAATTGAAGTGTTAGGAGTAGGAGGAAGGAGGAAATAATGTAATTGTATTTAATTAAATGAGAGAAACAGAGACCAAAAATAGACAGACACACATACATATACACACACACACACACACACACACACACAGAGAGAGAGAGAGAGAGAGAGAGAGAGAGAGAGAGAGAGAGAGAGAGAGAGAGAGAAAGAGAGAACCATGTGTGCAGCTGTGTAGGCTATGTACTGCCCACTGCCCAGCTCTGGGGATTGCTATTTCTAGGTGCTAAAAAAATTTCATCCTAAAATAGAAATGGATATAGGACATGAGGGAAGGAATCAAGAGGGAAAAAGAAGGACAGTTATTATTTGTTAGGAAGATCACAAAGGACACACAGCATGGAGTGGGTTCACTCTAACAGGGTCTTCCAGGGATGAAGATATTTGTCTTTCTGCTAACAAACTGAGAATCAGGCTTTTGTTGCTTTGTTGCTTGATCATGTTGAACATAGAGGGGTGTGTATGTGTGTGTTTGTGTGTGTGTGTGTGTGTGTGTGTGTGTGTGTGTAGACCCATCGCATCCCTCTTGTAAACAATTTTTTATATCCAAATCTGCTGTCAGTTACCTTTGCAAATTCTCTTCTCACCCTTAGCTTCTTTGGTTCAACATCCATGATTCATAAATTACATTTTAAAATTGGACTATTAACAGATGAGCTATACAGCTCACACCTGATTAACTATCTTGATGACTTTTATATAAATATGTACAAAACTCTATACCCTTAAAACATGTGGCATTTTTGCCATGTTTTAAACTGCCTTATCAAGAGCTAACATGCCATAGTGGTCTTCCATTTTCATGTACACAGTCAATTTTAGTCCTGTATAAAGTTAAGCCGTGCAGAACTTCAGAGAAATTGGGCTTGTGCTGAAGTGGGAGAACCTACCTGATCCTTTGACCTACACATTGGTGGAACAGTAATACCCCACTAGGGTAGCTAAGTACTAGATTGTTCCCTGGTGTTTGTAATGTTCCATGTCTAGCAGTTTAGGTCTTCATCTATTTCAAAGCAGATGATAAGAGGCTGATCATGTTTCTGAGTGTTAAGCTATGCATATTGTGTAAAAATTAATACAATTAATTTTTTGAAGAACATTACTTTATTTTTAGATAGATGGCTAGCTAGATGGATGGATAGATGAGGCAGAGCTCCCCAAGCCAAACAATTCAACTAACAAATTTGTTTCTTTTTCTCTGGCCTTTTTATACCTTCTTAGACAAAGAGTTCTTTGGAAAATTATCTCAGAGATAAAATGTTACATAAAATGGGATTTACAGAAGGATGTTGATATTATGTTCAAAGCAATGTTTCATTCTATATACACGTTACAAGTTCAAAGCAAGAATTTTTACATGGACTTACTTGTCTTTGTACGACCCTGACACTTGATCAGTGGTACTTACTTCGAGATGCCCCCAGTGATACACCGAGATGCAGATTGATGCAAATGCAAGAGATTTATTTTCCAGCATGTCGCGGTCAACCCTCAATCAGTCCTTCTAGGTGAAAGACGAGAAGGTGACCCTGAATGGCTATTACAAGCAATTTTTATACTTTTTAGGGACACAGATGACATTAGCAAGGCTACAGTTTAAACTTTTTGGCTAAGCATATTGACCTTTAAATCTATTGGCTAGCAAGCACGGCACATATTTGAACTCTACCTGGGACTTTCCAGAGGGTCAGGTAACTATCAGTCAGCATATTCTGAGAATTTTTTACTCAAGAATGTTTCTGTAAGTGGAGAATAGAACTTGACCTAGCCTTGAGCTCAAGTGGAAGGGGGTAGTTGTAAAGAGAGTGTGGGACTGGAAAAAGCCCTTAGGGTCCCTCATTTCCCCTTTTTCCTTGTACAAGCTCCAATCCTGGAGCTATGCTCAGGAGTCTTGGGTAACTAAGTCATATTCTTCAGGTCCTGTCCTCAGAGTCTTATATTGTTGGCACAGGACCATCAGCTGCACTGCTCCTATTCTCTCTTTTATGAAGGCTATAAGCTTCTTCAATATGCAGAGTCCAAAGGTCAACAATAGCAGGAGAATAATTAGGGGTCCTAACAAGGTGAATAAGAGGGTGGTTAACAAAGGGGAGGAGTTAAACCAAGACTGGAACCAGCCCTCACTCTGTTCTCTTTCTCTCTTCCACTTGGCTAGCTCTTCTCTCACCTTGACCCAGATTGGTCTACATAAAAGCAACAATCCTCAGCTAAGGCAGCACATAACCCTCCTTTCTGAAGGAAAAGTTAAGTCTAATCTCCTCCTATTCTGTAGTGCTACTTCTGATAATGAAGCCAATGATTCTTGAAGGTGACTGATGGAAGTTTCTATTCTCTCTATATCCAAATCAATGGCTGACCTCAGACTGTCATAATTTTTCCCTTGTAAGACCAAGTTGATGGTGCCATTTCCAAGAAAAAATCTTGGGTCCAAGGAGCCACTGGCACCAAAATGTATTCATGGACTACCTGAAGAACAGTGGACCTAGGGATGGTCTGGATATCCCATTCATTTATGGTCATCCCAGACTGTCCCTGCACTCTGTTGGGGTGAAACTTACTATCCAAGATGGGGGCCCAGATATACTTCCTATCTGATGGGCCTCAAATAACTGGCCCAAAAGGAGAGCAGATGGGTAGAGGAAAGACCTCTCTGACTGACCCCTGCCAGGAGCCAAGGCTGCCTGGTTTACAAACAAGAGCAGTTTTCTCCATGAAAGTCAGAGACATGAGGGTGCTGCTGTGATGGACAGCACAAATGTCATCTGGACAGAATGTTTACCCCCAGCACATCGGCACAGAAAGTGGAGCTAGTTGCCATTGTCAAGGCCTTGGATGTTGGGGCCAGTAAAAAAATTAACATCTATACAGATAGCAGATATGCCTTTGCCACAGCTCACATTTATGGGGCTATATATCAAGAGAGAGAACTGCTCCATCATAGGGAAAAGGAATTTAAAAAAAAAACAAAAACAAAAACAAAAAAAAAAAACCACACACACAAAATAACAAAAAAACCAAGCAGGCAATCTTGGACCTCTTGGATGCCCTGATGAAACCAGCAACTGTGAGTATTATTCATTGCCCAGGACATCAGAAGGGAAGAGACTCAGTGGCCCAGGGCAGATCAAGTGGTTCGAGAAGTGGCTATGCAGGAGCCTATCTTGGTTATGGGCCTGCAAGAGACACCTGCTGGGAAATGGGACTGGACTAAGGAATGGCCTCACTTAAAATATACTGCAGAAGAAAGGACTCAGATTGCTAGCCACCCTACCAACTATTACCTAGAGAAGGAAGGGCAATGGCACACAAAAGAAGAAAAAAATAATATATTTCTCAGAAAGCAAGCAAAAGACTTACTAGGCCAATTGCATAGAAGGACACATTTAAGGGATAAAAAGCTTGTTCAAGCAGTTAAGGGACCTAAAGTATTTATAATGAACCTCAGGTTTTAGACCAGAGAGACAGTAGAACAGTGTAAGGTATGCCAGCAAGTGAATGCTTATGTAGCCAATAGTAAACAGGGCAAAAGACCTAGGGGAGAATTGACTGGGGTTTATTGGGAGGTCGATTTCACAGAAGTTAAGCCAGAAAAATATGGTTACAAATACCTTCTAGTGTTTGTGGATACTTTCTCTGGATGGGTTGAGGCTTTCCCCACCAAGCAGGAAACAGCTACCGTAGTAGCCAAGAAGATATCAGAGGACATTTTCCAGAGGTTTGGAGTGCCCAAGCTAATTTGATCAGACAATGGTCCTTCTTTTGTCTCTAAAGTAAGTTAGGAATTGGCAGAGACATTGGGGACTAATTGGAAGCTCCATTGTACATACCCTCCCCAGAGCTCAGGGCAGGTAGAGAGAATGAACAGAACCCTAAAAGAGACCTTAACCAAACTGTCCTTAGAGACGAGTGCTGACTGGGTGGTGCTCCTTCCCTGGCCCTGTTCCAAGCCCAGAACACTCCCTACCATTTTAACTTGATCCCTTTTGAGATCCCGTTTGGTACTCTAACTCCCTTGGTGTCTACTGGGCCCTCCCTGAAGGTATCCCAACTCACTGATAGGAACCTTTTCTTGAGGCTCCAAGCCCTTTAGTCAGTACAACGTGAGCTTTGATCCAAACTATCTGCCTTAAATATACCAGGAATGCCACAGACCCATAACCGCTTCCAGACTGGTGACGACCTACATAAGGAGACATCGGGTACAGTTGCTGGAACCTTAGTGGAAGGGAGTCTTCCTGATGCTGCTAACCACTCCCACAGCCCTCAAGGTGGATAGTAGTGTGGCCTGGGTGCACGATTCCTGTGTGAAACCTGCAGATGTCCCGCTCCCTGCAGACACCCCATTGGACGGTACTGGATAGTACAGAAGACAGACAATCCACTCAAGCTCCAGCTCACTGGACCTTGATCATGACTCCCTGGTGGTACTTTTGGATTCTGGTTCCTTCCCCCATCCTATGTGCCTGTCCACCAAATGACACTCACTGTCTCCCTTCTGTTGTGGTTGAGGTGGCTGGGGCAGCCACAGGGACCTCCACTTTGGTTTTACAAGGGAAAAATTATGACAGTCGAAGAACTGCATAAAGGTTAAGTTTGATTATCAGAAAATTCAAGACTATGTTAGGTGATATGAGTTATGAAATCAAGCAGCTGTCTTCCCAAGTAAGCACGATGACAAAGCCATTTTAAAATCCTGGTTGTTTGATTTTATTTTTAGCAACCAAAGACTTGGAGTACATCTCTTTCCAAACAAAAGCAGACAAGCATTAAAACACATTACCTAAGATGCTGTTCAGCTGAGCTCATTCCTAAGGATCAGGTAACTTTATGATAAAGTTGTCTACAAGGCATGACTTCTATGCCATTTACAGGTTGATCAGTAATTCTCTAGTTTTGTAGCTAAATCCTGTGTCTTTAATTTTGTTTATTTTCATCTTCAGCTTGATCCGCTTTTTACAAGGACTTACTTGGGACCTTTAAGGATCTTAGATTGAGAAATTCCCTGTGACTTACCACATGTATCATTTATCTGGTGTCCAAGAAAACATGCCAGGAGCTAAGATCCAAAGGTCTTAGCCCCAGGCAAGGAAATCAAAGAAGTGGCTAGGTGTCACTCACTGTGTTTCCTATAGGTGAGAAGATTAGAAAAGTATGTTTTGAACAATCCACCTTTGAATAGTAACAACTTCCTCTGTGGAAGACCTCGGCTTTTTTTTAAAAACATGGAGAAGAGTAATAAAAGCTAAGTAGGATGTGCTTAGTGTGTCACAGTATGGCTTTTCCTAAGTCTTGTGGCCAGTCTAAAGCTACGATGCTTAAAGATGCTCATCAAGGTTGAACCAGGTCTTACAGATTAGACTGGCAAATCTAACTCTTTCTGAGTCTGCTTGTTTATCCTGGTGTCTGTGTGATCACATGCATATGAGTATATATAAAAGTACTATTATAGTGCAAGAAATTCAGGACCCCAGGTGTCTAATTAATAACTAGTATAAATACAAGCATCAGTTTTTATGTAAAATATTTGACAAAAGAAAAAAATTCTCATGGTCTAGCATTTGTCTAAGGAATGTATGAATGGCTTAACATTAGGCAACTATGTATGCAAATCACTATATTATTCATTAAGAGACAAAATTGATTGGTTCAATTGATATCAGAAAAACAATTAAAGAAGTGCCACCAGAACTATTTGCTGTAAAATGGGAACTGAGATTACAAGAAAGAAATTTCTTTCTTGTCATACATCACTTGCCTGAAATGACAGCACACATGCATAGAATGCTGAAATCTCAGAGCCATTTCCATTAGAGGCTGGAGTAAGAAGAAATGCTGTACATTGTCACCATTTTAATGAATGTTCAGTAAAAAATAAATAAATAAGGGAAGGAAGGAAAGAAAAATAATGAAATAAAAAAAACTAGCCTAATTTTTAGACCATCAACAATATACTTAGAAATTCTTAAAGGTGATATGAAAATATTAAGGATAATGGCTAAATTCAAATTTAGCCCAAACCAGGGCCCAGTAGCTTTGTACATTGATGTAGTAACCAATTTGAAATATGATAATCAGCATGTCTTACTTCACACAGCAGCTTGCAAATTTATATAATATACTTAAAACTGCATTGAAAAGATCAAATAAGAATTTTTCAATATGGTATTTCAGAATGCAATAATATTTATCTGCTGAACAAATATAACTAATCCCATACTATATGCTAAACTCTCTTCCACAGTACAAGGAAAATAATCACTACATGCAAGGTATAGACATTAAAAAAGATACATGAATATGAAGAAAAACAAAGTAAAACGAAACAAAAATCATTATTAGTGTGATAGCATTATTGATAAAAACTCTGACAGAGGACAAAGACAGACAGGATATAGTTCCTATTTAAATAGAGTGCTCATCAAAACACTCACCCTGGAGCTGGACGCTGCACTCAGTGGTGTAGCATTTAGCAGCACCAGGAAAACACGTTTTACAGGAAATTGCCATTTAGGAGCCATAGTTGCTGCTAAGAAGAAAGCTGTGTAGCTAGGAAATTCTTCCCTATGAATAATGAGCTGGCCAACCAGGAACATTGGTAAGAGTCTGGGAGAAGTGGCATGGAGTAGTCTGCTGAAAACATCTGGTTTACTTTACAGAGGGAGAGAAACAATATGACTTAACTTAAGAAAGTACTGTACTGATACTGGTGACAAATGACACACAGCAGGTCTTAATACTGTATCAGTAAACCTGGGCACGAGTAAACTTACTGATAAATGAGCAAATTCTGGTGCCATTAGAGAGATAGCTGAGACAGGAAACCATTTTAAAATAATGTGCAGAATGGTGAAAGAGGAGGGCAAGTAATGAAACTGTTGACTTCTGGTCCCAGCCAAAGAAGGCAGTGTTGTCACTGACTGAAGCAAGGCTATGCCAGGGGTGAGAGGTATAAATATCAAGGAGAAAATGGAAGTGGCAAAGTTGGCAATTTTTCCTAAAGTAATTCTTGCATACAGAGCAACACCAACCTACGTTTTAATAAAGCCCTCTATGTAACCCAAAATCTGTCACTAAAATTCAAGTAGTAAACAAAATTGAGCCCTTGTTTTACTCTCTCTATATAAATGCAAAATCTGGGTAAATTAAAGAGAAAATAACAGAATTACAAATGAGCAGAAGAAATTCTTTCCAATGCCAATAAAAGGAATTGGTTTAATATGTACAATATACAAATTAAGTCAACATGTGACATGGATAATTCACTGGTATCAGCATTTGCACAGTTTTGTCCTTCACTTAACTAGGGGTAGCAAGAGAAAGAAGAAAGAATAGACATTTTAAAAATTGACAGATAAATACACGGAAAAGCTGGATCCAGGTAGGCTGTGCATGTACTTATAAAGCAGCACTAACTACCGCAATGACTAGAGCCTTCATGTGTTTATTAGGTATAGCACAGAAGTAAGAAGTTAGGTAGTCTTTGCAGGTTAGTAGTCTCAGGCTGTAAATATACAGGAGGAAACAATGTTTTCCTCCATTTGCTAGTTTGGCACACACTGACCAACCATTCATATCTACTCTTACTTAGCCCAAAGGAAGGCTTTGACAATTCTGAACCTAATCTATATTCATTTACAACATATTGCTATTTTAAATTATAAGTAAATGAAGTAAGGTTGTATACTTTTTATGATTTAAGACATATAAGTATCATCTGAAAGTCTATTTAACTTTTCTTGATTTATACTGCTTAGTTATTTGATGTTTTGATGTTTATTATTTAGTCAAATCTAATATTTGTTTGAATAATATTTCATATATTCTATGTAAATACTGTGTATTTTATAAGTTGCATGCTATGACAGTTATTCACACCTGCATCAAGGAAAGGGGCTGAGATATGACAAATATCCACCAGGCAGAAAACACTTGAATGATGTAAGTTGAAGCAAGTGAGTACAACATTGGTCACAGTTTAGAAAAACTGGGTGCATTGCCAGCAGCACTTTGACAGAAGAATTGTTGAGCATTAGCAGTTAATGCATACTTACTTTAGGAAGTGGAGATTTTTATGTGAAGATTATTTTTAAACACCAATGTTTGGTGTGAAATGACTTGAAAGCTATCCAATAGCTTCCTTCAGTTTCAGGATGCTAAAAAACTTGATCATTAGTCAAGGTTTTTTGCAATATTGATTTAGGAACATATTTACTGGAGAGCATGAGTTCTTGTGGGGTTACTGACTGCTCACCAAAGATCTAGGAGTGCCATTCTCGGCTGCTCAGATTGTATAGTTTGTCACCTGTAGTTGCTCTCAGCTACATTAAATGATGGAAACTGGATGTTCTACTGTGCAAGTGTTACACATTTATCAATATACTGAAGCTAATATATACAGTTATGGTCCCAGTGTTGATAGTATTTGCCTTTAGGCCAAAGCTCATCTGTCAGGTTCAGGCTGCACTTATATGTTGGACACTGACCATCATGGTAGGAAAAGCTTTCTTTTACATTCTGCATAGTTTTGGCTTGATGTTTTTGTTTTTTGTTTTTTGTTTTTGTTTTTTTCAGGTTTATTTGGTGCTAGATTAGCTTTTTAAACTATTCTGAAATCTCCTAATCCGAACTTTAAGAATGTTATATGGTCCGGCCAGTTGATGTTGTTCTTTCTATGGGGTTGCCATCCCCCTCAGCTCCTCCAGTCCTTCCACCAACTCCCCCACTAGGGTCCCTGGGCTCAGTCCAGTGGTTGGCTCCAGGCACCCACATCTGCATTGGTCAGTTGCTGGCTGAACATCTCAAGAATCAGCAACTCCAGTATTCTATCAGCAAGTGCCTCTTGACCACAGCAACAGTGTTGGGTTTGCGGGAGAGAGTAGGTTGGTGGGGGAGTACCCTCATAGAGGCAAAGGGGAGGGAAGAGAGGGAAGTTGTGGGATGGGGGGCTTATGGAGGGGTAACCGGGAAGTGGGATAGCTTTTGAGATGTAAATGAATGGAATGATTAATAAAAAAAAATTAAAAGAGTGTTGTATGGATTTGTCCAAGTGACATGATAATCTCAGGATAGTAAGATATCATAAGCAACAAACTGGCTCTGGAAGTTGAGATTGAGAGTTGTAAGTCATTAGATATCAATTTCTATGGCATTCATCAACTATAGATCAATTAACAGGTATTTTATATGCAATGAGTTGGTACTTAATATGTACACATAAAATATGTATATTTTTAAAATATCACATATTTCTTATGAAGCATTCTTTGTATAGCAGTTATTTCAAAATTTTATAATTTTAAAAAAGTGTCTGTACTGGCTAGTTTTGTGTGTCAACTTGACACAAGCTGAAGTTATCACAGAGAAAGGAGTTTCAGTTGAGAAAATGCCTCCATGAGATCCAGAGGTAAGGCATTTTCTCAATTAGTGATCAAAGGCAGAGGGCCCCTTGTGGGTGGTACCATCTGTGGGCTGGTAGTCTTGGGTTCTATAAGAAAGCCAGCTGAGCAAGCCAAGAGAAGCAAGCAAGCCAGTAAGTAACATCCCTCCATGGCCTCTGTATCTGCTCCTGCTTCCTGACCTGCTTGAGTTCCAGTCCTGACTTCCTTTGGTGATGAACAGCAGCATGGAAGTGTAAGCTGAATAAACCCTTTCCTCCCCAACTTGCTTCTTGGCCATGATGTTTGTGCAGGAATAGAAACCCTGACTAAGACAGTGTCTTAACTCTATTTTTGTTAGCAAAATTAGTATAAATGTTAGGGACATCATAATGAAGGCCTTTATCTAAACTATGGCTTTTATATCAAATTTTGGTCATTTTCATAATGGCCTACGAGGTGAGACCTGCACAATTTTACATTCACAACAACATTTACTAAATGTGTAGAACATGTGGCATATGTTATATGTGGCCTATATTAATCAGGCATCCTGTAAAAAAATTTATATGTTTCCAGTCAATATGCTTTGTAAATTATAAGCATAAATTTAAAAATGTAGAACAACAGTATGGTAGTCTTCCAATGAAAGAACCGACTAAAATTATCTACTTTATGTGCTTATAACTTGCACAGTACACTGTTTAGTATAAACAGTAAGGATCCTAAACTGCACAGGATACTGTTTACCCAGAATATATTCATAATTTCACAAAATATTTACATCTAATATTCAACTGCAGGATTTAAGTTTTGAAGAGTATTTCATGAATAACAATGCAGAGTGCTACTAGAAGATTCAAATCAATATTCACAGACTTTCAACTTTGTATGTATTCTCTTGGAGAAAAGACAGCTTAAAGATGGTAATGATAGTACATGGCTTTCATCTGTATAGGGAAAAATAATTTAATTTAATAGAAATATAAGAAAGTGCAGAGCCTGGAGTGTGGGTCATACTGAAGCTACACATACAACACTCTGTAAATTAACTTTTTGATGACCTGGAATATAGGTCATGAATGAAGGCATATGGATAGTTTGCAAAATATAAGAACCTTTCAGCCAAAAGGTGGAAAGCCCAGGGCAGTTGTTAGCACACCCCTGGGTGAAGAATCCATTTCATACATGTAGTTTTGGTGAATCTAACAAAGCTTGACCACAATTAAACTCCTGAATTTTTCTATGGTAGATTTTTTTTTCTGGAATTCAAGAAGAATCTTCCTTTTCATAAAAGGCAGAGCCTTCCTTGGAGAATTAATTAGGAGATTGTAAGACTTCAAAGCTCTGACTTCAGAATAGACTTTTCTCATAGCACATTCCTTCCTGCATTTATAGACTTGCTTGAGTCAGAAAGGGGGTCTGTGAAATTTAATCTTTAAAAAATTAATGTATGTGCTAACAATTTTAGGAAAAAATTCAAAGTTATAAAGTGAAAAGCAATACATTATATATCTCTATTATAATAATGAAAAGAGTATGCCTTTAGTCACAGTACTTGGGAGGCAGAGGAAGGCAGATCTCTGAGTTTAAGGTCAGCCTAGTCTACATTGCTAAAACTAGGACAGCCAGGACTATACAGTGAAACTCTTGTCTTGGAAAAAATGATAATGATAAGAATATGAAGGAATGAATATACTAACTGATTCTATTTAAAGTGAATACATACTCAAAGTATTTGGTTGTACATAATAAATGTTTAATATATATTTGTCAAATACATGAGTACAAAGTTATTCCAACTTTCTCTCCAGCCCCTTATCTCCATGGTGTGTGTGTGTGTGTGTGTGTGTGTGTGTGTGTGTGTGTGTGTGTGTGTCTGTGTGTCTGTGTGTCTGTGTGCATGTGTGTGTGTTGAGCATTGGTTCTAATGCTTTGAATTAATCAGGCCCCAAAATTGGGAATCTGTGTGTCTAAACCCTGAAGGTCCTTGTCTACAATTTGTTTAATCGATCAATAAAGAGCCAACTGCCAATGGGTTGGCAGACTGAGGCAAGACCTTTAGATTTACTTGGGTTAGAAACTGGGAGAGAGGAAGGGGAAAATTGCCATGATTCAGAGCGAAACAGATCAGATTTAGAGGTGCAGAAGGAAAATCATCTGAAATGTAGAAGAGATGAAATGCAGTCCCTGGAAGGGCTACCCAGAAGCATCTTGGACAGCAGAAACTGGGGGTGGGGGTGGGGAACACAGAAGGAGCCAGGGCAAAAAAGATAAAATATATAATTAGAGGGCATTAAACCAGGAGTATTGGAGAAAAACTATGCTAGCTGTAGGGAGGATTAGAATTGCCCAGACTTGAGCTAGTCAAGGCATATTTAAAGTTAACTGGTGTGTGTGTGTGTGTGTGTGTGTGTGTGTGTGTGTGTGTGTGTTCATTCACAAATCCAGATAGCTCTTGGGTGCGTGTGCAAGCTGTTGGGAGCACAAAGTGGTTTAGCTAAACTCACTGCAACAAATGGTCCCAATGTGGTAGGTAAGAACTCACTAACAATTAGAGATTCCATATGGTATACACACACAACATGATTTATGTTTAGGAGGGGAGAATTAGTTTTTCAGTGAATAGAGCCAAGCCACTGTGGTTCCCACACAAGCTACTGAGGTAGAACAAAGGAACACAGCTGCCTGCTGGGATTTACCTTGGGTCTTTTAAAAAGGATTCTAAACATCTCAGAAAGCCTTAGCTGAGGGGCTGAGAGTCCCTGCTGTGCAAAGAGACAGATGGATGCTCCAAGGCAGAGAGTCAGATGGTAGATACAACCTGCTTCCTACAAGCAAATAATCAAAGGATAGGGGTAAATGAAATTTGATTTAATTGTTTTTAAGGATAGAAGAGAGTATAATGGTAATTGTACAAATGTCCTTAAGTATACATGGAATAACGAAACCCAAGCCTTTGATCTCAAATATAGAAAATAAAGGCAAGAAGGGAGAATTTAGGGAGATTATATGAAAAAAAAATACTTTAAAGAAATTTAAGTCTTGCCAGGGCAAATACTCGGGATCTTTGAACATGGTGTATCTGGAATTTCTGGGATTGATTTTTGCCTGTCATGTAAAATTAGAGTCTGGAAATTGGCTTATACAGTAAGGTTACATAGATTTATAAGTAATTGAGGCTTTCAATCTTTGAAAATTATATAAAAAATCAGGGAATAGGAAACCAAACCAATTTCAAAGAGTAGAAACTTAGGCCTTAATCATTATATAAAGAGAAAGGGGCATGCTACCATATATACCCACAGAGATATTAATCTCCATAGAAGGGAGAAATTAAGTTTACATAGATGTATAAATAATTGAGGCTTTTAGTCTTTAAAAATTAGATTGAAAAGCAGGGGATAGGGAGCCTAATCTATCTCAGACAATAGAAACATAGGCCTTGAGAAATATATAAAAAGAAAGAGACAAACTACCATATGTACCCACAGAGATATTATTCTCCTTAGAAGGGAGGATTTACATCTATGTAGATATATAAATAATTGAGGCTTTTGATCTTAAACTGTAGGTCATAAGCAGGGGACAATGAAGATGCACTGTCTCAACAGATAAGATTTGTTTAGATGGCTTTAATCGCTTTGAGTTGTTTTAATTATTAAAATGTGTGGTTATGAGTTTGGTGGTTATATTAAAATTCCTCTGGGAGAGAGGTCAAGCTATACTTTTAACAAATTCCAGTTACTAGACTAAGGATATGCTATTTTTGGGAGAGAGGCTCGCATTGTATTGTATTGTATTGTATTGTATTGTATTGTATTGTATTGTATTGTATTGAATTGACAGGAAAGGAAAAAAGGCGTTGGACCTCTACCAGAGTGATATCGATCAGATATGACATGGGAAGATCCTCTGAGGATGTTGGCAACAGAAAAGAAAAATTCAAGAAATTCAAACAGGATAGGTAACTTGATTTGCTGGTTTGGCCACATGGGAACTGCTCAGTAACTTCCTTAGGCTTAAAAATGCCTCTAGCCAACACTTCAGATAAAATTAGATAATCTATCTTGTTGGTTATGGAACCCTTAAGATTATTCATGCCCTCCTCCATATGGCATGAATGAAGATTTATTACAATTGGTTATTGATCAAATTAAATCATAAAAAGATAGCTTTCTTTCATCTGCTCAAAGAAGGAAAAAACAATTCTTCCTTAACTGACCTGTGCACCTTGTACAATACATTGAAATAACTTAGTGGTACTAAAATTATGAGATTTACATATTGCAGAATGTACAGCTTTGGCAAATTCGTCCTCAAAGATTCTGAATTGACCTGCTATTCCAGCCCACTGCTTCCTGATGCTGTCCAGAGACTTGTTACCAGAACAGCTTCAGGGATTGCTGCTGATTTCAGATGATCTCATTTCATCCAACCTTTCAGACAGATCCACTCAAAATTTCAGTAATGTGCTGAGCCTTCTAAGTATACTGAGACTGCATAACAGATGACAAAGCTAGCTTTCTTAAATCTAGCCAATTTTTGTAATTTTCCTACCTCTCCCCACCCCTTTAAAGAATTTGTCATCACCCTTATTCAGCAGGAAAAAGTCACAGAGCATCATCAGCATGATTCTTTGGGTTTAGGTGTCTGGTTATAGTTAGTTTAAAAATTATAGATAGATTATCATTTTAAGAAACAGTTTGGAAATGCACATAATTTTGAACAGGGAGGAAAGAGATAGGATGGATAACTAATTTTATTCTTGAACAAAGCACTGTGTACCCATAATCTTACACTGATAGAAATTTTTGGAATTGATGCAAAATTGAAGTTATAATTTCTTACATTGGTACAGAATTTATATATTGATATAGATATAAGGTTTTCATTGGTATAAATCTGTATATTGATACAACATTTGAAATTAATATTGTTACTCTTAGATAGGTATTGTGCCTATGAAAATCATTTAAGAATACAAGGCTTTGACCCTGTCCTTCTAATAGCTGCTATTACAAACTGTTTAGGATGATTACCACAAGTTAAGGGCCATGTCTTAGTTAGGGTTTCTGTTCCTGCACAAACATTATGATCAAGAAGCAAGTTGGGGAGGAAAGGGTTTATTGAGCTTACACTTTCACGTTGCTGTTCATCATCAGAGGAAGTTAGGACTGGAACTCAAGCAGGTCAGGGACCAGGAGCTGATACAGAGGGCATGGAAGGATGTTCCTTACTGGCTTGCTTCTTCTGGCTTGCTCAGCTGGCTTTCTTATAGAACCCAAGACTACCAGCCCACAGATGGTACCACCTACAAGGGGACCTCTCCCCTTGACCACTAATTAAGAAAATGCCTTACAGCTGGATCTCATGGAGGCATTTTCTCAACTGAAACTCCTCTCTCTGTGATAACTCGAGCTTGTGTCAAGTTGGCATAAAACCAGCCAGCACAGGCCAGATAAGAAACTCATAGTTATTTTAGAGTCTGCTTTAATTATAATAAAATGTTTTCAATTTACTCAAATACAAATGGCTAAGAGTAGTTAAGGTTTCCAGTTTAGATATGCTTTTCATAGATAGTCTTCAAAAACATCTGAAATCCACAGAATGTAACATTTAATGTTATTACATGATTAAGGATCATTTGACAATGAAACATATCTGTTCCTGACAGCTTCCTCATTCTCCTCCAAAGAAGAAACTGAGCATCAAAACCTCCATATAGAGTTTTTCCAGCAATGGCAAGGTAGCCACTGGAGAAAAAAGTTGCCCCATTCATCTTCAGACAAAATACTTTCCAAAGAGGACAAACAGATGTGATATAGTTGACTGCTAAGCTCTACCAAGGCACAATAAGCTAGTCCTTTATGTTCCTGCTTCATTTCAAGATCTGCTAGATGGCTCTGGGCAAGAAAGCTGAAGACAGATGCTCTGACATTCTGAGAAGTAGAGGACTGTCCAGATAGTCAGCTGTCTCTACAATTTGTTTACGTTATGGAAGCTATGTTTTTGTGCTTCCTAAATATCCAGGTAATAATTCATTCTTGGATTTCTGAGGGGGCTGAAGGCTAGTTATAGTCTCACAATCAAATTCAAGTTGTTTCACATTGAGAGAGATGATATAGACTTAAAAGGATAGTTTACAGATGGTGATACAGGCTAAAATCAGAGCATAATAAAGGTATAGAATTATAAGCTCTTTAGTTAGGATAGGTGGTAGGGTACTTTATTTAATTGACAAAAATGATGAACTGGATGTTACTTGTATATCCTACTTTGTAATTTACATAAGTGTTATGGCTATGCTTAATTTATGTCTGAAAGAAGAGCCTTTTTTTTTTTTTTTTTTAAATGTGGGCAATGCAGTTGAGATGTTGGGGATTGGTTCTAATACTTTGAATTAATCTGGGCCCCAAAATCAGGAATCTGCATGTCCAAACACTGAAGATCCTTGTCCCTAATTCATTATTGACTGATCAGTAAGAACCAAATGCCAATAGCTGGTCAGGTAGACTGAGGCAAGACCTTTAGATTTGTGCGGGGTAGGAACTAGAAGAGTGGAAGCAGAGAATAACCATTATTTGGAGGAGGGAGATGGACCAGATTTAGAGCTATAGAAGGAAAATTGTCCCAAATGTAAATGAGAAAGAATGCGGCCCCTGTAAGGGCTACCCAGGAGCGTCTTGGGCAACAAAAACTAGGGGGGCAGTCCAGAAGGACCCAGGGCAACAAAGACAAAATGTATAATGAAAGTGAGTTAAGCCATAGTACTGGAGGAAAGGTGTGCTAGCTGTGGGGAGGATTAGAACTGCCCAGCCTTTGAACTAGTCAAGGCATATTTAAAACTAATTGGGGCATGGTATGTGTGTGTGTGTGTACATGTGTGTGTGTGTATGAGTTAATTGGTTTATTGTGGCAGATTACTGCCACTGTATATAATTCTCTATGTCACTTGATATTTGTTGGAAAATGTCTTGAATAAAAATTAAAACTTTCTTATGTCTTGAATGTGTGAAATTCTCCTTATTTTTGTCTCATATTAATAATATTGGTGATCATTTTATTTGGTTTAGATTTTTTTTTTTTGTAGAAAATAGTTTTTTCTCAAAATATGTCCTTTCCCATATTTTCCAAATTAAAGGTTCCTGTCAAAAAGTCTGGTAGCAGTCTTCTTGCTATTTTTTAGGGCAAAGATTCCCTGTTATTATTGCTCATGTTCTCCTTCTAAAACAGCATGATATTCAGAAAAAATAAAACATCTTTAACATTTTATTAGAGAAGTCACTAGATAAGATAGACTTCATTGATATCAGGGATAGTTTATGTGGTATCAAAAATATATGTATATATTTCTGGATTCTTGGAATTGGATTATTCTCTTGCAGAATGTGGAAATAACTATGTTCATAGAAAAATCAAAGTCTTTCAATATCACAAAGTGATAAGATGTATCGGCAAAGTAAACTTGAGAAAATTAGTTCAATACCAAAAGGCCTACTTGAGGATTACTGGTCAAATGTTGTAAATATACTGATAATGCAGCATAAGCCATTAACATCTCTGGGACTCGGTTTGTGTGATGGTTAGAGTTATAGATAAAAATCTAGGATTGGCTCCACCGGCGGCCGGGGACCTCAGTTTGGGCCACAGGGCTCCATAGCCGATTAGCGCCAGGAGAGGGATACCCTGCCAGGAGCTTGGAAAAGCCGGGAGTGGGCCCAAGACAAGCTCCACAGCTCACCAGGAACTGCCCCGAACCTGCGAGACACAGGGACTGAGGTAGGTGGGCATAGAAACCCCCTGGATCCCAACAGCGGCAGCTGAGGCAGGAGACGTCTGCCTGGGCCACCAGGGTTCCATAGTCAAGCAGCACCCACCGGGAGAAAGTTACTCTTCCAGGAGTGTGGAAAAGCCCTGAGTGGGGGCAAAACGAGCCCCAGTGCTCACTGATTCCGCCCGGATTCCGCGGGCCACAGAGACTAAAGGACAAGAACTTACGGCCTCCACCGGTGGCCAGGGACCTCAGCCTGGGCCACAGGGCCCCATAGCCGATTAGTGCCTGGAGAGAGATACCCTCCTGGGAGCTTGGAAAAGCCGGGAGTGGGCCCAAGACAAGCTCCACAGCTCACCAGGAACTGCCCCGAAACTGTGAGTCACAGGGACTGAGGTAGGCAGGCATAGAAATCCCCTGGATCCCAAGAGCAGCTGCTGAGGCAGGAGACATCTGCCTGGGCCAACAGGGTTCCATAGTCAAGCAGCGCCTGGAGAAAGTTACTCTCCCAGGAGCTTGGAGAAAACACCTCTCAGAGAGAGCTGGTCTTCAAGGAGTATTGATACAGAGGCCTGCAGGTAGGAAAAGCCATAGCCAGAAAGTAAGATCAGCTAACATCAGAGTTAACAAGATGGCAAAAGGCAAGGGCAAGAACCTAAGGAACAGAAACCAAGGCCACTTGGCATCATCAGAACCCAGCTCTCCCACCACAGCAAGCCCTGGAGTCCCCAATATGCCAGAAAAGCAAGACTCATATTTAAAATCATTTCTCATGATGATGATAGAAGACTTTAAGAAAGAAATGAATAACATCCTTAAAGAAACACTAAGAGAACAGAGGTAAAGAACTAGAAGCCCTTAAAGAGGAAACACAGAAATCCATTAAAGAATTACAGGAAAAAACAATCAAACAGACAAAGGAAATAAACAAAACCACCCAGGAGCAAAAATAGAAATAGAAACAATAAAGATATCACAAAAAGAGACAACCCTGGAGTAAGAAAACCTAGGAAAGAGATCAGGAGTCATAGATGCAAGCATAACAAACAGAATACAAGAGATAGAAGAGAGAATCTCAGGAGCAGACGATACCATTGACAACATCGACACAACTGTAAAAGAACATAAAAAAATGCAAAAAGCTCCTAACCCAAAACATCCATGAAATCCAGGACACAATGAGAAGACAGAACCTAAGGATAATAGGTATAGAAGAGAGTGAAGATTCCCAACTTAAAGGACCAGTAAATATCTTCAACAAAATCATAGAAGAAATCTTCCCTAACTTAAAGAAAGAGATGA
>CM052709.1:36434874-36451658 GCA_028551405.1 Uromys caudimaculatus | reverse complement strand
CAGACTAACCAGAGGGCACAGAGACAGTATCCAAATTAACAAAATTAGAAATGAAAAGGAAGACATAACAACAGATTCTGAGGAAATTCAAGAAATCATCAGATCCTAGTACAAAAGCCTATACTCAACAAAATTGGAAAACCTGGATGAAATGGACAATTTTCTAGACAGATAGCAAATACCAAAGTTAAGTCAGGATCAGATAAACCATCTGAACAATCCCATAATGCCTAAAGAAATAGAAGCAGTCATTAAAAGTCTCCCAACCAAAAAAAGCCCAGGATCAGATGGGTTCACTGCAGAATTCTATCAGACCTTCAAAGAAGACCTAATACCAATACTCTTCAATCTATTCCACAAAATAGAAACAGAAAGAACACTACCCAATTCCTTCTATGAGGCCACAGTTACACTGATACTAAAACCTCACAAAGACCCAACAAAGAAAGAAAACTTCAGACCAATTTCCCTTATGAATATTGATGCAAAATTCTCAATAAAATTCTCTCAAACCAAATCCAAGAACATATCAAAATGATCATACATCATGATCAAGTAGGCTTCTTCTCAGGGATGCAGGGATGGTTCAATACCCAGAAATCCATCAATGCAATTCACAACATAAACAAACTCAAAGAGAAAAACCACATGGTCATCTCATTAGATGCTGAAAAAACGCTTGACAAAATTCAACATCCCTTCATGATAAAAGCCTTGGAAAGATCAGAAATTCAAGGACCATACCTAAACATAGTAAAAGCAATATACAGCAAACCAGTAGCCCACATCAAACTAAATGGATAGAAACTCGAAGCAATCCCACTAAAATCAGGGACTAGACAAGGCTGCCCTCTCTCTCCCTATGTATTCAATATAGTAATTGAAGTTAAATACCTTTTGCAGGGAGGAGTGTCTGGGAAGGAAAGCTTAATTGTCTAAGTCCTCAGGCTTTTAGCTACCTCATTAAAATGGAGATCTGTCTTGAGGCTATGTGACAATAGGTCATGTCTTCTATCTGTGGAAGGGCTTGAGGTGAAGTCCTTATGTGACTGATGGCCACAAATCTATGGAGGGACAGGAGCCTGGTATCCAGGAGTGTGGCAAAATGCCTTCCATCCCTTCAGGGTCACTGGGGTTTCTAACCTTTGCTCAACCAGGAACCAGGCTGCCTTTCAAGGTCCTATACATGTGTTTATTAAAAATAAATTCCAAGGTAATGCTGGAATTAAAATTGTTCTGTTAAGCCATCTTAGAAATTCCAGAATATTTTCTGAACAATAAAACATCACCTTTACCTTCATAACTTTATGTTTACCTCTTGAAAAATAGGAACAGTTTACACTGTATTAATAGCTTTATTGCTGAGTGAATTGCATAGTGTAAAATTCATCCATTCAGAGTAAACCACATGTATTATTAAAATTATATTGATGTCATAGCATTTCACCATAAATTATACACCTTAAAACAACCCAAATTTATTATCTGGAAGCCTATACAGACCATCAAGATGTCTGGACTGATATCAGATAGTTCTTCATTATTCTACATAAGGACTCTAGTCAGAAAGAGTATTTTCAGGCCTTGTATATACAAGAGAATCAATAAGTATCCAGTGTAAAAAATTAGGTTAGTCTTCTGTAAACTTGGTCCTTGTGTCTGTATAAGTGAGGGCCTTACTCCCACCCACCCACATTGTCCCACGTGTTCTCTTTATGAATCTCTTCGCTCCAAGTTCAGTGCAGCCATTCTTAGTTTACTAATTGCTGCAACTTTCCCTTCCTCAACATCTTTCTGACTCCAGCCACAGGAAGACATCTGCTCTAAAGTGCTGTCATGACAAGTCTCCATCTGGATATTCCCGGATAAACTCTTTGTTTTAACATTTATACCTTTATCATTGCTACAAGTGCAAGGCAGTCATAACTTCCAGGTTTGTGCATGGGGACACAGAGATCTATGAGATAGTACTCAAGCCAAAGTATTTTTTTATTATTATTTTATACAGTTTTGTACAGGTCTGATTAAGGGAATGGCTATATTATTGCTGTCAGCATGCCACCATATATGTAGACTATCCTAGTACCAGAGTTTTTACAAGATTAAAAAAATTATTTTGATTTAAGGTATAATAATTTCCTAAGAACACATTTAGTGGTTCTTCTATTCCAAGCACTTTGAAATTTAGTTTTAATGGAATGTAAGTATTGTTGTCCCCATTTTATAGACAAAGGACGAGGCTCACTAAGGTAAATAACTTATTATAGGTACACTGTTCCTAGATGGGCTGAGTTTTGCTTTTCTGTAAAATCTTCATTATGTCCAGATGAAGTAAAAGAAAAGCATAAAGACCACCATTGTCGGGAGCCAAACCCTTCAGATGCTGAGAGCCAAACCCACGAAATTACCCTCTGTCAGTTAAGGTGCAAGGTTAGAAAGGACAGGGCATTTGCAGTCTCGGGTTCCAGGAATTGAAAAAACGTCTGGTATTTCCTGAAAACTGGTTATGGTAGTGGCTTGGCCTTGGGCCATGTGTAACCTTCCCACCTACCTGTCTTTTTAAGCCACTGTCCTGAAATAAACTTCAAGAGCTTGATCACAATGTAAGACTTGCTCTTCTTCCTAGCTGTCTCTTGTCCCCATTCGTCCATCCCCTCCTTAGGTCCACGTTGATGACCCCGCCGGTTGGGACACACCATCAATTCCTTAATGTCTTAGTGTCACTTCCTATGAAAGGATGCTTACAGACACATGCGTTCTTTTTTGTTCAGTCCATACATATTCAATGGATTCCACCTTTGTGATTAAAACCAGTTTACGAATCCAAGAATTTGTTTGTTAAAAACAAACAGAAAAGTATACCGCTCTCATGGTGTTCTTACTATAATGTCAAGCACATAAAATAGTTATATACCTCTTCAAAAAATTGTAAAGCTTCTGAAGGGGGAAAGCATATCCAGATACAGTGCTTATGAACAACGTCAATGGCCAGCATGTCACAATTATCCTAAGGTGCATTGGGGGCACATATACCTTAACATGAACAAACTGCTCTCTAATTGGACTAGAAATCTAGCTAACTATTCAGGGCTTGTGAAGTCATAGATACTGGAGATGAATCTACAACCAATACTTTACCAAATTACCATAATTTAGTTTGTATAATTTTATGATAATTATAAATTGTTAGCACCAATCCATAAACAATCATGCTTTCGCCCAGAGATAAGTATAATCTTTAACCCTCATTAGGGAAACTTCTCTTTGCAACAGATAGAGACCACTATAGAAAACCATAACAAATCAAAATGCACAGTTGTGGCATCCCAGTTCCAGTGGATACATCTATCAAACACTTCTGCACCTAAGGCTCAGGAGACATTGAGGAAAGGGAACATAAAGACTGCAAGTGTAAGGGGGTCAAAGGGTTTGATGTAAGAATTTGTCTCCTAGTAATATCTAAAGCAATATCAATAAAGTCTAACCAACATGACTCTCCAAATGTGAGATGAATAAGCATGACATCAATGGACATGAAAACGTGAATGGGGAAATCCTACAAGGGCTCAGCTCTACAGAAAGAATTCTAGACAACTCACGAATGATGGGAGCCAGAGAATAGTTTTCTCTGGGAAAACACACACATACAAATAACATTATATAGACTGATAAAATTATATATAGGAATACTTATACAAGCAATAACAATGAGAAAAGAAGGATGAATTTAAAGAGAGAAAAGAGGTATATATGAGAGGGTATGGAGAGAGGAAGTGGAAGATGTAATTATATGATAATATCAAATTATAAAGAACACAACCAAGAAATATCATACAAATAAAGTAGGATATGAGGGATCAAAAGATATAAATGGAATTTGTTGAATGAAGGTACAGGGTTTTATTTTGAAATAAGATGGTGAATAGACAAGGTACACACCTATGTAGAACATGTATATTGACAAGGAGATCTGGGAATATAAAACATCACCAACCCTTTTCTCTTACCTGGGTTTTAAAAGCTTCATGACCTATGGTCAGGGTCCTGAGCTTGCTGATTGTGCCAAATGTCAATTGCTCCTGCAGTATTATTAGATTACTACCCCACAGGCATTACAGTCACCCCATAAAAGAAGTATCCATTTACCCTCATTCTTATAGCAGCATCTTAAAGTGCTTCTCTGACCTCCTGATGCCTCAGTGTAACTGGAACCACACTGTGAACGGATCTAACCACTGTGTCCTGCTTCTGCTCATGAATAAGTCCTTCAGGCATTGCAAGAAGCCTTCTGGCCTCTCCTGAACTTTACCCCTCACATAGAAAATTTACACAGCAGGAAGCCTGACATTTACAGGCTTAATTGTAAACATTCTCAAACTAGAATTAGCATGCAAGAAATCTGATTTTTATAATATACATTGAGAGGGTTCAAGAGACTAGTGTACTAGAAAGAAGTCCTACAACCATTTGATATCTGGACAGCTAAGTGCAAGACAGTGTTCAAGCAAACTCAATACTGGGGCTCCTTAAGCATCAGATCCGCAGACCATTTCAGAACTCAGTCACAGCTGTAGATCCTGCCAGCTAGCCTCCCAGTTCACAGTGTCAGGAAATGCACCCTAATTTACTTGTCAAAGCAAAGCAGATTCCCTATGCCAGAAGGGCAAAGCTAGTGAACATTCCTCGTAGATATTAATTCACAAAAGTCAGAAATCTGCAAGTCTTTTGTTAGGAAAAAGGCAAGCTGAGAAAGAAAACAAAGAGAGGCAAAAAGAGAACAAAAGATGCAAAGAAACAATTTTCTTTACAGTTTCCCCCTTGCAGCTTAACTTTGCTCAAAGCCAAGAAAGAAATGCCCATTTCTTATCAAAGATCTCTGAAGATTACAATGCTTATTTCTTTGGATGCCAAATCCCATATCTCCCCCACGCCATGCTCTATTACCTGTATATCAAAGATCTAGTGAGGGGATATCCTTAGTCTTCTGCCTTTGTTCTTTTCTCTTTTAATAAGAGCTCAGAAAAACAGCTGCTCTGCCCAGTACTTTGGTTTTCCTTGAAAAGGATGCATTTCCTGAATTAAACTTCAAGGAATGTAACCTCTCAGGTCAAGTTACCTTCATTGTTTTACCTTGTAAAAAAGTGATAGAAATCTTTTATATTTTGGTTAAATACTTTTTTTAAAAAAATATTTGGAGCAAGTTTCCTAAGAAGGGATTATGCTTTTTAAAGAGCACATTCACAGGGGGACTCTGAGAACTGTGAAAAGTTTTGAAAGTCAAGTTCTACCTGGAAGAAAGGATGAAGTTTGAATAGGAAGAATGTGATTCCTCAGGTAATTTGAGCAGGCAAGTTCAAGGTCCCAAGAGGAAAAAGCTCTTCATTGGGTTTCTGCGAAAAAATCATTTTAAGATTTGTTAGTTCTTCTTCATCCAGCACATTTGCATATGGAGATTCCATTGAGTAACCCAACTATTTTTTTACACTATATATATATATAAAATCATGGTATTCATCTGTCATAGCTGGGATTTCTATTGCTGCGATGAAATAAAAATCCCATGACCAAAAAGCAAGTTGAGGAAGAAACTGTTTCTTTGTTTTGTTTTGGTTTGGTTTTTTGGCTTACATTTCCATATTGCTGTTCATCACTGAAGGAAGTAAGGGCAGGAACAAAGCAGTACAAGATTCAGGGGGCAGGAGCTGGTCAGAGGCCATAGGTGGTACTGCTTACTGATTTGCTTCACATGCCATGTTCACCCTGCTTTCTTATAGAACCCAGAGCTACCAGCTCTGAGATGGAACTGCCTACCAAGGGTTGGGCCCTCTTTCAGTAGTTGATCACTAATTGAGAAATTGTCAAATTGACACACAAAACAGCTAGTGGCCCCAGTGTCCAAGAGGAAGGAGATGGGCCACCCAGATACCACGATGACTTCCTGGGAATACCTGTTGGTGATGGAAGTGGTTGGGTTAAGGGAGCTTGAGCCCCTTCAATCGTACATGGACAACCATAGGAGATCAACTGGAGGGTGACTTGGAAGTCACTCTGTCCTGAGTGACATGGGTACAATCAACAACCCAATGTCCTTCCTGATGGCACTTTGGTGACTTGCAGGGATCAGAGCAATCCCAAGCCCAATGACCTTAATAACCACATTTGAAGCAGAGACCTGGTGGTTCCAGAGCCTTAGAAGGCCAGGAAGCCTAAACAGTGACTGGGGCTGGGGCCTTTGCCAGCATATGGTATTTTTTTTCTGCTAGCCTTTTCATCTCTCTGATAGTACCCTTCAAAGTCCAGTGACAAACCTTCTGCCTGTGAAGTTAGGGAGTTCCTTCTGTAAGCATCTAAGTTTGACCTTAATGTTGGAGTAACTTTGGGAAAAGAAATTGGTCTTCAGAAGTTGTTTACTTCTGGGTTTTCAGAGTCTAAATTAGTATATTGCAATAGGGCCTTTGTAAAGTGCTCTAAAAATTGAGATGAGTTTTCTTGTTTATCCTGGATGACCTCTTGGAGTTTTTCAAAATTTATTGGTTTTAGGGCAGCCCTACAGAGACATTCCAGAAGGCAGGTGTGAATTGGTTGGTCTCTGGCTAGAATATCATGTGGGAAATTATAATTTCATTGAGGATCCTAATTGGGTATTGTCTCAGACTTGATGGGATATTCTGAGTCTGTTTAATGAATCTCAGCTGCATATATTCTAGTCTGCTACCAAACTTGCCTGTGCTAATCAGGGAGTCAATTATTACTGAAAATTATACGTATATCATGAGAAGTCAAGCTATAAGACTGAGTGATGTACTGAAATTCTTTAATAAAGGCAGAGGAGTTGGAGGTATAAGATCCCAGTCTTTTTTTCTATTTGACAAAGTTCATGAGAAAAGTAGCAAGAAAAGTATATGAACTCTAATTAGACCATCTATCTCAGTAACTTTCCTTAAAGGAAGGACCAGCAGTGAGTTAGGCTGGGTAGGGGAAGAAGTAGAGATGGTGGGTTGGCTGCAGATCTAGAATGAGTGGTGTAAGGGCTGAAAGTAGGTACCAAGTAGACTGAGTGGAGCAGCCTGTAGCTGGCAGAGGAAGAGAGGAATGTGAAGAAGTTGAGCAAGGAGGCTCTGAGAGCAAGGAAGTCCAGTGAGATGGGAAGCTGAGGAGGCTGGGGAAGTAGGAGAGATTGCAGAGGCGGGAGATGGTAAGGGGGATGTTCACTAGCTGGATCAAGAATAGTGGAGTTTTCATTTGGTTGAGATTTCATAGATAGAAGAGTGGAGTTGGGGGACAGGAAAAGTAGAGAGATGGCTTGGAGAGAAGATAAGTAAAAACTGGGATATAGAGAACTTCCTTCTATTTACTGGATTGCTGGCAATATGTGTGAAGATTCTTTAAAATGGTATAATCAGAACTGTTGTTACTGAAAAAGGTTAACAAGCCAAAGGGTGCAAGTGAGGAGGCTTCAATCTCACTTGGGAGGGAGAGGAAAGCAGAGGGCAGAGGGAGGGAGGAAAGTGGATGAGAGAGGGGAGGGGGAAGAGCAGAGGAAAAGGGGGATACGATAAAGTATTGGGGGTGGGGACCATGAGTGAAGCCCCAAGGGCCAGCAGAATGAATTGGAAATATAGAACCTCGGGGGATGGGAGGTGGGGGGACTCTTTAGAATGTACCAGAGACCTGGGAGGTGAGAGAATCAAAGGGAGGAACCTTAGATGAAATGCCCAACAGTGTGGAGAGGAAACTTGTAGAATCCACCTCAACTAGAAAGTCAGGGAATCAACTGGAGGGATGGGGATGCTATCCCAAAGTCAAAAACTCTGACCCAGAATTGTTCCTGTCTAAAAGAACTGCAAGCACAAAACTGGAGAAGAGACTGAGGGAAAGGAGGTCCAGTGACCAGCACAAATTGGAACCCTTCTCAAGGGGAGGCTCCAAGGCCTGACACTATTTCTGATGTTATGATATACTTACACACAGGAACCTAGCATGGCTGCCCTCCAAGAGGACTACCAGGAAACTGACTGAGACAGAAACAGATACTTAGATCCCAACCAACGGTCTCAAGTCCGGGACCCCTGTGGTTGATTTAGGGAAAGGCTGGAAGAAGCTGAAGAGAAGGATAACCCTACAGGAAGACCAGCAGTCCCAACTGACCTGGACCCCTGAGATCTCTCAGACACTGAGCTACCAACCAGGCAGCATACACTAGTTGGTCTGGGGCCCCCAACACATATGCATCAGAGACTGCCTGGTCTGGCTTCAATGAGAGAAGATGTACCTAACCCTTGAGAGACTTGACTCCCCAGGGAATGGGAAGCCTTGGCGGGGTGTGTGGGGACAGTGTGGGGGGACATCCTCTTGGAGACAGGGGAGGAGGGATGGAATGAGGAAGTGTCAGAGGGAGGACCGGGAAGGTGATAACAACTGGACTGTAAAAAACTGTAAAAATTAAGATTTTTTTTTTTTTTGAATAGTGCTGTTACCTGGCCACTTCGAATCATTGTCTAATGAGTACTGTGGCCCAACCTGATTGCAAAGGTGAATAATTTTAGAGATATTTAAGTCGGGTACTAGCTTTAGAGGTTTGAGATTTTCCAGGCAGCATCCTAGTGGGAAGCCTGGAGATAAGGTCAAAGATGAGATACCCATTGAGTGAGTAGGTGTTGTTAGAGTGTTCTTACCGATGTCCTAAGGATAAATTAATTATGATAAATTAATCTTACCATGCTGGCTCAAGGGAAGTAGATTAATGAAATATTGGAGTGAGCAAGCAGTCTAGATTTACCAAGGCTTCCCACAGGAGTTAGTGGCTGAGATCTGTTGGCCTAACACCTGAGCTGTGCGCCCAGGGCCTGAGGGAGAACAGTTTCCCTGCAGCATGGCATGAGAAAATAATCGAGAGAAAACTGTTTCCTGGACAGCGAGAGGGAGAGAGTTCACCCAAAGGTAGAAGTCTTAAAATGAGTCAGCCAGAAGGCCAGTCATAAAGACCATGGATAAATCAATCTCTTAGATCTGTATAGAGTGGCCAGTCCTCTCTTGGGGCAAGGGAACCTCTCTGCCAACTGGGAATAGAAACTTACCAATCTGCCGGTGGTTGGGTGGCATCTAGTGAGGTAGCCTGAGGGTGACCCTGTCTAACAGGCGGATGGAGCTTAACCCACTTGGAGGCGGTCACTCCACGTGGCGGGAGGGGGGCGGTCCACAGCTGCAGAGCCGCGAACCCCTCTGGGCCTATGCAAGGGGTGGGATGCGCCAACAAGTCTCAGCACCAATGTTAAAATAGGCAGCACAGTCCCAGACAAAGCACACCATGCGTCAGGTCTCACGTGGGAAGTTTTATTTGCCGAGCCAGCCTCCGGGTGATGATGGGAGGAAAGAAGAAAGAGGCTGTGGCTGGGGGAACAAGTCTTTTATCCGGGCCAGACATATATGATGCATGCACGATGTGGCCTGCATCAGGTGCCATGGAGACAGACACAGGAGTGGCACTGTCTCCTACAGATGATGTTTCTTGTTGATAGGTCCAAGAGCTGGTTGGAAAGATGCTTCTAGCTGTCAACACATTGAATGGTCCTAATTTCCTAATACTTTTGCTGACTCATAAATATTTTCAGAACTCTTACACTAGCAGGCAATTAGTAAAATCTTTTCAGGCAAAGCCTATTTTTATAGGAGAATGTTGGATTTCTTGTATAATTAATTGAGTACTTGTATCCAAGGGAACTCTGGCAGGAAGTATAGACAGTGTCTCAGCTGCTTCTCCATTGATATCTGGAATGACTGGGATCTGTGCTCACTGCTACTGTCCAGCAGCATGTTCCAGGATTAGTCTACAAATCACTGGCCTAGGAAAAACTCCAAATTCAGAATGCCAAGTACAGCTTTTACTGGAACTGTGTCAGATTTTGTACCATTTAAATGCTAAAACACTGAATCCAAATATGGGAAATTGGGGGCCACATAATAACACCCATATTTCAAAAGTAATAAGTGATAGACTGATAGTTTCTGGAAGAGAAATTCCATCCTAGAATCTACTCCAGGTCAGGTAGCTGTGGATCAGAGCTAAAAAGAATTTCAGATGAGGTGGGATACACTTAAGCTGAGGTAGTGTGCCCCAAAACATAAGGACTTTAAAAGGAACCCACAAAATGTACATAGTGTGTCTGAAAATCCTAGTGGGGGCTGATATGGGTCATATGAATGAAAATTATTGTCCTTAATTCCAGGGGTCAAGGTGCAGTTCTCCACCTCCTCTGCCCAAAGTGAATAAGCCACCTGAAATATTTTGACTTGAAGGATCCAGTAACTACATACAGCACACACTAAATCATAGCACTTACAAATGACTAGGAAAAAGAATGGACTTGGAGAATCCAAGCATTAGACAAATAACAGCTTCACATGCTAACTTGGGATTAGAAAGCTGGGGCAAATGAAAGTGATGATTCATTAATTTTAGCAGTCAGCTCAGAAGAACAAATGAATTAAAATCATGATAAGAAATTCTGCTTAGTAATAAATAAAAAATCCCAAAATTGTATCAAAGTATCTAAAATACTATGTAATTATTCTAAAACAGCATAATTTTTTTAAATGCTATAAAACCTCAGCTGAGTTACACTGAGAATTCTTTAGTCACACATTATTAACATCATATTTGTGCTTTAGAAATTTCACTAAGCATACAATTTATTGATTTATTTTACAATATTTCTAATAAACTGATATAATGACTATTAAAAGGAAAATAGAGATGAGTGAACCACAAAATTAGAATAAATATACGGAAATTGTAAATTGCTCAAAAAGCACAAACAAAAATAAAACTTCTAGTATTCATGTAAAAATAGTTATACAGGCTAGGACTCCACAGGGAAGTTAACCAAATTTAAAACTGAACCTGACATAATTGGTCCTAGGAGATATTAGATTGGCAAAGTACTTGTCGCACACATATGCAGAACGGAGTTCAATCCCCAGCACAATATAAACAGACTAGCATGGGGGTGTGTATTTTAATTTCAACATTAGAGAAGTGGGAGTAAAAGTCTTCCTAACTCGCTGACTAGTAGCCAAATTCTAAGTCCCAGAGAGAGATCCTGTTTCAAAAAACAAGGAGGATGGCTCCTGAGGAATGATACTTGATAAGGCCTCTAGAAACCTTATGCACAGATGAGTGCACCTGCACATATACTTGCACAAATGCATAAATGCAAACTTTAAAATGTTCAGTTATTTTTTAAAATACCCACAAAGCTGAATACAGGAAAGATGTAATAAAGAGCCATTTTTCCCTATGCGGTCAGTAAAAACAGAGATCAAGTGACAGTTTTGGCAGAAGAATCCACTCTCTGTTTGGGAACATGGAAGAGATTCTGTTAGAGGTGCATTTGATGGGTTAGAGTGACCCAGAACCACGAAAAGAAGCCTCTGAATTGTGTAGATGTCCCTGAAACCACATGCTATGTGCCTTCAGCTTAAACTTCTCCTTCCCTGCTGGTATTTAGGGACTAAACAAAGGATCTGGCATCAAGTCTCTCCCTATGCAACTCTCCCTGCATTGTCTTGGACAGTGCTTTAAATCTGCTGTTTTAATTTCTTCCTCTGTGAGGCAGGCAGGTTAGAAGTGTTTATCTTTTAGCACTGTTGTGAGAACTAAATGAGGTATAACCTCTAGAAATAGGGCTAGAACTTAATATATACTCAGCAAAACAAATTCTAATAATACTATGATCCTTAACCGCTTGTGCTGAAAATTGAAATTCAATCTATCTTCCTCACAGAGCTGCTGATCTTGGGAGAGAACAGAAGGCATTTAATGTTAAACAACATCAACAAACAAAACAAAAAACAGCTGGTAACAAAGAACAGGGAGGAAGCTAATGAAAAGCATCGGCAGCATTTTAATATTACAATATTGTAAGGAAAGCAGAGTCCAAGGTGATTCTGGGGGACACAGGTAGACTGGTCTTACACTGGAAAACTTGAATTGACTGTGACTTGGCTTGATGAAGAAGGGATTATAGGGTTCTCTGAGCAAGAACAAAGCAGCACCAGGAAGCACAATGGTTGTGGCATGATATTGTCTATCAACATAATCCATGTGAGCAAGTCGAGGTTTTCATCAGGAACATACCTCATTTGTGGTTATAGTGACTATAGAAGCAGTTCAACAACAAAAGTCCAAGAAGGAGGTAGGGGTCAACAATTGACTCTAAATATAGTCTCTGCTTATCCTCCCCCCTATTGTGGGGCAGCCCCACACTTCCTCCATATTCTTAGAGCCCCAAACCAAATATAAATCATTGCCTCTTCTATTATTTGATCCACGGCCTGGTATAAGATGACAAAACTGAGAGTGCAGTAGTTGGAGCTGTGGTTGGAAGAAAGTTATTGGCTATCACAGAGGAGGTTAGAAGTCAAGGAGAAACATGACTGCCCCCACAGTGCTAGGGCAAGTAAGAAGCATACTAACGGTAAAAGTGGGTGGCAGGACTCAGAGGACTGGGAATGCTGGAAACTGGGCAAGGAAACCAGAGAAGGGAATGGCAATGCAGAGCTAGGTTCACTTGTAAGAGTGGCCCCCAAAGACATCTACCATGCAAAGTATTTCTCTTTATCGCCTGAGATTCAACTAGGAGATATTATCACACAGGCCTGAGCTAAACCACAAAGCCCAGAATTCAGTCAGAAGTGTTCCTAGCCTTTCAGGTTACTATCATAAGGAGAATGTGCTGTGTTATGAGGAGCCAAACTCTAGGATGGGAGATGAGTATCATCTGGAAACATAAAATGGTAACCTGACTTTCAAGTTCAAACTGAAGTAAAAAGGAGAGTTGTGCAGTTCTACATCTTTGGTACTAAATTATTGGGGTCATCTTTCTTCTGCAATTCAAATAATAAAAGCAAGGTAAGAATAATATTGAACATTGAGTTTGTATCTGCTGGACCAGATGTAAATAATAAAGCAAGGTCATATCAATTATTCTAGACACCTGATATATATGCTATTGGTTGGGCCTATATCTGGCTTTTGAGTGTTTCAGATAGGCATATTTTACTGCCATGCTTGGGAGAGAGAATGCTATTCGGTTGGGTTCCTTATGACAGGAAGAAATAATGAAGATGAAAGAATTGCCCGTTCCAAGACTTCTGTGCCATGCGTTTTGTTGTTGTCCTTGTTTGTTGTTTTATGTTCAATGTCTGATTTAAGACAGAAATTCTTTATCTTCAGCATACAGCTGAGTGAGCAAAGCTTACAAAATGCACACAAGCAACGCCCTCTCTTCCCCTGAAAGTACCAGCAAGTAGAGATGTCAAGGAAGGGCAAAAGCGTGAAGGAGTTTGGACCCCACAATTATTTGTTTTGCCCTAGCTATGCTTATGTGTCAATATTTATTCCAAAGGCAATTTAAAACATAACAGGGCTCTGCTGGGACTACGTGCAGAAATGGAAGTATTTCATTCAGCCTGAATACCTGAAGATAATTACTCCACAGCTCTTCATCTTTTTTCCTGCTGTCATTTCTGTGACATGGTGAGACTTAGCAAAAACTTTAGACTTTGACAAACAAAAGGTCATTTTTATAAAAACATAGAGACTCTTAGACAAGACACTTTTATATCACACAAATGGGACCTAGTAAAAGAAATAAAAATGAATATGAGATAAATTTAGCAAAATAGGAATCACAGGAATAAGAAAAATAAAAGGGTGTCTTTAAATGGGGAGTGCCTCACAACACACCCAGTGGGCTTTCTGTGTCGTGTCTGCAGTTTTTATGGTTCAAGAAGGGCCTACTGATGCAATATGACCACTCATCCCAAGTAGCACATGCCCATAGAAGCCCTGTCCCAGGCACCATCTTTGTTTCCTCAAAGGCTCCCTGAAAACAGGGAAATATACTGTTCTAGAGAAATCCCTCTAATCTTTTCCGCTTTTTCTTAACATTTAAATCTCCTTTCTCCATTTCCTTGACTATTCTCTATATACTCAACAATATTTAAGTAGATTTATGTGTTTTAAAAATTTAAGCAAATGGTAACAAGATTGAAAGAGTAGATCAAACTATAGTTCTCAACCTGCAGGTTGTTGGCCCCTTATGTGGATAGCGTAACTAAATGAAGATCTCAGAAAAATTTGACAGCAATAAATGTTTCTAAATATCCATCAACCAAAAGATAATTTAAAATAAAGCATGTAATGAGCCCAAGGTGTCTTTGGCAGTGCTCACCTCTGTTGTACCACATAGCATCACTGCAGCAATGGGTCTGAGCAGAGGGCACTGTCATTGTGCACTGCACATAATATCATGGCACAGAATGCCAGTAATGCTGTCTTAAAAACCCTGGTCAGACTCCAGATCACTGTATGCTATAAAATGCAGTATTTGTTGTACATACAGAGTTTCTGCTCTTACAGACACAGGATGATATAATTATAAACAGCAAAGACTTCTAATGTTTTCAATCATCCTTCCTAAGTATATACGAAATTAATATGTCTTTGGCATGTTGTGTTATAATGCTTGTTTTTTTAAATTGTTGTTTGAGGGCTAGGGAGATGGTTCAGTAAGTATTGGTGTTTGCTGTCAAGCCTGAAAACCTGAGTTCAAACACTAAGGCTCACATGGCAGAAAGAGAGTTAAGGTTCTCACAGGCTATTCTCTGAACTCTCTGTACAAGACAAGTATACATGTATGGCCCCCAACATGAATACACAGTCTTGGAATAGATAGATAGATAGATAGATAGATAGATAGATAGATAGATAGATAGATGTAATTACAATTTTTTAAATGCTGAATGGGTTACTGACTTGAATTTCACTTGAAAATATTTGGCTTGGGCTTACGATGGCATTTTGAACACTTTCTGGTTACACTTAGCAGGCCAGTGCTATTTTCTTCTATGTATTCATGCAAAATACTGTTTGCGATCTTGAAGGTTACAAATGAAAATTCTAATCATCCCTGGAAAAGCCCAGAAGTTGTTCTACTGGACAGCCTGTAGCACCAAACATTCAACCAAGACTTACAGCATGATGTAGAAAGATGTCCGTCACCACACTGCTGTTTAAACTTTTCTCTACCTTTAATAAATGGTAATATTATGTGTACGCCAAAGACTTGTTTATAAAATAGCAAATGACTTAGTTGTATATCTGTTTAATATATCTATACAGCTGGGGTCACATAAGAATTTCTCGGAAAAAAAGAGAAAGAAATAAAGGAAAGGAAAAGAAAGGTAAAAGTGGAATAAGTTTAGTAAATCCCTGAACCCTCAGATTGCCTAAAAGATTCTCAAGGTTTCAAAGGCTCCATGTTACCAATAACCTAATTCTTATGTCTTCTTGTATGCTTTGGGCCATTTGAATCACTCATTTAACTCATGTTTGTACTGTATCAGGTTATATCATTCTAAGGTATAGGGTGGCAGTCTTGTGGGGAGGGGAAGCAGTAAGATAAGAGGAAGGAGAAACAGGGATGGAACTGTAAGGGAAGAACAGGAGGAGGATACATGGGGGGGGCTTTAGGGGGCTGCAGTTTAAGAGGAGACAGCATCTATCATGTCAGGGACAGAATGAGGCAACTGAAGCAGGACACAGTCTTGGATATAAGGTCGTGAGCAAGATAGATCACAGTATGACTGTATAGTTTGACTATAAAATGTCCCCAGTAGGCTCACATGTTTAAACATTAGGTCTCCAGCTGGTGGTGGTATGTTGGAAGTCTTTGCAAACTTTAAGAGAGGTGATCCTTTGTAGAAGAAATGAGTCACTAGAGCGTTACTCCATCTGCCCTGTTTCCTGACTGCCATCATAATACATGCAAGTGTTATAATGGTGACCATCACCATTATATATCTCTCTGTGTATATAAACGTGTGTGTGCATATATATGGATGGATAAATTTCTCCCATTATTAACTTTTGGGAGGGAAAAGTATAGATTTCATGGGATGTTTCAAAAATAGGAGTTTCCCTAAATCAAGCACAACTGATTTTCAAACCATTTAATTTATAATTTTTCTAGGTTACTTTCCCCTTGCTGTTATAACACTCTCTGTCAAAAACAACTTAAGACAGAAGGGGCATATTTTATATTAGAGTTTAAGGTGAAGTCTATCATAGCAGGGAAGTAAAGGCAGGGAAGTAAAGGCAGCAGAAGTTTTGGAGAGTGGTCCTATTGCATCCACAATCAGGAACCAAGAGGAATGAATGCAAGCCACTGCTCAGCTCTCTGTCTCTGTTTTTTTTTTTCCTCCTTTTTTATTTTTGATAGTTTATATACATTTCCAATGTTTCCCCTTTTCTGAGTCTCCTCTTTGTATACCCCCCATCCCCTCCCCAACCCGCCTCTAGGAGGGAATTCCACCTCCCACCCCACCCCCGCGTCAACCCATCCCCATTTTCCCGCCTTGATATTCCCCTTTACTGAGGACTCTAACATCCTCAGGCCCAAGGGCCTTTCGTCTCTCCCTGATGGCCATCGAGGTCATCCTCTGCCACATATGTGGTCCAAACCATAAGTCCATCAATGTGTATTCTTTGGTTGGTGGTCCAAACTCCAGGAGGACCGGGGGAGGGGGGGGAGGTCAGGCCCATTGACTCTCTGGCTCCCTCCATGGGGCTGCAAATTCCCTCAGCTCCTTCAGACCTTCCTCCAACTCCTCCATCTGGGACCTCACTCTCAGTCCAGCGGTTACTGTTAAGTGAAACTTGGGCATTCTGAACTTCTGGGCTAATATCCGCTTAGCAGTGAGTACATACCATGTTCGTTCTT
>CM052709.1:36412517-36434374 GCA_028551405.1 Uromys caudimaculatus | reverse complement strand
TGAGAAAATCAACAAGGTAGATAAACCCCTAGCCAGACTAACCAGAGGGCACAGAGACACAATCCAAATTAACAAAATTAGAAATGAAAAGGGAGACATAACAACAGATTCTGAGGAAATTCAAAAAAATCATCAGATCCTACTACAAAAGTGATTGTGTTCTTATACGGGCCTTTAGCCATCTGAGTTTTGCAAATATTATAGGTTTAGAGATTGATTTCTAAGTTTATCTTTGTTAGATGTGTGTTTTTGAATGTTTTCCTCTCCCCTTGGTTTGTGTTTCTTCTCTGTCTTCTGGTCTGTGTGGCCTGGAGTTCTGGTCACTAGTGAAACTTCAGGATCAGCAGAGTGTCTTCCCTGGGGGTTTTGTGGCTTGCATCGCCTCCAGCATTTGATGTGTTAACCTTATCTCTGGGGTCACTAGAACCAATGTGGCCTGAGGTCCCTGATGCCAGAATGGCCTCTGAGAAAGCAGACACAGTTGTGGACCAAGAAGTGGAGAGTAGAGATGGGGTGCAGTTACAGCTATTGGGTGTGATTTAGGGGGCCTTAGCAGGCGAGGGTTGGGAGTAGGGGGGCTTTTCTGGGTTTCCTTGATGCTGGCAGGCCTCTGGGAATGCATCCAGAGTTGTGGGTCTGAAAATTGAGCAGGAGGTAGGGTGCAGTTTTTTTAATTTATTGGTTAAATGATGTGCTGGCTACTTTTTTGTTAACTTGACACAAATTTGGGTCATGTGGGAGGAGGAAATTACACTTAAGACTATGCCTATAAGCAAGTCTGTAGAAATTTTTCTTGATTCATTAATGCAGAAGGTCCCAACCTAGCAGGTGGTCTTGGAAGATATGAAAATGCAAACTGAGCAAGCTTGGGAGAAATCCAGTAAATTCATTCCTTATGGGCTCTGATTTAGTTCCTGATTCCACATTTCTGCTTGAGTTCTTACCCTGTCTTCCCTTCATATGGACTATGATTTGGAGAAGTCAAACAAATCTTGTCCCCCAAAACTTATTTTGGTCATAGTGCTTATCACAGCAATAGAAAACAAACAAAGACAGCCTGTTTTATTAAGCAGAAGCCTGTGCAGTTCATTTATGGCTACCTGCAAAGGAGAGGGGTAGCAAATGCAACAGGATGGATGCCTCCACAGGACCAACCTGACACTAAAGACCAGGAATCTCTAGAGATTTACTGGCTTTGAGTTTACACTAAAATGTTGACAAAGCTAGACTCTGAAGTTCAGAGAGAATGGCTACAGAAATAGAAATACTTGCTAATGGAGGAAGTGAGCTTATACAGCATACTCTTGACTTCCTCTTTTCAATCAGGGCCCCCAGCCTACTGAGTGTTGTCATGAGAATTCATGATTTCTTCCCTTAAGTGACTGTCCTGTATGCTAGTCCTGTCTGGAAATACCCACATTGAGACACCTAGAGGTGTGCTTTGATAGTCTTTGACTTGTTTCAGTCCAGTCAAGCTAATTGTGAAGTCCCATACTCACATCCTTAAATCCACTTCTACCTGATCCTTGGAGCTCTTCAAATCATTCTCTCTTTGTTCTGTCATTTACATCACCTGGAAATATTCTTGCTTAGTCTAGGTGACAGCCAGAGTCCCATATGGCCCTGGTTTATTTTTAGAGTCTGACTAATGGAATCTTTCTCTGAGAGGTATGTATTTCCAAAGATCACCTTCACTGAGTGAAAATGTATAGGAAGGGCTCTCTGAGAAGATTATGATTCAGAAGGTATGACATGGACTTTTGAGGCAATATCATCCCCATCTGTGCAAGACTTCTAGGAAATAAAATGCACAGTACTGCTCATTTGTAGCTGATCTAAAGATACATGGACATTCACCCCTCTCCAACATCCTGCAAAACATTCACACTCTGAGTCACTTGCTGATCCAGAAACACAGCTCACTGTTTACTATGTCTCAGATTCCAGGGATTCTAATAAAATATATATATGAGCTTGTCTTTGAGAAACCTATGGTCTGGGAGCAAAACTGATATGAATTAGTTTGTTATATTCTCAGAAAATGTAGAAATAAACTCACTGCAGAAAATATTCTGACTTCAAGCAGCTAGGAAGATTTTTAGTTGCTCTATGAGCTAAATGTCATGATGCCTGTGGTGATAACAAATGGCCTGGCAGGTAGGTCTGCCCTCAATCAGGATTTCATTCTTCCTTCATGAGACACCACTGGAAGTCACCTACCCAAGGGCACAAGTATGTTCTGCAAAGTGACTGCTATTGATTGAACTCTTAGTCAAAGAATAAAGCCTTCTAATTTTATCCAAGGCAAGAAAAGGCTGATGAACAGAGCCCAGGCTGTAGATGATTTTACTTCTGACTTATTTTTGTTCAGATATGCTGTAAGTTACAGAAGAGCTGAAGGTCTTTACAGTTATGGGTAGAACATAGACTGGAATATCTGATTTTGTCTAGGAACATTCTGGAAGGGCTTAAGTAGGTGAAGGTCATAGAAAAAAAAGCTAGTGCCTTCCAAGGAAGAGAAAACTACTCAGAGGTGGAAGGAGGATTTGGGGTCAGATCAACCCCAAATTACAGTTGATGCTGTTGTTTACTAAGTGAACTTCCCAAGGCACGTATTTCCCAGACTATAGCTCCCTCCCCTTCATAATATTTACTTGTCATGCCAGATTTCCATAATCTTTACATACAAGAGGTAATATAACTACAGCCTAACTATTCATACTGATGGCAGGAAGCAGTATTTGTCACTACTAAAACAAAGGTCACTGCAAAGTAGAAACAGCCAATGCAAAAGTTTTATTTCTCAAGTTTGGAATGTCTAGAGATGTCTAATTTTGGTTAAGTATAAGCAGATATGGCTGAGGGGCATCAACACAAATCAACATGTAATGACACTTACTACAAAGCCTCACAACTTGAGTTCGAGACCCAGAAGTCACATGATAAAGGAGACAATCAACTCTCATAAGTTGTCTTCTGACCTCCGCACATATGCAGTTATATCATCAATCAACCAATCAGACAGTCATGAATTAATAAATATTGAAGAATAAAAGATGTGACTAATGAGATGTAGGAAGGACCTTGGTGCAGACAGTCTCAGAGTTTAAACTGGTGAGTGAGTCTGGAAAAGACAAAATGGCAAATCTTACTAAGCATAACTTCTGAAACCAGGAACGGTAGAACTTCATGTATTTAAACATCTTTACTTTGAACAAAAACAAATTATCTGCTCAGTAGACTGTAATAGTGTTTATTTGCTAAACAGACCCAGTAGGACTGGCACTTGAAAACATATTATCAGGAATTAGTTATTGTAAAAGATTCCTTCTATATTTAAAGTCGTAAGATGATCTCTTAAAATATTTGATAATTTAGGTTTGTGTTAATTTTTCTCAATTAGGTCTAATTAGTGTTTCTTCACTGTGCCATGTGCAAGGTTTGCTCAGCCTGGCATGGTGATAAATTGCCTTGGTTAAGTTTTGTCTCAATGCTATTTGTAAAGGGAAAAAAAAAAAAAACACCTCACCAAGTAATCTTTCAATAAATTAAGGTTCTATAATTAGAGTAATAACATAACAACTATGAAACACAGACATTTCACCACAGGCATGTTTTTTAACAGATATTACCAATGTGGTTTGTGGTTTTAATATGAAATACATATTTAGTAATAAGACATTTACTGTAAGACATACATATGTCTATCATATGATGTCATTTATATTCATCCATGAGAACACTATGCAGGCTGGGATGAGGATGAGAGAATGACTGGATGGTATAGAAATTAATGAAACACTCTTAGTGGGCTTTAGAATACAATGGAAATACTTAGGTGCATCAAGTAGATCTTGAGTTATACTTTAAGACGGTTAGTCAGATGCTGAAGAAATATGGAGAGGCTGGTGTTAGAGTTTGTCTTAGTTTGTGTTTTATTGCTGTGAACAGACACCATGACCAAGGCAACTCTTATAAGGGACTGAAGAAGGATCTGAGAATTCTACATCTTGATCTGAAGGAAGTCAGGAGAAGACTGTCTGCCTGGCAGCTAGGAGGAGGGTCTCAAAGCCCACACTGTCTTAGTAAGGGTTTCTATTCCTGCACAAACATCACGACCAAGAAACAAGTTGGGGAGGAAAGGGTTTATTCAGCTTACACTTCCATACTGCTGTTCATCACTGGAGGAAGTCAGGACTGGATCTCAAGCAGGTCAGGAAGCAGGAGCTGATGCAGAGGCCATGGAGGGATGTTTTTTACTGGCTTACTTGCTTCTCCTGGCTTGCTCAGCTGGCTTTCTTATAGAGCCCAAGACTACCAGCCCAGAGATGGTATCACCCACAAGGGGACCTCCCCTCTTGATCAGTAATTGAGAAAATGCCTTATACCTGGATTTCATGGAGGCATTTTCTCAACTGAAACTCCTTTCTCTGTGATAATTCCAGTGTGTGTCAAGTTGACACAAAACCAGCCAGTACAATTGACCCCTTGTCAACTTGACACATAAATAGATCACTATTAAGCCTCAACCCTTACTTTCTTATTCATCCCCAAGATGTGAATAACTTTAAAAGTCCCACGGTCTTTGCAAATCCTTACATATTAAAATTTAAATCCCTTTTGCAAAGAGCTAACTGTCCTGTCTTTCCTGGGGGGCCCTCCCAGGAGGCTATCAACCATGGGTCCACACCTGAGGAGAGAAGCTGTCAGCGGTAGAAAGAGACATCAGACAAGAAATACTTGAGGGCAAGACGGTGTCCCGTTCAAGCCCTGACCCCTTTATTCCAAGTCCGTATATAAGCACTTAGGAAGGGAAGGTGCAGGGGCAGGAAGGTTACTAGAGGTCACTACAGAGCTATGCTTGCCATTGTCTCCTGGGATTAAAGGTATGTACCACATCACCATTCCTAGGCCTAAGCTTTTTATGGCCACTATTCCTTAAGATCCAGATCAAAACCTTGTGTCTTCCAGCCTCAAGATCAAAATCACAAGTATGCCCTCCATTTATGGATTATAGTTCATTCCAGATTAAAAGTCAGAATAAAAACTATAATTAGGTAATAACACCTAACATGATGTAACTATTTCTTGTTCAACTGTCAATACAGTTATCTTAGCTGGGTGGCATCTTGCTGTGAGATTACCACTCCCTTAATCTGTTTAACTCCTTGAACACATGGTTCCACTTGATTTCACTTTCTGGTGCCTCTTTATTACTTGAACTATACATTTTGTATTTTTCCTCTCTCAGCTTGCTATGCTTGCTCAAAATGCTCGTCATAAGACTAAACCAAAGGGCAAAGTCTATGTTGGACTATTCTGATACTTTTTTTTTGCAATGCAATGAATTGAAACCTCTTTTCTTCACCCTCAGGTAGACTCTTTAGACAAAGGCAAAAAACAGCCACATACTTCACCAAAGTATCACAACAGTCTCTAGGCCATACACTGAAATTCTCCACTGAAACATCTTGGGCCAGATTTATATAGTTTAAATCACCTTCATCACAAATGTCTCCCCACTAGGGCAGTTAATTAAGCTTCAATTAAAAAGCATTTCATGGGCCATTCCAGCCAGTGCATTCTGCTGGGGCAGATCAGCAGCTTGTCTGCTTCTCTGAAGACACCACAGTCTGAAGGCCTCCCAAGAGTTCTGTTGCACACAGGACAACCAGTAAGAGACCCTCCCAACAGCCAAAGCTGCTGGGAATCCTGAGAAGCCAGTAAACTCAGGACCTATCACCCCCCTCCTTCCCCAAGCTCCTGACCCCTGAATCCCACTCCCCTTCTGGATACCTTCTGCCAGGGCAGATCACCAACTTGACTGCTCCTCTGAAGGCACCACAGTCTGAAGGCCTCCCAGGAGATCTGCTAAATGCAGGGCAATTGACCCAACAGTCTGAAATCCTTACTGGAGTTCTGCTGCACAAAGGGCAACAGAAACCACAGTATAAAGGTATCTTAGTCAGGGTTTCTATTCCTGCACAAGCATCATGACCAAGAAGCAAGTTGGGGAGGAAAGGGTTTATTCAGCTTACACTTCCAATTGCTGTTCATCACCAGAGAAAGTCAGGACTGGATCTCAAGCAGGTCAGGAAGCAGGAGCTGATGCAGAGGCCATGGAGGGATGTTTTTCTACTGGCTTGCTTCTCCTGGCTTGCTCAGCTTGCTCTCTTAGAGAACCCAAGATTACCAGCCTACAGATTGTACCACCCACAAGGGGACCTCCCCTCTTGATCACTAATTGAGAAAATGCCTTACAGCTGGATCTCATGGAGGCATTTTCTCAACTGGAACTCCTTTCTCTGTGATAACTCCAGCTTGTGTCAAGTTAACACAAAACCAGCCAGTACAGAAGGCCTCCCAAGAGAACAGCTACATGCAGGGAAACAGCTTGACTGCTCCTCTGAAGACCCCTCACAATCTGAAGGCCTCCCAAAAGAACCACTGGAGCCAGGGCAATAGGTCACTGGTATACAAGACCCTACAGTCTGAAGGCTTCACAGGAAGCCTGCTACAGCCAGAGCCACAGGTCTAGCAGGAGACCTGTAGCAATGCAGGGATACAAGAGGCATGCTTCTCAAGATACACCTAGACCAACTAATGCCAGGAATAACCAGATAGTGAGAGGAATGCACAAGACCATAAACAATAGAAGCCAATAAACTTTGGCAACATCAGAACCCAGTCTGGTGCCCCCACCCATACCTGGATACACCAACACACCAGAAAATCAAGAAGCTGACATAAAATTCTATTTCATGAAGAGTCCTTTAAGGAGGATATAAATAACTCACTGAAACAAATACAGGAATACACGGATAAACAGGTAGGAGCCCTTAAAGAGGAAACAAATAAATCCCTTAATGAAATACAGGAAAACACAATCAAACAGGTGAAAGAATTGAAAAAAGCAGTCCAAGTCTTAAAAGTGAAAGTAGAAACAATAAAGAAAACACATATAGAGGCAACCTAGGAAATGGAAAACCTAGGAAAAAGGTCAGGACTTACAGATGTAAGCATCATCAACAGAATACAAGAAACAGAAGAAAGAATCTCAGGTATAGAAGATACCTTAGAAGATATTGACACAATTGTCAAAGAAAATTGAAAACATGAAAAACTCCTAAACTAAAACATCCAGGAAACCAGTACACAATGAAAAGACCAAATCTAAGAAAAATAGGAATAGAGGAGAGCAAAGATTCCCAGGTCAAAGAACCTGAAGACATCTTCAATAAAATTATAGAAGAAAACTTCCCCAACCTAAAGAAAGAGATGGTCATATATATATCAGAAGTCTATAGAACACCAAATAGGCCAGAACAGAAAGGAAAATCCTCTTGTCACATAGTAATCAAAACACTAAATGCACAGAACAAAGAAAGACTATTAAAGGCCTCAAGTATAACATACAAACATATAAACATATAAAGGTAGACTTATTAGAATTACACCAGACTTCTCAACAGAGTCACTAAAAGCCAGAAGAGACTAGACAGAGGTCATACAGACCCTAAAAGAACATAAATGCCAGCCCAGGCTACTATACCCAGCAAAACTCTCAATCAACATAGATGGAGAAACAAAAGTATTCCAGGACAAACTCAAATTCAAACAGTATCTATCTACCAATCCAGCCCTATAGAGGATTCTAGAAGGAAAACTACAACACAAGGAGGATATCTCATCAAAGAACAGACAAGATAATAATCATCTCACAACAAAGCCAAAAGGACAGAATCACTTGCACATAATGCCACCTACAACAACAAACATAATAGGAACTAACAATCTTTAATTATTTCTCAATATCAATGGACTCAAGTCCTCTATAAAAAGACATTAACAGATAGGATATGCAAACAGGATCAAGCATTTTGCTGCAAACAAGAAACACAGCTCAATAACAAAGACAGACACTATCTCGGAGCAAAAGGATGGAAAAAGGCTTCAAAGCAAATGGTACCAAGAACCAAGCTAGAGATGCCATCCTAATATCCAATAAAACAGACTTTCAGCCAAAAGTTATCAAGTGAGATGAGGAAGGACACGTCATAAACATCAAGGGAAAAGTCTACCAAGGGCAAATCTCAATTCTGATCATCTCTGCCTCAAATGCAAGGGCACCCACATTCATGAAAGAAACTTTACTAAAGCTCGAAATGCACATTGAACCCCACATAATAATAGTGGGAGATGCCAACACCCCACTTTCACTAATGACAGGTCACTGAAACAGAAAGTAAACAGAGACACAGTGAAACTAATAGAGATTATGAATCAAATGGATTTCATAGAACATTTCACCCTAAAACAAAAGAATATACCTTCTTCTAGCACCGCATAATACCTTCCAAAAAATTGACCATATAATTGGTCAGAAAACAAGCCTCAGCAGACACAAGAAGATCGAAATACTCTCATGCATCCCATCAGCTCACAACAGACTAAAACTGGGCTTCAATAACAACAGAAAGCCTATATACCCATGAAAACTGAACAACTCTGTACTCAATGATAACTTGTTCAGGGAATAAAGAAAGAAAGAAATGAAAGACTTCCTAAAATTCAATGAAAATATTGACACAGCATTCTCAAACTTATGGGACACAATTAAAGGAGTGTTAAGAGGAAAAATAATTGCACTAAGTACTGTGGTAAAGCAATTGGAACAACTTAACAGCACATCTGATAGCTCTAGGACAAAAAAAAAGAAAATACACCCAACAGGAGTAGATGACAGGAAATAGTGAAACCCAGGGCTGAAATACACCAAATACAAACAAAAAGAACAAAACAAAGAATCAACAAAACCAAAACCTGTTTTTATTTGAGAAAATCAACAAGATAGATGAACCCCTAGCAAAACTAACTAAAGGGCCCAGAGACAGTATCCAAATTAACAAAATCAGAAATGAAAATGTATACATAACAACAGAAACAGAGAAAAATTTTAAAAATCATCAAATCATACTACAAAAGCCTATACTCAACAAAACTGGAAAATCTAGAAGAAATGAAAGATTTTCTACACAGATACCACATACCAAAGTCAAATCAAGACCAGGTAAACAAAAAGGCCCATATTCCCTGAGGAAATAGAAGAAGTCTTTAAAAACCTCCCAATCAAAAAAAAAAAAAAAAAAAAATCCCATTGCCAGATGGTTTTAGTGCAGAACTCTGCCAGACCATCAAAGAAGAACTAATACCAATATTCCTCAAACTATTCCATAAAATAGAAACAAAAGGAACACTACCTAATTCATGCTATAAAACCACAGTTTCTCTGATACCTAAACCACCCAAAGACCCAACCCCCCCCAAAAAAAGAGAAAACTTCAGACCAATTTTGCTTATAAATATATATGCAAAGATACTCAGTAAAATTCTCACAAACCAAATCCAAGAACACATCAAAACCATCATTCACCATGATCAAGTAGGCTTCATCTCAGGGATACAAGGTTGGTTCAATATATGAAAATCCATTAACATAATCCTCTATATAAACAAACTCAAAGAAAAAAGTCACATGATCATCTCATCAGATGATGAAAAAGCATTTGACAAAATACGACACCTCTTCATGCTAAAAGTATTGGTGAGATCAGGAGTTCAAGGCTCTTACCTAAGCATAATAAAAGCAAACCAACAGCCAATATCAAATTAAATGTAGAGATACTTAATGCAATCCCAATAAAATCAGGGAGAAAACAAGGATGTCTATTCTCCCCACATATATTCAACATAGTACATGAGGTTCTAGCTAGTGTAATAAGACAATAAAAGGGATACAAATTGGCAAAGAAGAAGTCAAGGTATCACCATTTACAGACGATATGATAGCATAAAAAAGCTTCCTCCCAAATTCTACCAGAGAACTTCTACAGCTAAGAAACAACTTCAAGAAAATGATGGGAAATAAAATAAACTCAAATCAGTAGCATTCTTTTATACAAATGATAAACGGGCTGAGAAAGAAATTCAGTAAACAACACCCTTCACAGTAGATGCAAACAACATAAAATATCTTGAGGTAACTCTAACCAAACAAGTGAAAGATCTGTATGACAAGAACTTCAGTTCCCTCAAGAAAGAAATCAAAGAAGGCCTCAGAAAATGGAGAAGTCTCCCGTGCTCATGTATTGGCAGAAACAACATAGAAAAAATGACCATACTACGAAAAGCAATCTACGGATTCAATGCAATCTCCACCAAAACCCCAAAACAATTCTTCAAAGACATGGAAAGAACAATTCTTAAATTCATCTGTAAAATCAAACAACCCAGAATAGTGAAAACAATTCTTAACAATAAAAGAACTTCTGGGGCAAATACCATCCCTGACCTCAAGCTCTACTATGGAACACTACTGATAAAAACTACATAGTATTGATACAGAGAGAGACAGGTTGATCAATGGAATAGAATTGAAGACCCAGAAATAAAACCATACACTTATCGACACTTGATCTTTGACAAAGAAGTCAAAAATATACAATGGAAAAAAAGAAAATATCTTCAAAAAAAACAGTGGTGCTGGTCTAACTGGCCATCTGTAAGTAGAAAAATGAAAATAGATCCATATTTGTCACCTTGCCTAAAGCTCAAGTCCAAGTGGATATAGGACCTCAACATAAAACCAGATACACTGGGCCTAATAGAAGAGAAAGTGGAAAAGAGCCTTGAACTCCTTGGCACAGGGGGAAATTTCCTAAACAGAATTCCAGGGGCTCATGCTCTAAGATCAAGAATTGATAAATGGGACCTCATGAAACTGGAAAGCTTCTGTAAGGCAAAGGACATAGTCAATAGAACAAATTGGCAACCTACAAATTGGGAAAAAGTCTTCACTGTCCCCACATCTAATAGAGGCCAAATATCCAAAATATATAAAGAACTCAAGAAGCTAAACACCAAAAAAACAAACAACCCTATCAAAAAATGGGGTATAGAACTAAACAGAGAATTCAAAACAGAGGAATCTCGAATGACTGAGAAGCACTTAAAGAAATGTTGAAAGTCCTTATGATCAGGGAAATGCAAATCAAAAGGACCTAGATATTCTACCTTACATCAATCAGCATGTCTAAGATAAAAAAACAAAACAAACAAACAAAAAAACCCTCAGGTGACAGCACATGTTGGCAAGGATGTAGAGAAAAAGGAACACTCCTCCATTGCTGGTGGGATTGCAAACTCGTATAGACACTCTGGAAATCAAACTGGAGGTTCCTCAGAAAACTGGAAATAGATGTACCTGAATTCCCAGCTATAATGTCTTAGGCATAAACCCAAAAGATGCCCCACCATGCCACAGGGGCATGTGTTCCACTATATTCATAGTGGCCTTATTTGCAATAGCCAGAAGCTGGAAACAACCCTGATGTTCCACCTTGGAAGAAAGGATACAGAAAATGTTGTTCATTTTGCAGGCAAATGGATGGAACCTGAAAATATCCTGAGTGAGGTAACACAGACCCCAAAACACATGCATGGTATGTACTCACTAATAAGTGGATATTAGCCAAATATATATGGAATACCCAGGGTACAATCCACAGAACTCAAGAAGGCTAAGAAGCCAAAGATCCCAATGAAGATGCCTCAGTCCCACTCAAGAGGTAGAAGAAAGCAATCACAGGAGGCAGAGGTGGGGAGGGAGCTGTGTGGGAAAGGGGACATGGAGGGGAAAAGGGAAACAAGATCTGGTATTGGCAGGGTGGGGGAGAAACAGGACTGAAGCCCCAAGGGCCAGTAGAAAAAAATAGAAACAGGCAACCTTGGGAGGTAGGAGGTGGAGGGGGGACCCTCTTGAATGTAAAATTGATCTGGGAAGTGAGGGACTCTCAGGACTCAAACGGGGGTTGTCCATAGATGAAATGCCCTACAGTGGGGAGAAGGAATTTGTAGAGTCCACCTCCAGTAAAAAGACAGGACATTAAGTGAATAGATGGAGTTGCCATCCCACAGTCAAAACTGTGAACCAGAATTGTTCCTGTCTGAAAGAACTGCAGGAACAAAAATGGAGAAGAGCCTGAGGGAAAGGAGGTCCAGTGACAGGCCCAAATTGGGATCCAGCTCAAGGGGAGGTCCTAAAGGTCTGACACTATTACTGATGCTATTGTGTGCTTACAGACAGGAGCCTAGCATGACTGCCCTCCAAGAGACCCAACAAGCAGCTGAAAGTGCCAGGTACAGATACTTATACCCAATCAATGGACAGAAGATGGGGACCCCTGTGATTGAATTATGGAGAAGCTGGAAAGAAGCTAAGAAAGAGGGTGACCCCATAGAACGACCAGCAGGCTCAACTAACCTTGACCCCCAAGATCTCTCAGACACTGAACCACTGACCAGGGAGCATATACCAGATGATATGAAGCCCCCTGACACTTATACAGCAGAGAACTGCCTCTTCTGGCATCAGTGGGACAAGATGCACCTAACCCTGGAGAGACTTGAGGTCCCAGGGAGTGAGGAGGTCTGGTGGGGTGGGGTGGGGAGTGGAGTGGGGAAATCCTCTTGGAGACAGGGCAGGGGGGGAGATATGGGATGAGGAACAGTCAGAGGATGGACCAAGAGGGGAATAAAGACTGGACTGTAAAAAATGATTAAAGAATAATTAAAAAAAAAAAAAAAAAAGCATTTCACTGCTTCTCAAATACAAAGTCCCCAATCCACATTCTTCCAAACAAAAACATGGCCAGACCTATCACAATAATACTCTAGTCTCTGGTACCAACTTCTCTTTCAGGGTTTTACTGCTGTGAAGAGGCATCATGACCAAGGCAACTCTTATAAGGACAACATTTAATTGGTGCTCGCTTATAGGTTCAGAGTTTCAGTCCATTATCATTAAATCAAGGCAGCATCTAGGCAGGCATAGCGCTGGAGAAGGAGCTGAGAGTTCTACATCTTTTTCTGAAGGAAGTCAGGAGAAGCCAGGCAGTTAGGAGGAGGGTCTCAAAGACCACTCCCACAGTGACACATTTCCTCCAACAGGGCCACACATATTCCAACCAGGTAATACCTCCTAATAGTGCCACTTCCCATTGACCAAGTATATTCATACCACCACGAGGTTCAAGGACTTCAGCTGGAAGGCAAATGGCTATTAGGGCCTTGAGAAATCTTGGCCATATCAGATTTGAATGGGTCTTGAAAAATAGATAAGGTTGACAAATCTGACTGTGGTTGACATATAAATTAGTGTCTAGGGTTCTACCATTTCTTGCTTAGTAGTATTTTCTATAGTCCTCCTTTTGAAAATAAATAGCCTTATATTCTTCGTAGGATACTTGGAAAACATAGTTTAAAAAAAAAAAGCAGGACAAAATATCAGAGACAGTTTAAGTCATCCTTGATGAAGATTGGTTCCAATTCCTCTTACACACTAAGATCCATAGTTGTTCAAGCCCCTTAAATAAAAAAGGGTAGTGTTCATACAGATGCTGTGCTCATCTTCTAGACTCTGCTGAACTGAAATAGATGCCATAGCAATGGAATCTGAGTTAAAAAATATGTGTTCAAGGACAGTTCTTTTTCCCTCTTCATCCCTCTTTTTCCTTTCCTAAAATATTAATTACTTCACAAATTAATTAATTTTACCCAGTCTTGATCATATAATCCTGACTGGTACTGAACTCAAAAATCTCTTGCCTCTGTCTCCAACATACGGGGATTGGCCACCACACCAAGATTTTTGATTTTCTATAACTACTTTTTTGAATAACTACTTTGGAGACAGGATTTCATTATCTCCTGTACACTTACTGTGAACTCATAATGCTCTTGACATCTTGCGTCTTAGGACTAAAGGCATTCAGTAGCATGCCACCCTACAAAATTTCAACTTTGATGTATGCATGTAGACACATGTATGCATCCATGTTTGTGTGTGTTTGTCTCTGTGTGTGCTCCAGCAAATGCTTGGGTGCTCATACTTGTATGCCTGTGAATATGCGTGAACGAAGACTGTAATCACTGTCTTCTTTTTGAAATATTTGTAAAGATACTTACGGAGTAGGAAATGGAAATTTTTTATTAATATTCCTCCAAGTCTTTTTAGTTGCTATGGAGAAACTTTAGCAAAACAATTCATAAGCATAAAGGGATCATCTAGCTAGCAATGAACTTTAAGATCAGGTAAACATTAGGCAGGACTCTTGAAGTGAATGGTCTAATCACTGGGTTTGAAGGAATTTTGAGCTGTAATGGGGACAGTGACAGAGCAGTATTGAAGCCTCAAGTACAGATTCATGTGTACTTTATTTTGTCACCAATGAAAACTCTGTCTAATGGAGGTAAAATGTCATGTGGAAAGTATCATTTTGTTGAAATTGGAAAGTGGATGGAAGGAATTACATTAAACAAGGGTAATAAATCATGTACATTAAAATGTATGAATGTTAAATATATTTATATAGCAGTAACTGAGTTTGAATTACTATTTAATAAAACTATTGTGGCAAGTGAAAAATAATAAAAAAGTAAATTGCTTGATGATATTTAATAGGACATGCTTATGAATCATCTATATTTCACTTTATAACTTTCAAGATATTACTATAATTAATTACTACTTGTAGTCTTTATCTGCTATTGGGAAAGTTTTCCTATTGCTTATCAAATTTTCAAAATGCTGTAACATACTTTGCCATTTATTTGAATCCAGAGTCTTCTTGAAAGTGGAATGAATTCTTATACAGGCAGCAGTACTTAGTTATTTTAAGGTAAACCAGTTAATAGTTGGAGTTAAAATTTCAGCAGAAAAACTATAGTATGATGTAACTCATTCCTGATTGTCAATGTTTGCTGTGGGTGATTTAAATTGTGAGATCTTTTGAGAAGTTCTAATGTGTTGTGTTATATCATTAGCATCCAACTCACCAGACAGTGGGGTGTTGATAAAGACATAAATAAAGTTAGCATATCCTAAAGGTAGGCCTATATATCTGGAATTCTGCTGGACTTCCACAAAGTTTTGTAGTTTGAGTAGTGAATATTGTCAACCTATAGCTGTGCTGTGGACTTAAAGGTTCATGGACTACCTGATATTCACAGACTTCCAAACAGCTATTACTACTATGTGAAACTCATAGTGATCTCAACATAAATGTAGTATTTTTGTCACATACAGACAATGCACAGAACAGCTTAGATTACTCCTTTTTAGAGATCTCCTCTTGAGCTTACCATTCAAACTTACCGACATTTAAACTTCATGAGTCTTTGACACTTTTCTGTAATGTGCCAATTCTAAGACAACTTGGGTATGTATAAAATGTTCAGAAACTACTGGTTTTCAGCCATATCAGATAACATAAATTCAAACTTCTAATGCCATTTCATTAGCAGCAAGCCATAAACAAAACAAGTTGTACTTCCAGAAGCTCCACATTAAAGTGGTTTTATTTTTTTATTTTTTATTTTTTTTACCAAATTTCCATATGGGAAGAATAGAGATACTGTTAAAAGTATGTGAAATGAATGCTTGAAGACATTCAAATGATGCATTCTAACAATTCCAGCTAAAGTAGGTTATAATGTCAGAAAATTGACAAGAACATTAGGGCAGAGAAAAGAAAGATAGGGCAGAAAAGAGCCCCGAATGGTCAGTAGTAGCTAAGATGGTGCTAATGCTTTATCCACTAAAGCAGGCCTAGCATGATAGGAAAGGCAGAGAGTTTTATGATTTAAAAAAAAATTAGCTCTGAAATTGCAAAGCTTCTGTAAGGCAAAGGACACTGTCAGTAGGACAAAACAGCAACCAACATATTGGGAAAAGATCTTTACCAAGCCTATGTCCAATAGAGGGCTAATATCCAATATATACAAAGAACTCAAGAAGTTACACTCCAGAGATCCAAATAACCCCATCAAAAAATGGGAAAGAGAGCTAAACAGAAAATTCTCAACTGAGGAAATTCGCAGGGCTGAGAAGCACTAAAGAAATGTTCAACATCCTTAGTCATTAGGGAAATGCATATCAAAATAACTCTGAAATTCCACCTCACACCAGTCAGAATGGCTAAGATCAAAAACTCAGGTGACAGCAGATGCTGGCGAGGATGTGGAGAAAGAGGAACACTCCTCCATTGCTGGTGGGATTGCAAGCTGGTACAACCACTCTGGAAATCAGATTGGCAGACCCTCAGAAAAATGGACATAATACTACCTGAGGACCCAGCTATACCACTCCTGGGCATATACCCAGAAGATGCTCCAACATGTAACAAAGATACATGCTCCACTATGTTCATAGCAGCCATATTTATAATAGCCAGAAGCTGGAAACAACCCAGATGTCCCTCAGCAGAGGAATGGGTACAGAAAATGTGGTACATCTACACAATGGAATATTACTCAGCTATTAAAAACAATGGCTTCATGAAATTCGCAGGCAAATGGATGAAACTTGAAAATATCATCCTGAGTGAGGTAACTCAGTCACAAAAGAATGAACATGGTATGTACTCACTGATAAGTGGATATTAGCCCAAAAGTTCGGAATGCCCAAATTTCACTTCACAGTAACATTGGACTGAGTGTGAGGTCCCAGATGGAGGAGTTGGAGAAGGGACTGAAGGAGCTGAGGGAGTTTGTAGCCCCATGGAGGGAAAAACAGTGTCAACTGGCCTGACCCCCTGGTGCTCCTGGAAACTGGACCACCAACCAAAGAATACACATGGAGGGACCCATGGTTCTGACCACATATGTGGCAGAGGAGGGCCTTGTTGGCTATCAGGGGGAGGAGATGTCCTTGCGCCTGAGGGTGTTAGAGGCCCCTGTATAGGGGAATGCCAAGGTGAGAAGACAGTAGTGGGTGGGCGGGTGGATAGGTAGGGGAATACTCTCATAGAAGCAGGGGGAGGGGGGGAAAGGATAGGGCGTTTCCAAAGTAGAGACCTGGAAAGGGGGAAACATTTGAAATGTAAATAACGTATCAAAAAATAAAAATTAAAAATCAGCACTTACTAAAATTACTGACACTACTATAAGTGATAAAATGTATTTGTCAATGCTTGTAGAATACAATTACAAGACAAATTAGAAAGAGATTAGAAGGATGACTTTGTGGTAAATATTGCACACTGCTCATTTGGAGGACCCACTTTGAGAGTAACATCCATGTTGAGTGGCTCACAGACACTTATCACTATAGCTCTAATGGATCTTATATCCTTTTCTTGCCTTTATGTGTATCTGCAGACATGTGACATATATGGAAACATAGACACAACAGGATACACATAAATAACAATAAGCCTTAAAAAAGAGAACTGATTAGAAGATGGCTTGTAATCTTAAATATTCAGGCTAACAAGAAAGGATGACAACAATTAAAAAATATCTACTCAGAAAGAAGCAAAAAAAAAAAAAAAACCAATAATTGAACCCAATACATATAAAAGAAAGGAACAAAGATAAACTATTATTAATGAACTGAAAAATAAATATTATTAGAGTTTTCAATAACTCTAAAGGTTGTTGATTGCAAAAGCTTCATAGCACTGATATTAGTATGTATCTGTTAAAATTGAATGAGGAAAATACTCACAAATCTATATAAAATGGACATAGGGGGAAATCAGTGCCTATACCAAACTTCCCCCTATTGTGGGTATTATACAAAGCAATACACAAGATCATAACACATTTGAAACATGAAATAGCACAAAAATGTGGACTGATTTGTAGTTAAATTTTTAATTTATAATGATAAAACTTTTCATGAAAATAACAGAAAATTGTCTTCATTCATAAATTATATAAGTATTAAAGAAAAACATAACTACAATATTTCATAAATCTTCCATAACACAAAAATATTTTAGTTCCATTTCAATTTATTTGAAGAGAAAAGTAATGTTCTTTAAGGCAGTTTAGTGAGCGTCTAACACAGCATTCAGGAAAATAGAATAACAGGCCAATTTTATCTATGCAAAATTGATGCATAAAATCTAATAGACTAGCAAGCAAGATTTAGTATTATACAAAGGATAGCATGTAACTTGTTTTTTCTTTCAAGACAGGGTTTCTCTGTGTAGCCCTGGCTGTCCTGGAACTCATTCTGTAGACCAGGCTGGCCTCGAACTCAGAAATCCACCTGCCTCTGCCTCCCAAGTGCTGGGATTAAAGGTGTGTACCACCACTGCCTGGCTAGCATGTAACTTTTAAATTGCATTATATTAGTAATGCAAGAGTATTTTAATGTTCACAAATTAATCAGACATCTGGTGGTCAGCCTCTAAGGTGCCACGCTGCTGATTGCCCTACAAGGTCAGGATGCTTGCCAAGATTTCATGCCCAACACCACAGGTCATCCTTTAAGGACAGGCAGTGTACTTCAGATCCCAACACAAATTTACTTTTAAGGTCAGCCTATGTGGTGAGACATTGACTCCCACCACCTGTTACCCTATGAGGGCAAGGGTGTGCACTCTGACATTGGACCCTACTGCCAGTCACTCTTTAAGATAAGGAACTACATTAGAGCCTAAGTGCTCACCCTAGGACACATTCTAAGGTCAGGGAACATACTGAGACTGGCTGTGAGTAGATAGTCACCTAATTCTCATTCCATCTGCAGTTAGTCTTCATTTATAGGATATCCAAATTCAATATATGAGGCAACTTATATCTCTTATAGTTTGAGCCTAATCTATTTCCTTTTCTATGCTTTTTTTTTTTTCTATTTCCTAAAGAACATAGTCCTACCCTGATTTAAAGGATTTTTTGTAATTCAATATCTGGAGACATGAGACCATACTTTTAATCAAAATCCCACATTTCCTTTCTATCTTTGTTTTTTCATTCTTAATTTTGTTATTATTATTATTATTATTATTATTATTATTATTATTATTATTATCACTTCTACTATATCTCCTTTTAGCTACCTGCCCTTCCTCACTTCTTACTTAACAACCTACTAATAATCAGTAATTGCTGTGTGGTATAGTTCTTATTTTTTCTATTTTCTTCACTCTTGTCCACAATAAGAGATCAGCCCACAGTGTCATTCCTGTCCCTTTATTCACTAAAACAATTGCTATTTAAAGAGTGATGGCATTGTGTTAAACTGGTAGTTTCTTCTCAGGTTGGATTTAATAGAAGATAGTGAATGTTGCTGTAGACAGCTACTCTGTAACTTGACTCACCTTGCAAGGTGGAGAGGCCTGTTGTTCTGAACACCAATCTGAAAGAGAAAAATGTTGCCTCAAAATTAGGGAGCCTCATCTCTTCTCAACACCTCCTCTGAAAGAAAATGATAATCTGAATTTACAACAACAACAATGTAATCAATAATTGAATCTGAGAAGGGAAGATCTCAACATAAAATTGCAAGTAAGATGAACAATTAAAGCAATACGCCTCCTGCAATGATGACCAGTCCTGTAGTAATAACAAAGGAGAGCTATGTAGGCAAAGAAGCAGAAGGAACAATTGTAAATATGTTTAAAGAAACAAAACAAAGAAAAGAATAATCTGAATAAGTTTGAAGAAAACATAAGCAGCTGAATGAAATTTTAAAAAGCCAATGGATGGTATGAAAATAGAATTCAGTAAATAGAAATGCTAACTAAAACCCAAATGAAACAATGATGGAAATAAAAAATAATAATAAATCAAATAAAATGTTCAGTGAAAATCTTCAACAATAGAACGGATCATGTAGAGGATGTAATACCATGGCTTGAAGACAAAGTAGAAGGATTGGATTCTTTACTTTAAATCAATGATCTATTTTAAAAATGTACAAATGCAAAATAAAAAAAAATTTGAGAAATGATTTAGCAAAACAAAAGAAAACAAAACCAAAACAAATTATGGGTATAAAATGAGAAGGATTTCATGCCAAAACCTGAAAAAAATATTTTCAGTAAAATTATAGAAACAAATGTCCCAAAGTTAGGGAAGAAATTGTCTATGCAGACACAAAAGACACCCAGGACTCCAAGAAGAGAAGACCAGAAAAGAAATTCTCCTAGTCCTTTCATAATTAAATCACAAAGTTTTAACACCAAATTGAAAAACAGAAAAGAGTATTGAAAGCTTCAAGAAGGAATGACAGCTAACATATGAAAGCAGGTCTCTAAATATCAGCTGAGCTTTTGAATAGAAAGGTTAAAAACCAGAAAGGTCTTGGAAAGATTTATTTCAAAATCTGAAATATAATAAATGCAAAATCAGGCTTAAAAAATAGATAAATTCATTTAAGAGTCTATAGGGGAACTATACAATACTAACATTATGTTAAGAAAAAGAGGATTGAAAAACTAATCACTAGAATATTTTAAAATGATAGAAATTAATATTTACCTTTCAGTAATAACTCTGGATATAATGGGCTTATTTATCATATAAAAATTTACTGGCTAGTAAACTGGATACAAAATTACAGATGTTTTCTCTCTCTCTCTCTCTCTCTTTTTTTTTTTTTTTTGGTTTTTCGAGACAGGGTTTATCTGTGTAGACCTGGCTGTTCTGAAACTCACTCTGTAGACCAGGTTGGTCTCGAACTCAGAAAGGCATGTGCCACCACTGCCCAGCGATGTTTTCTCTTTTTAGCCACCAATAAAATACATCTCACCATCAAGGAAAAGGTGTTGCCTTATGGTAAAAATAGTGGTAAAAGGTATTCCAAGAAAATGGAATCAGGAAGTAGTTATTCATCACTGATTCAAACTGTGACAAAATAGAATTCAAGCCAAATCTAGTTAAAAGAGATCAAAGAAACAATCCACCAAAATGATATTATAGTCATAAACATGTATGCCAAATACAGTTGTACTCAATTTCACCAAACAGTGTTCCTCTGTATAAAGTCAGAGGTTAACCGTAACACAATAAAAGTGGTAAATTTCAGTGCCTGGCTGAACTGATAATGAAGTCACCTGGATAAAAAATAACTAGAGAATAAATGGATTAAATGGAATGATAACAGATATTAGTAAAACATTCTACTCACCAAAGTTGGTCTTACATTAGTATACCAAGCTAGTCTGCACAAATGTAGGACATTTTATATAGCATCCCGTATTTTATTTGAAAATGATGGGAGAAAGCTGGTTGCCAACAGAAACTGAAGCTACAGAAAGCAAATAAACTCACGAAGATTAAAAAATGCACATTGCTGAACGGTTAATGATCTTGTGAGGAAACAGAAATCAAAAACTTTTCTATAACTAGGTAAAAAATGAAAGCACACTATACCAATTTTGGGGGATATTTTAACAGTAGTATTAAGAGAAAATTTTATAGTTATAAGTGCTCACATAAAAACAACAGATCTAGCTGAAATAAAATACTTATACACCTAAAGGCACTAAGAACAAAAAACTAAACCTAAAATCAGAAGACATGGAGACATAATTAAGATAAGACCATAAATCAATGAACTAGAAATGATAAACATAATATAATATCAGTGAACTGAAAGGTTTACTGTTCGGAAAGATAAGCAACATTGAGAAAGACGCCAGATTAACTGAAAGAAAGCAAGAGAAGACTAAGAATAATAAATCAAAAGATATAAAAGAAACTAAAGAATTATTATAAATATAATCAAAGATAAACTAATATGAGATAAGTAATTAAAAGTGAGTTGTAATAAAACAAACAAACAAACAAACAAAAATATGCATCAGTGCTAAGTGCCATGAATTCAATGGAAAACTGTTCCAGACATTCAAAGTAAAAGTGGTACTAATCTTTCTTAAATTCTAGTGTAAAACAGATAAGGAAGAACACTTCCAATTCAGTTATGAAGCTGGTATTATCCTGATTCCCAAGTCTGATCAATATATAATGTACATACAAAATCATAGTCCAGGGTCATTGACAAA
>CM052709.1:36398680-36412417 GCA_028551405.1 Uromys caudimaculatus | reverse complement strand
AAGGGAAAGGAGAAGGGGAAGGAGGAGGAGGAGAAGGGGGAGGAGGAGGAGGAGGAGGAGGAGGAGGAGGAGGAGGAGGAGGAGGAGGAGGAGGAGGAGGAGGAGGAGAAGGAGAAGGAGAAGGAGAAGGAGACCAAATGAAGGAACACATCCAAGAAAGATCATGTACAATCAAAGTTGGCTTCCTTCCAGAGATGCAGGGATGGTTGAACGTATCTAAGAGAGTAAATGTAATTTATCACGTAAGTAAATTCAAGGACAGAAAAAACAAAAACAAAAAAATCACATGATCATCTCAGTTCGTGCAGGAAAGAATTTTGTCAAAATTCAATATTCCTGGTGAGGCTATGGATAGAGGTAGCATATTTCAACATAACAAAGGCTGTATATGACAGACATACAGCCAATATCATGGTAAATGTAGCTTGAAGTCTCCCCAATAAGGTCAGAGCAAGACACAGATGTTCCCTTTCTCTGTTCTTTTCAGAACAGTGCTTGGAATCTTAGCTAAAGCAGGAATATAAGGGAAAGTGAGTGATACAAATGAGAAAAGAATAAGTCAAAACATTCTCATTTGCATACGATGGCACTAGAAAATTCCTGAAACCTATAGAGTGCCCAGCTACAAGTTTAGATAGAAACTGCTACCTGAATGTTGAATGATACCCTCCCACCAAAAAAAAAAAAAAAAAAAAAAAAAAGAGCTCACTGAGAAAGGACATCCTCTATCCTCTTTAACAAATGGTGCAGGAAAAAATGGTTGTCAAACCATTGGAGAATGAAACTAGATTCTTATCTCTTCCTCTGCATGGAAAAAAAGTCTTCAAATATATCAATGACCTCAATAACATTAGAATTGTAATTTGGAAATGGAAACTTTTTTATGCAAAATGAAGGAGTACCTGTCAAGATATAGGAATAGGTAAAAATTTTCTGACTAGGATCCCAGTAACTTAAGAGATAGTGGCAGTTGGGAAATGGAATCACCAAAAATTGAAAAACTTTTGGGTGAAAACTGCAGTATGAGAACTTCCAGAATGCAAGAAAATTTTTGCTAACTGCATATCTGACACAGGGTTGGAGTCTAGAATACTTTTTAATATGTATTTTTAAAAATCCCATTAAAATAAAGAAAATGAACAATTCAGGGCTAGAGAGATGTCTCAGTGGTTAAGAGCAATGCTGCTTTTGCAGAGGACCCACCCAGATTTGATTCCCAGCACCCACATGGGGACTCACAACTATCTATAGCTCCAGTTCCACGGATCCAACACCTTTCTGGCCTCTGTTGTCACTGCACACACATGGCATAGATACATACAGACAAGCAAAACACTCATACATAAAAATAAAACAATAAACAGATCTAAAATTATTTTAAAAGTAGAAAACAATCCAATTAAAAAATAGGTGTGCAGCTGAACAAAGAGTTTTCAAAAGAAAAGTTACAAATAGTTAGTAAATATTTTATAAAATATTCAATATCCTTGGCTATCACAGAAATGTAATTTAAAACTGTGGAGCATTTAATTCAAGTCAAAGTGGCTATTATAAAAAGCAAATGACAGTTTCTGGCAAGAATGTAGGAAGAGAAGAATCCTTAATCTCTATTGGGGGCACTACATTGTGGTACAATCACCATGGAAATCAGTGTGGAGGTTTTTCAGAAAGTTGAAAAAGATCACCCTATTACCCACTTATTCAATTTCTATTTTACAATAGAGATCTGTAGATCCACGACCATTGCAGCTGTATCCATAATAATAAGGAAATAGAACAAAACTAGATGTCTATCAGATGAGGACTAGATTATGAATATACATATACACAATATAATTTTATTCAGGGTGAGGGAAATGAAATTATAAGATTTGTAGGAAAATTAATGAAATATGTGAAAATTATACTAAGTAAGGTAACCAGGCCCAGATATACAAATGACATATTTTCTCTCATTTGAAGATGCTAACACTGAATTTTTAATCTATTGTGCTTAACGTAGTACTTGTTTTTTAATGGAATGGAACCTAGAAAAGGACCATTCAAGTGGTTTTTATTGGGGAGAGGCCTTAATGGAGACAGATTAGCAGAACACACAAGATTTGAAAACAGTGGGAACAACTACTGAGGGTTGAAAGATATAAATAGGCAAAGGTGTAAGATATAGGGAAAGTAGAGACAGTGGTGAAGGGTTAGCCAAGTCTAAGGCTGTACAAAAAGTCCTATTTTATACATCTATTAAAAATGTAATTGAAAGTGTTTGAATGCAGACAGTCTTCAGATTATGCTCTTTTCAAGGATCACACTGAGGTAAGGTATGGTATGCATTTATTTTTCATGATGAACAACCAATAAACAGTTCAGAGCCATGGACTGTCTCTTTCATCAAGAATCACCATGGGGAGTATGGACGGGGTCTTTAACTACCGAGACACAACCTAAGCCTCCTGCAGAAGGCCTACCTGTGCTTTCAGACACAACCACAGCCAAGCTAAGGACCATCATTCCTGAAATAAGCTAGAGATCCTCTTTTCACCAGCCCCAGGCTAGACATCATCCTGCCATACCCCCCAACTCAGCTCTTAACTCCTTGTGACTCAGCAATGCCTAGATGTCCAGGAGTTTGGGAGCCTGTCACAGGCCTATGGATCCCCAACACTTCATTCCCTACTTCTCTGAGTTGTTCTCCAGCTATGATTGAGGGTCCGAAGCCAACAAATACCAGCTTCAGCTTTCTCACATCTGAGACTGTGCTTCCCCATCCCCAGAGCAGTGTCTCAGGATTCTCTGAAGCCCAGCACCTGCACACTGGTGGCATGGGAAAAGTGCAGTCAAACTCCCCTCATTTCACCTCCAAGAGGCTGTGCCCTGAGGCAGGCTGAATGTAGACCAATATACTTCTGTCTCCCTGACCAGGGATTGGTTGCCAGTATCTTTACTGACCAGTCAAAAACTAACTGTGGACAGGCTTCCTTTAGTTCTACAAGCAAGACACTGCAAACAGATTTTTGGGTAACATAATTAGTATGGGAACACAAATCTCTACAGAATTCAGAGATCTGTCTGCCTTCATTAAGCACAGAAAATAAGTTAGTTGGGTGGGAACCTGCCCTGAAATTACCATTTCCATCACAACAGGGCCTAACCTTGCTTTGTCCTAGGCTGATGTTGAACTCAGGAATCCATCTGCCTTTGTAAACGTGAACAAAAAATTCAGCTGAGTGGGAACTCCTGTGATCACTACACCTTAAATTAAACAAAAACGAGGTATTTGAGACGTGTCTCAATGGCTAAGAGCACTTGATGTTCTTCTAAATGGCCTGAGTTCACTTTCTGGCATCCATGTTAGGCAGTACACAACTATTGACAACTGCAATACCAAAGGATGGGATGCTTTTTTTTGTCCTTCATGGGCACACATACACACACATGGGACTCACACAGACACACAGAGACACACGCAGCCACACACAGATACACACACACACACACACACACACACACACACACAAACTAAACCTTCAAAAAAGATCAAAATCAGAGTCAGAAAAAATGAAAATTCTCTGAACAATATTTTTTATATGTAATGTTGGATGATGCAAATATCCTCACTTATTTCTGTAAAATCTAACACGAATTTTCAATGTTAGATCATTGTACTACATGGTTACAAGTTCATAGCTGATGATTTAAGTGCTGTTTGCATAGCTGGCTGGAGAATAGAAGTGTATGACTCCTCAAAGGGACTTAATGAGCTGGCACCTTAAAACAGCTAGTAATAATGATGAGTGTTCAGTAACACTGAGTGAATCCCTGAAAAATCATAAGAATATCAGTCTGTAAAATTTTCAGTAAAGATTCTGAGTCACAAGAGCAAACATATTCATGATCCAACACAGAAGTGCTCAGTTCCAGTTACTCAGCAGGCTCAGGAAGGAAGATTGCTTGAAAGCAGCAGGTCATAGCCAATCTGGATAATGTAGAGACCCAATCTCAAAAACCCATTTTATAAAAAGTTACCCCATAAAAGAAAGGTCAGGCTAGGATTAATACAGCTCAGAAGACAACACTGTATGTAAAGGAATCTTCAAAGAAGGAAATTTATTTTTAGTTCCAAAGAGCTCTTTATGGACTTCCACAGATAACTAATGGTTAAGAGCACTAGATGCTCTTCCGAAGGACCAGAGTTCTGTTCCCAGCTTCCACTTTGAGGAGCTCATAACTGCAAGCAATTCCAGCTCTTGGTGATCCAGCAGCCTATTCTGGCTTCTGTGCACATTAATACATGTAACACATAGACACAGAAATACACATACATATGCACATACATTAAAAACTAAAACAAAAATAATTCTTTCCATATCTCCAACTACTGTTTCTAAGAAAAATAACACTGTAGCCAAAGAATTCTGAAAGCCTGAGGAAGTGAGCAAATTTAAATTAGTCATGAGAAAGTGCACATACCATATGATTTACTATCTTAGTAATTCCAAAATAGCTGTGCATTTTGTGCTCCCATCTCTATTATCCAAATCCACAGCCTTTCTTTACTCCCAACTGAAATCTGAAACCACTGCACAAAATCTCCCCCTTCCCTTTTCCCATATGACCCCATACTTATTCTATACTCCATCTCTCTGACTTAGATTTCTCTGGGACCCTCACAGAAATGGAGTCATGTTGTATTTGCCCTTTGTGCTTAGATTGTTTTACCCAGTACCGTGATGTCCAGTTCATTCATGGACCACATATCAGAATTCATGAAGCATTCTTACTGAACAGTAGTTGCCTGTGATAGTGTTTAATTTGCGCAAAGTGTTTCCACTCAGCTCTTTTGCCATGGTCTTGATGGAATTTTTCTTTGGATAGCCTGGTTCTTTAGTGTCATGTCAGTATGAAAGGAACATCCGCCAAAGTCTGTTTTGTTTATTCTCTATCTGTAAGGATTTAACATCTCTACAGATATGGAAGGTTCAATATCTAATATCACCCTCCAAGATTACCAAATCCTCAGAAAAAGAGCTAATGCCCTCTGGTTGTTGTGACCTGTGTGGAAGCAGTAATGCTTGTGTGACAGTGGCAGCCATATAACTGGATGATACCTTGTGTGATTTAGAGGCACTGTGTTCTTTGACTCTAACCCACAAGATACACAGGACTTTTGGTGGTGCTCATACCTCTTCTCACCATCTTCAATTCCCAGGTTAGCTTCTCATATCTTCCTTTCTGACTTGAACATCCTTTGTTTGATTGACTATCTTTCTGTGTCTTTCATCATGAAGTCACATGAAGTGACTTGCAAGTTCTTGTCTCTCAGCATGATATAGAAAGTAGTATTTGAGTCATAGTGTTTTGGTTTCAGAATCTAAATTCTTAGTCACCATCTTAAAAGAGGTTCCAAACTTCTGTATTTCTAGAATTTTGCCTGCCCTTGTGCTTCTATTAGTGTTTGTTTGCTTGTTTGTTTTTGTACATTTGACACAAATTGAAGTCATCTCAGAGGAGACAACCTCATCGGAGAAACTGTTTCTTTCAGATTAATATGTTCAAAAGTCTATTGGGCATTTTCTTGATTCATGATTTATTGGAAGAACCCATAGGCCCCTAGGATCTATAAAAAAATGAAACTGAGGAACCTCTGAGAAGCAAACTATTTGGCAGCACTGCTCTATAACCTCTGTTTCAATTCCTATCTCTGGATTCTTTAGTTCCTTTTCAGGCTGTCCTTCCTGATGACTTATAAGCTCATGTAATTCTGAGTTGGACCTGAATCAGGCCAGGATAGAGTAGGCAGTGTCTAAAATGAATGTGGAATGAACCATTGAAACTGTTTTCAAACATCCTAGAAGGCTTTGGGATTGCTGGTTTAATGGTTTGCTTACCTGGTGTTGCTTTTTCTATTTCTTCACATTCTCTGGATTAGACAGCAGGGAGAACTGACCATGTCTCACTGTGGAAGGATGACAGTGTCATTCCAGAGTAGCACTGTGTGATTAGGTAAGACAAGGACACAGAAGAAGTATTGAACTGTTTAGTCCATTTTAATTCTTTGTTAGTCCCATCAGTTTACAAACAAGTCATACTTTATGCAATTATTTTTTGGATATTGATAAGGAATATTAAATTCAAACAGAAGAATTTAATGCAACTATTTATTGGGCAAAGACATACTTAGTGAGAACGAAAAAAAAAAAAAAATCAAGAAAGATAACATCCAGTAAAATAAGTGTTAGGATTCACTGTAAAACAAAACAAAGCAAAGTGAAGAAAAACAAAACTAAACAACCTGAGCTCCATTTTGAGTTTTCCCACAAAATCTAAATCCCTTAATTTTTCCCATTTTATTGTTCTTTTTATTGGGAGGCATTTTTTATGTCTTTCCACCTGTTTACTTTTCTTATTTTTATTTTTTTCTTTTAATTTCTATTGCTAGAAATAGCATGAAAGAAGCTCTTGGGAATTAAAGGTTAGAATTATGTTTAAAGCCGATAGGCACCTGAACCTTCATGCAACTTCTGAATCTTTTTTTTTTTTTTTCTGTGTAAGAACAAAGAAGATATTTATTCAGAGCTCTCAAGAGCTGTAGGCAAAAGCACAGGCTTGAGAACTCTTGAATTTGCACAGTGATTCTTTGCAAAGTAGAATCTGTGGCCAAAATTTAAGTCACAAAAGGAAAAAGAATTATATCAGCTGATCATAAGTCTGACGATAGAGAAGGTTAGGTGGTCTGTGGTCTGTGGTCTTGGTAGTTCAAAATTGGGTGACTGTGAACATGCCCTGACGTTTCTCAGATAGGGTGACAGAGCAGAAAACCAAAACCAACAAACAAAAAGCAGCAAATAATTTTTATATGTGGCTCCAAGTTGTCTTAAAACCTACTGTATGTGTGTGAGCAGCAGAATCTAAAGTATGGATGTAAAAATATCTGAGACACTCTATTTTGAAGGCTCTACACTGAAATTATCCCAGTCCAATCCATTTTGACAGTCCTTATACAGGGTCCAGCCTAACCTTGAACTTAAACTTCTACTCTACCCTGAGTTTTGGGATTACTGACATCTAGCAATATGCCTAGCTTGAGTATATTTCTTGATATATCTCACACAGTAAGCAGGAAGGATGGAAGAAGAGCTGTGAAGGACAAAAGAGAATATGTGCTTTTTCAAGTCCTGGTAATATGTGAGTGTGGTGAGAAAACCCTGGTAAAGGCTATTTACGACAGTTTTTGATTTAGAAGACCTTCCTTCCCAGGAACAGGGAGAAGATAGTTTTGTGCACAGATGATAAACCAGGCTTTCTTTCTTAGAGAAAGAGGTGTCACATGCCTACCTGGTCTACCTACCCACACTGCCTTGGGCTGGAGCAGTTGCTGGGCTCTGTTCTTGGTTAGCAGAGACATTTTGCATTCTCCTTGCATGTGTCCTTTGAAATCCAGGTTTCCTAACATGGTTGCCACCTGGTATTATTTGTCATGCTTCTTGGTCTTTCTAGATATGAGATAGACTCAGCTATGCAAATGTTCCTTCACAAAGAACAATCATTTCTCTCTTTACATTAAAAAGGCTGAAAAGGAGAGTGGATTTGAGAATGTGTTCAGGAGACTAGCTGACCTAGGGAAATTCAGATTTGTGCAATAGACACAAATGCTCAGGTCTTATGTGTTTTAAATGAAATTTAATTTATGAAAGCACACACACACACATACAGAGAGAGAAAGAGAGACAGGCAGACAGACAGGAAGACAGAGGCAGACAAGCAAACAGAGAGACACAGGCAGAGACAGACAGAGAGATGTGGGACCGAGTTCTGCCTGCCTCAGGGCACAGCCACTCTGGAGGCAAACCGCTGCACTTATTCCATGCCTCCACCAGGTGGGTGCTGGGCTTCAGGGAAGTGCTAAGATACTGCTAGGGGTGGGATAGTGCAGTGTGAGATGTGGGAAAGCTGGAGCTGGTTTGGGGTCCCTAGGTCTGCAAAGGGACCAGGGACTTGGAATTCTGTGACTCTTGGACATCCAGGAACTGCTAGTAGTTGATGAAGAGCCTAGAACAGAGTGGGGGCCTGCCAATTGAAGACTGGTGTCTAGCCCAGGATGGTTTGAAGGGGAGCATTGGCTTGTGTAAGTGGTGAGTGATAGTCCTTAGCTTGGTGGCAGTTGTGGCTGGGAGCACAGAGAGGCTTTCTATGGGAGAATTAAACTGTGAATACCTTCTCCCTGATTCCCCACAGTGGATCCTGATAAAAGTCCATGATTCTAAACTGTTTATTGACTGTTCTTGCAGAATATGAATACATACCAAACCTCTCAGGGTGGATCTGAGATTAAATATCCTTGGCAGTGAGGAGGAATGTCTCAGGAGGGAAGGTTATTAGCTCAGCCCTCAGGGCCTCTAGGTACCTCATTGGCATAGAGAACTCTGTTCCAAGGCATAGGTCAAGTTTCCTATGTGGGGAGTGTGGCATGTGTTTCAGGCCAGGAATCTGGCAAGGAGTGGGAAGTTGCCTAAGTCTCAGGTGAGTGCCCAGTGAGTCTGTGAGCCCAATGAGCTCTTCCTATGAAGCTTCCTGGCATGGTTTTATCATCCCACAAAGAGACAGAGACAGGGTGGCTGACTGGCTTCCCAAAGATTTGTTGTCTGGCATAAATCACTTCTACAGAAAGCTGATTATGTTAACATTAAATTTGTCATGGCTGTGTGTTTCCTGTGTCTGTCTGTCTGTCTGTCTGTCCGTCTGTGTCTCTCTGTCTCTTTTTTATATAAATTATTAATTTATTTGGAAAAAAATTAAAAATTGAGACACTTCTAAGTGTTTAGCAAATTAGTGGGTATTATTGGGATAGCGATGGTATTTGAAGCATGGCCATAACTGGGTTATTTTAATGTGGAGAACCTTTGGGGATGCTTCAAGGAAATTGGGAAGAACATCTGACCCTGGGCTAGAACATGGAGGTAAAGTAAGAAAAAAAAATACAGCTGAGGAATGTATTCTTTGTATCTTGAATGCAGTGATCTCGGGACCTTGGTTTATGCCTTGTTTTTTCCTTGACTACTTTGTTGATGCCTTGTTTGTTCCTTGATTTAGAACTGACTCTATTCTTTGCATTAACTTAGAATAGTATAAAAACATTGGGAAGCAATGAACTTGCTTCAGCATTTGCTTGAGTCATAGTATACTGTTGCATAATTGTCTCTTTTTTCTTTAATCCTCACTCCCTCCCTGGAGACCATGTTTACTGACTGAGCAGACTTGATCACTTTAAATATAAAAAGAGGTATGGGCTCATTGAAAAGAAAACTACAAAGCATTTCAATGAAAAACAGACTATTTCCCCAGTTTATTCATTTGTTTGTTTGCTCTTCAAATTGGACCATTTGCAAATCAACTCACTGTGACCTTTTTTCCTGGAAATTATTGGCTGGGCTCATTAATACCCCTACTCCATTTATTTGCTTTGGTTTGTAAACATTATTTCTAATTTGCTCAGCTTAAAAGAATTTTCCAAAAAGGTTACTGTGATGGTTATGGGTTTTTTTGTTTTGTTTTGTTTTGTTTGCTTTGTTTTGTTTTCCAACATGTCAGAAACTGGTGTCATTTGGGAAGCAGAAATACATTTTTCTGTATCAATTTTTATTTCCTAATTCCTTTTTTAAATACAAGGGCATGGTAGAGAGATGGCTTATTTGTAGGAGTACTTGTGTAACTGTGAAGACCTGAGCTGAGTTTCCCAGCATCCCATGAATAAGTCTGGGCATGTCCCTCTTCAAACCTGTTACACAGCACTGTGAGGGCAGAGACAGGAGGATTGCTGGGCTTATTGGCTGCCAACCTCACTCCAGACTTAGTGAGAAGCTCTGACTCAGTAGACTCAGTAAACGAGACAAATAGTCATGGAGTAACAATCCAGATGTCCTCCTTTGGCCTTCACATGTGAATGCATCTCTCTCTCTCTCTCTCTCTCTCTCTCTCTCTCTCTCTCTCTCTCTCTCTCACACACACACACACACACACACACACACACACACACACACACACACACGGGGGGGGGGGTGGACTGATGAGTGAGAAGGGAAGGAGAGTTTGGAGGTAGATTTAATAAATCTAAATTCTGGATTAGAGCTTTGTGTGGCTTAGTATGAAGACTAATGCCACCATTCAGTGTCTCTATGCAATCACAAGCCTCCATGGCCCAGATAACGCAGGGCATGCCACAGGAAATCTACAGTAAGACTGTCCTAGTTTTCTTCTTGTTGCTGTGATAAACACCATGACCAAAACCAAACTGGAGGAGGACAGAGTTTATTTGGATTATAGATTACAGTCAGTCATCAAAAAAAGACAGGTAGGACCTCAAGGCAGAAAAACACTGCTTTCTAGCTTGTGGTCAAATGGAAGGGGGACATTATTTTCTTCTCATAATGCTTATTGTCATCTTTTTAACTATAGAGTGCCATAGACTGGATATATGCAAACTTAACTGTGAGATATACTTTTTTCACTTTAGGGCAAGAGGATCTCAGATTATGTCATTTTTTTCAGTGAAGTCCAGATTGAGGAAAATAGGGTCCTAAAGAGCCACCATTGTGAAAGAGAAAATAGTGGAGTATTGGGGTGTAAGTTATCCACTCATACCAATCCTTTGACCAATTAGTGTAAGCCTTTTGGATCTCATCTTTGGAGGTCAGTTTCAAGATCTAGCTTCCCATATTCCTTCTTAACACACTAATTTTACAAAGGAAAGTGGGTCAGAGCCTCATGGCCAAATGATGGGTATGTGTATGGACCCAATGCTTCCTAGCAAAGATAGCTCCTAAGTTCCTGATTCATTTTGACATGGATGCAGTCTCAGTTTCAATGACACTAGACTGTTTGGAAAAGACAGATATATATGTAACTCGCATGTTCAAATCAAAGTGAAATTATTTCTGATGATAGGCAGTGACCACAGCTATGGACAAGATGTTGGAGGGCAGCCACTGGAATAAGGGCAATGAATGAGACAAGGAAGTAAAGGTGTTTGAGGACAGGAAGGCCTGAGGAAAAATCCTTAAATGATTTCAAGTGTTGTTGTTTATAGTGCTAGAGCAGGCTAATTGTCTTTTTACATTGACCTGAGTGGGGAGTCTGCCAGTATTTATATATTTTCCTATTTTAATAAGAAGTTCTCTTGGAAGAAAGGCATTTGGAAGAATCAATAATTTCCAGAAGCCTGTTTAGAGACACAAGGCTGGCAGCTGGCATGACAATGAAGCCATTTCAAAAGAACAAATCCCATTACTATTAATATTAAGCAACCAAAGAATGATTCATGAAGCTCTTTTGAAAATTCAAAAGCTGCTTAATCAAAAGGAGAGAGAATATAAAGAATAAACAGAAATCATGTCAGAAGTTGATTGTTGTTGGCTCTCTTTAAGCCAGAAGTTGCTCAAGCTGACTGATGCTCAAGTGTAGAACACTAATGTATTTTACAAAGAAGGAGGAGGAGGAGGAGGAGGAGGAGGAGGAGGAGGAGGAGGAGGAGGAGGAGGAGGAACAGGAGGAGGAGGAGGAGGAGGAGGAGGAGGAGGAGGAGGAGGAGGAGGAACAGGAGGAGGAGGAGGAGGAGGAGGAGAAAGAGTATGACCAGAGGCTTTCTTTTAGGAGAAAACAGGGATACTTTTCAAAATAAAATTGGCAAAGGTAGGGACCAAATTAATTTTGACTGATAGAAAAAAATCTAAAATGAGATCCTAAATGTATATTATTTTGATTGATTAAGCCTTGCAGGACACAAAATTGGCCTAATATTGGACAGTTGTTAAGATCAGTTGAAGAACTGGGGAGCAAGGACATCCAGATAAGTTTATGGGATACTTGGGAGGTCTTCAGTGTTCAGGATATCCAACATGTTCCCAGCATGTGACATGTGGTTATCCATTTTGTGTCTCTTCTTGTTTGGTCCCCATCTTTACCTATTTTGTTTTGAAAAGTAGGTATCCCTGTTTTTTGTTATAAGAAAGCCTTTTGTCGTGTCCTTTCTAAGTTGTCCTGGTTAACATTTCGTTTTTGTCAACTAGATACCTGACAGAGTTACCCGGGAAGAGGAACCTTAACTGAGAAAACCCCTCTATCAAATTGCCTGTAGGCAAGTCTGTGGGAGCATTTTCTTGATCAATTATTGATAGAAAATCCCAGATTACTGGACTTGGGTGATATTAAAAAATCACACTGAGTAAGCCATGAGGGACAGGAAGCAAGCCAGTTAGCAATATTCTTCTATAGTTTCTGCTTCCAGGATTTTTTCTGCTTTTCCCTTATAATTAACTATGACCAGAAATCCAAATAAACCCTCCTGTCCTCTCTAAATGGCTTTCTATCAGGTTTTTACTTTTTTTATTATTATTTTTAAATTTTTTATCATATCAATAGAAAATCTAAGATATAAAGCTTAGAGTAACTACTTTATAGGATACTTGGACTATACTAACCACTTCTATATATACCAGCTCCATCAGCTCCATCTGTACAAAGACCAGAATCTAAATCACACTACTGTATCCATTTCGTATTTTTAGCAAACTCGACTGGCTTTGAATTTGAATTTCAGGCTGAATCTTGTTTTTGTTTTTGTTTTTTGTTTTTTTTGTTTGTTTGTTTGTTTTTTTAGAAAAGTCAACCAAAATATGCCATCTTTTAATTGGATATTTTATTTATTTACATTTCAAATGTTATATCTTTTTCCCTGTTTTCCCTCCACAACCCCTCTATCCCATCACCCTCCCCCTGCTTCTACAAGTATGCCCCCCCACCCATGTACTCCCCCCTCACCACTCTAGCATTCCCCTACACTGGGGCATTGAGCCTTCATAGGACCAAGTGCCTCCCCTCCCACTGATGCTAGAGAAGGCCATCCTCTGCTACATAAGCAGCTGGAGTCATGGGTACCTCCATGCGTACTCTTTGTTTGGTGGTTTAGTCCCTGGGAGCTCTGGAGGTTCTGGTTGATTGATAATGTTGTTCTTCCTATGGGGTTACAATCCCCTTCAGCTCCTACAATCCTTCTCCTAACTCCTCCATTGGGATCTCCATGCTCAGTCTGATGGTTGGCTGCAAGCATCTGAATCTATATTGTTCAGGATCTGGCAGAGCCTCTTAGAATACAGCTATATCAGGCTTCTGTCAGCTAGCACTTCATGGCATTAGCAATAGTGTCTGGGTTTGGTGGCTTCATATGGGTTAGATCCCCAGGTGGGCAAGTCTCTGGATGTCCTTTCATTCAGCCTCTGCTCCACTCTTTGTCCCTGTATTTCCTTTAAACAGGAGCAATTCTGGGTTAAAAATTTGGGGATGGGTGGGTGGCCCCATCTCTCAGCTGTGGGCTGTGCCAAACCTCTGGATATGGTCTCCACAGTTACACTGGTACCTAAACCACATAAAGACCTAACAAAGAAAGAGAACTTTAAACCTATTTCCCTTATGAATATTGATACAAAGACACTCAAGAAAATTCTCACAAATTGAATCCAAGAACACATCAAAACCATCATTCACCATGATCAAGTTGGCTTCATCCCAGGGATGCAGAGATGGTTCAATATACAGAAATCCATCAATGTAATCTGTGGGACCCCCGGACAGGGGAAACCCCACTCAATCACGGGTTGCGGCAGCCAAGGAACACACGGAGACGTCTCGGTGTAAAGCGGGAGGTTTATTAGACTGGTGCACCAGGGTCGATCCGCTGCCTATGCAGAGGCA
>CM052709.1:36358288-36398580 GCA_028551405.1 Uromys caudimaculatus | reverse complement strand
GATGTGTTCACCCGGGCAGAACAGAGCGGAACATTCTCAGAAGGGAGGGTAAAACAATTTCCCAGGATTTATGGGTACATAGAGTTCAGATACAGTTCAACTATGGGCCTTGAGGTTTGGGGGACTCACCTGCTATTGTTAACTGGGTCAGCCAGAAGGCAAATGGAAAATTTTTTAGCCAGCTTCCTTATTCCTTCATAATCCACTACATAAAAAAAGTCAAAGAAAAAAAAAGCCCACATGATCATCTCATTAAATGCTGAGAGAGCATTTGACAAAATTCAACACCCCTTCATCTTAAAAGTCTTGGAAAGATCAGGAGTTCAAGACCCCTACCTAAACATAGTAAAAAGCAATATACAGGAAACAGGTAGCCAACACCAAACCAAATAAAGAGAAACTTGTAGCAAACCCACTAAAATCAGGGACTAAACAAGGCTGCCCACTCTCTCCCTATCTATTCAATATAGTGCTTGAAGTTCTAGACAGAGCAATTAGACAACAAATGAAGGTGAAAGGTGTATAAAAGGTGAAAGGAAGATGTCAAAATACCACTATTTGCAGATGATGTGATAGTATACTTAAGTGACCCAAAAAATTCCAACAGAGAACTCCTACAACTGATAAACAACTTCAGCAAAGTAACTGGATATAAAATTAAAGGAAACAAATCAGTAGCCTTCTTATACTCAAAGGATAAATGGGCTGAGAAAGAAATTAGGGAAACTACACACTTCACAATAGTCACAAACAATATAAAATATCTTGGTGTGCCTCTAACCCAGGAAGTAAAAGATCTGTATGACAAGAACTTCAGGTGTCTAAAGAAAAAAAATGAATAAGACCATAGAAGACAGAAAGACCTCCCATGCTCATGGATTGGCAGGATTAATATAGTAAAAATGGCCATCTTTCCAAAAGCAGTCTACAGATTTACTAGAATCCACATCAAAATTCCAACTCAATTCTTCATAGAGTCAGAAAGAGCAATTCTCAAATTCATTTGGAATAATCAAACACCCAGGAAAGTGAAAACTATTCTCAACAATAAAAGAACTTCTGGGTGAATCACCATCTCTGACCTCAAGCTATACTACATAGCAAGAGTGATAAAAACTGCATGATATTGGTACAGTGACAGGCAGGAATAGAATTGAAGACCCAGAAATGAACTCACACACCTACGGTCATGTGATCTTTGGCCAAGAAGCTAAAACCATCTAGTGGAAAAAAGATGGCATTTTCAACAAATAGTGCTGGTTCTACTGGCAGTTTGTATGTAGAAGAATGCAAATTGATCCATACTTATTTCCTGTAGAAAGCTCAAGTCAATGTGGGCCAAGGACCTCCACATAAAACCAGATACACTGAAGAGAAAGTGGGAAAGAGCCTCAAGCACATTGTCACAGGGGAAAATTTCCTGAACAGAACATGAATGGCTTATGCTCTAAGATCAACAATTGACAAATGAGACCTCATAAAACTGAAAAGCTTCTGTAAGGCAAAGGAAACTGTCAATAGGACAAGATGGCAGTGAACATACTGGGAAAATATATTTACCAATCCTACATCCAATAGAAGGCTAATATCCAATATATACAAAGAACTCAAGAAGGTAGATTCCAGAGAATCAAATAACCCTATTTAAAAGTGGGGTACAGAGATAAACAAAGAATTTTCAACTAAGGCATCTTAAATGACTGAGAAGCACCTAAAGAAATGTTCAACGTTCTTATTCATCGTGGAAATGCAAATCAAATGACCCTAAGATTCCACCTCATACCAGTCAGAATGGCTAAGATCAAAAACTCAGGTGACAGCAGATGCTGGTGAGGATGTGGAGAAGGAGGAACACTCCTCCATTGTTGGTGGCATTGCAGGCTGGTGCAACCACTCTGGAAATCAGTCTGGTGGTTCCTTAGAAAATTGGAACTAGTACTACTGAGGACCCAGCTATATCACTACTGAGCGTGTACCCAAAAGATGCTCCAACATATAACAAGGACAAATGTTCTACTATGTTCATAGCAGCCTTATTTATAATACCAGAAGCTGGAAATAACCTAGATGTCCCTCAAAAAAGGAAGGGATATAGAAAATGTGGTACAGTTACAAAGGGTGTAGTAATCAGCTACTAAAAACAATGACCTCATGAAATCCACAGGCAAATGAATGGAAGTAGAAAATATCATCTGGAGTGAGATAACTCAGTAAAAAAGAACACCCATTGTATGTACTTACTGATAAGTGGGTATTAGGCAAAAAGCTGGGAATGCCCATGATACCATTCACAGACCATATGAAGCCCAAGGAGAAGGAAGACCAAAGTGTGGATGCTTCAGTCCTATTTAGAAGGGGGAACCAAATAATCATGGGAGGTAGAGTGTAAGAGAGACTTGGGAGGAATAGAGGAGGGGGAGGAGAAAAGGGGTCAGGATCAGGTATGGGAGGAGATAGGGAGGAAATATAGAGGGTCAGGAAATTGAACAAATGTGTGTAGCAATTAGAGATGGGAAGCTGGGGGTAGCCACCAGAAAGTACCAGAAACCAGGAAAGCAAGAGGCTTCTAGAACCCAACAATTATGATATTAGCTGAAAATCTGCCATCTTTTTAAATTAATCTTTTCTTCTCAACTAGATTCTAACTCTTCTATGAGATTAATTCTGCTTGAGTTGCCCCTTTCTACATAAAATAGCCTTTGGGTGACTTATACAGAATTTAATTATTATAGCATTTACAGATCTGGTGGGTCAGGAACCAAATATGGGTTAACTCAGGGTCATTCAGAGATGTGACCGAAATATCTATTGGGACTGCAGTTATATTAAGGCTTACTTGTGAATAAAGAGTGTCTCACTCACAGTCGGATAGTTAACAGACCTGGGCTAAGTTATTGTCTATCACCACAAGCATCGCTTCTTTGACAGTTCTTTGGATCCTTTGAAGGGAGACTGTCCAATATGGAAGTCACAGTGAATCTCTAAAATCAACTTTCTTTACTTTTTGCATAGTCTAATTGTTAGAAATAAGCTACCAGATAGAGTTCAGACAGAGGCAAAGGGATCAATCACACATATAGAATGAGTACTAGTACCAACTATTTCAGAAGTGCCTGTCCTTCCTGTCAGTTGGTTTTGAAAGCTATGTGCTACAGGGAGGAGCACTCTTGGAGCAAGAAATAGCCCAACAGCATGATTCACTTGTACTTCTCTTTTCATTTATCCATTCTGAGTACCAAAATACAGACATTTCCCATATCACTTGTAATAAGTGGCAAAACATGCAAGGCATTCTCGGCTACCAAAGAAAACCTTTGTTAGTCACATGCTTTTTTCTCTCTTCTATAATCTCCCTTGATTGAATGCTTACCAATTAGAGCCACTCTTAGCATCTCTGTTCCTTTCCATAGCAACTCACAAAGTTATTTGCCACCTTCTTTCCTGACCACCCAACGCTATCCAGGATTTCACCCTAGAGTTGAGTGTCAATCAAGTACTTTAGTTTGCTTCAGTTTCAGTGACCTTCAAAGAGGACTAGACATTCAAATGAAACCATGGAGAGTTTCCAGCAATGTTCATATGTAATTTTGTCTCTTGTTATTCTTCTTCTATAAAATGGAGAGGCTTCTGCTTCTCTTCCACAAGGAGTAGAGCATTTCTTCCAAATCATATATTCCATCTACTCTTGCCCTCGTCACAGGTCCTTTCCCAATCCATCTGCCCTTTCTTGAGTTCTTCTGTTCTATGAGCCTATCTGTTCTAATCTGTTTTGATTCTTCAAAACATTTTTAAAAAAAGTTCTTTTTCTTTTGATGATTAGCCTATTGTCCCAGTTGTTCAAAACAAAGGTATAAAAAGTTTTAACAAAGGCAAAATTCTCTGTACAGAAAAAGTAATTTGGAGGTCATAAAGGCAGAGAGTAGAGTTGGCTTCTTGGGAAGGTCTACATATGTTCATAGAGTTTTTATGGCTCTGCTAGTCACATTTTCTAAGAACTCGTAATTTGGTTCCAGTTCTAGTTAGAAAACTAGCTTTGTCTAGACTCTTTTAAATCAAATGTTAATTCAGTCAGTGGATCCTAGCACACAATTCCCAGAATAAGGTAATTAAGTTGGTAATTCAGGGAGGATGGGGAGGCAAAGGCCTTGAGAATGAATTTTGTTCAAAAATGCAATGATTATGTAAGTCAAGCCAAGTATAATCCTAACAAGTGCAAATGAACAGGCACCCTGTACATTCCTACTCCAACAGGTACTTCTTAAGTAGAGGGATGAAATTGCACTGGCAATACAGGAGAGTAGATTATCATTGGACAAGGTACCCTTGCTGGATGCATGGAAATCTGGCTATGTTTGCTCGGAGTATGTTTTCAGAAAACCATACCTCTTATTTATCTACAGAGGACTAGAAGAAAGGGCTTCCTAAGCATTCAGACACAGTTGGCAGCATAAAATAATTATTCAAAAAACTCCTTTTATATCAATAATAGTACTTTGTGGGGGATGAGCATAGCAAAACCAAAATAATTTAATATGTATTATTTAATTGATCACGACGTTAACTCAGAGAAGCAGTATTTTCTAGAAGTTTAGTTCTGAGAGACTAGGCACGAAAAGTCAAGTTAAAGTAGGGCAGGATTTTCTGCCTCCAAAGTGCACTTGATTTCAAAAAGTTATGCGCTGGATTTCCAGCACCAATGTCGGAACATCAAAGTCTCACTTCTGAAAGACTCTAATCCAACTAAGAAAAAAAATATGTATCTAAAATAAAATTCCCACTCTTTCACATCAAATAGTTTATTAGCAAATCATTTTTCCTGAGATTTTCTGTATTTATAAAAACATGGAGAAAGGGCTAGTTCACGGTCTTGGGGAATGTTTATCAGAGGTCTACAAGTGTGTGTGCTGTGGCTTCTGTGAGAAGTGAAGCTCAGGAGAAATGAAGAAGATGTGAGCACTGAGGGGTTCCCTTCACCTTGATGTTTGTTGATGCTCTCTTTAGCAGAGAGCTAAAAATTCAGCACAGTTAACAACATACATGTGACAGTTTTTACAATAGAATCCTTATTCCTCTTATGTAGAACTATAACAAACAAGTATTAAAATAATCAGGCCTGTGTGTATGTACCCAAGCATGAGCTTTCTACTTTCTCAGCTATAACTCTGACGTTTTCAGATATCTTAAAAATAATAAAGTTAAAAAAGTACAAATTAACATTGACTGAAAAGTACATTCTTTTCTTTTGAGATTAGAATTTTATTACATTTTTCCTTTCCCTTTCTTCCCTCCAAACCTTCTACAATACTTCTCAAGGTCTTTCTAAAATATATGACCTCATTGTTCATTCATTGTAATTGTATGCACATATGTGTATGTTTGTATCCATAAACTATTCAGTCCATAGAGTTCTACCTAATCCATATTTTCAGGGCTGACAATTTGGCACTGGAAATACAAATGTAATGTTCTTCTTGGGGAAGACTGCCTCTTCTACTCTTACCTCCCTTGTAGTTCTTTGTATAGGATTGACACCTCATGGAGTATTCTCTCAGGTTTTAATTCCCTTACACAAGCTTTGTGAACATGGTTTTACGTTATAATTCCACATAATGCTGCTGCCTGGAAACTGTCCATGAACCCCATCAAACTAGAAAGGGAAAGAGAAAAAAAAGGGAGGAAGCTTCCTTACGTACTCTGTACAACTTGCATTCAAAAGTCTCCATGATTATATACTCAGCTGTTGCCAACACCCCGACAAGTGGCTTTCCATAAAGTAGCCCACAGCCACACTTGGGTGTGTATGATCCTGGGCTCTTTTCTATCAATTAATGCCCATGCTCAACTCTGTGTTGAAATTCTCTTTATAAGTGCCAACTTTGATTAATATCAATTTGCTCAGAAATTCTCTTCTTAAATGAAGTCAAGAATCCTGTCTCACCTGAGCAGAGTTTCTGAGACCTCCTCAGGGTGCAGCAGGCATCACAGGGCTTTATTTCTGCTCCTGCTACTTAATGCAACTGACAGGGCTTTGCACTTCATTAGTTTCTCCGTCTTATCTATAGAATAAGAGATGATATAATTTGACAGCCTGAGTCTTTGAAGAAACAGAAGGCAAACAGCAGGGAAAGAGTAGCACTTTAAAAATGCTACACTTTAAAAATAGTTGACTCCAGTCTCACAGAGAAAGAGAGACATAGATGGGTTCTGTGATAACCCCCAACCATGCACCTCCTCCCAAGGTTAATACTTAGACATGAATCCATGAAAGAAAACACTTAAAAATAGTGATATGGATGCTGAAATGTAGCTCTCCAGAACTGATGGCTTCTGGTGTGTGTGTGTGTGTGTGTGTGTGTGTGTGTGTGTGTGTGTGTGTGTGTGTGTGTGTGTGTGTTGGGGAGAAAGGACAAAGATCTGTATTGAAGTAGATGTCCACACACCTGCATGATGTTCCAATGTCTGCTAGCCTTTATGTGGTGTGATGAGATTTCCTGGGTTCTGTCTGAAACAGACAGAGCCTCTGTCTTTTATAGTTCCTCTTATGAGAATGAATGCAATTCTTCTTTTCAAGTTCACTTGGAAGTTTACATTTAAAATAGGTTGATCTTTTTGTTATAAATACCTCCTGCACTTATAATTTAGAGGCCAGACCATTTTTTATAATATTTTAAAGAACAGCTTATTCATGAATTTCTTTTCTGTCCAGATATTTGTCCATTTTATTCTAGAATATTTAATTATGGATGTTATGACTCATGGCAAGGGCTACAATTATTTCCACAGTGGGAAGCTAAGAATAAGGAAAGAAGACCCCTAAATATCAAATATAGAGTCTATTGGCTCTCTTCAGTGAGGCCTATGCTAGAGACAGTTTTTTAACTCACACACTTCTCACTTTCATTTCTTTTCCTGACTTTGCACAATTACTTATGAATCCCCCTTGCATAGGAAACAAGAATCCACGTTCACAATCTTTAGGCCGTTTTTGTTTCCTATATGGTTTAAGGTAGGAAATTGTCACCTCTATATTCTGACTATAATGCCAATGAGATAAGAGTATTTACCTTATAACATCTTTCCATGTAAAGTCCTGTAATAATGATATATCTCAGAACAGCAGCCAGACAACACCTGTGTTGGAGAAGAAACAGCTAGGGTTCTTGTATATTCTGGAATCCTGGTAGCATGAAGAGAAACTAAGCTTTATGCCATCATCAAAACATTTTTAGGATTAATTCCAAAGATATAAGAGGAGAACTTTAAGGCTTCTATGGCTGTAACAAAATACCATTACCAGGAGAAACTTAGGGAGAAAAGGGCTTATTTTATCTTACAGTTTATAGTCCAGCATGAAGGGAAATCAGGATAAGACTCAATGCAGAAATCTGGATGCAGAAACTGAAACAGAGGTCATGGAAGAACACTGCTTATTATTATCTTATTACCCATAGCTTGTTCAGCCTCGTTTCTTATATACTTGTGGACAGTATTCCCTGGGGTAGCACCATCCACAGTGATCTGGACCCTCCCACATCAGTAGAAAAAATGCTCGATAAACTTGACTACAAGCAATTTGATGGGAACATTCTTCTTAACTACAATTCCCTCTTCCCCAATATATCTAGGTTTGTGTCAAGTTGACAAGAACAAAACAGAGTTCCATATGGAAAGACCTCCCTAAGATAGAGTCGAAGGCCTGAGCCTGAAGATCCACTGGCAGACCACATGCGTAGTATGTATGAGGCTTTGGATTACATCCTGGCCTACAAAGGTAAAACAAAAAAGAAAGTAAAGAAAGAAAAGAGTAGAAGTGAAGCTGCATGGCTGCCTCATGGCCAAAAATACTGGTGAGGATACCAGAAAAGATGGACCTTCAGTCAGTGTTAATTTGGATGAAAACTGGTTAAGTCACAATGCTAGTGATTTTCAACCTTTGGGTTACAACCCCTTTGGCAAATCTCTATCTCCAAAATATTTACATTGTGATACATACATAACCAGCAAAACTGCAGTTATGAAGTAGCAATAAGAAAATTTTTATGCTTGGAGTTCACCACAACATGAGGAACTGTATTGAAGTGTTTCAGCATTAAGAAGGTTGAGAACCAAAGTGCAATAGAAATCAAAATGGACATTAAAAACCAAAACCAAAACTAAACCAACAAAACAAACAAAAATCTTAAAATAAACAGGGGTATAAAATATAACTAACAAACCCAGAGATCCAATTTCAATACATGGAACAAATTAACATGGTGGAAGGAGAAAATTAAACCATTAAACTTCTTTTTCTGACCTATACACATGCATCATGATATGTGAATCCATACATATCTGCATGCCCCCATACATCACACATAATAAGTGTAAAACATATCTAAATGTGACCCCTGGTCACATACCGACAGGGTTTTATATTCTGCCACAGAAAGGCTTGCACATTCATAGTTATTTATATTCTGCCACAGAAAGGCTTGCACATTCATAGTTATTGCTGCTGTCTTCACAATAACCAGGAGATAGAAGCAGCCTAGATGTCTATCAGTTGATGATGAATATGGGTATTGGAAATGTATAGTGTAGTATGAACAATTTAAGCTTACCCCCGACTAGTTTATAAATAAATGGGACCCTGAATATGGTTATTTTATTTGGGTTTGACAATTTTTGGGGGTCCCCACTAATCTACTCTTCTTACTGCAGGCTTGCATACCTTCCTCACAGTGTAACAAAGATGCTTGCTGTTTCTCCTGGCCATGGGCTTTATGGTTCTTCTCCCTTCATGCTGACTTCCTCCTTCCTCTTCTTCTTCTTCTTTCTCCAGGTCCTCCTCCTCCCATCAGGTCACTAGTAATCCACCCACCTCTAATCCCTTCTGTAACTGGCTATAGCCATTTTTATTTAACCAATAGTTTTAAATCAAGGAACAAAGTTTGCATAAGAGCTTGTAAACATCAGAAGTCACTCACAGGCTAGACCTTCAAATATAGAATTTAGCATTATAACACATAGCAATAGACCAAACCTCAACAAGGTAGAGTAGAATTTTGTTCATAAGGAAAAAGATATTATAAATTTATAAAAAATGAATTAAATTAGAAAATATTCTATTAAGTGTGCTATCCCAGGCTCAGAAAGACAAATACAGAAAGTCTTCTCTCATATGAAACTCCCAGCTTCTATTTTATACATGTTATGTATGTGGAATTGAGCAGGAGTTAGAGAACAAGAAACTGGAACAGACTGATGGGATAGGAAAATAAGGTTTGAAGGTGAGAGGTGGGGAAGGTAATACACACACGTGATAAGAAAGTAGAAAGGGACGGATTAGGTGCAAAAGAGTGGGGGAAGCATGAGTGGGTTGAGCAAAAAATCAACCAAAACAATACATGAGTGAAAACACATGAGGAAACCTGCAATTTTGTATGCTAATTAAAATACATTAAATAACAAATATGCAACTGAGCCTGGTATGGTGACACGTACCTGTATGTTCTCTACTTAGGAGATAGAGGCAAAAGGATCAGGAGCTCAAGGCTAGCCTTAGCTACATAGTAGTTGGCAGGCCATCCCTAGTTACATGATACCTTTTTTAAAAAAGAAAACAAAACATAATCTGAACAGCTCATTCAATAGGAAGCTTTGTCCTTATGCTGAAACAGAACTCTTTAAACCCAGACAGTTTTGAATGGTTCTTGAGAACTGAGTATGCTTGTTTGTGTCTGTATAAAAAACTGTGAGGTATAAGGAATCAGATCAGATACTGAGAGATAGCCTTCATTGGAAAGGCTGGCTGTGGCTTCAGGTTTCCATCTGCTCCTGGAGCTGAACTTGTGCCACAGCTCCCCATATTTGGGTCCCACAGAGAGAGAGAGATGGTCTCCCAGGAGTGCTGACACATCTGTGAGCACAGGTAGGACCACCACTTCTGCTCCTAGGGACCTGTCCAGAGCCATCAGGACACAGGAACCAAGGAGCAGCCTGGGCCAGGACCCTTCCAGTTTCCATCTGTGCCTGAAGCGTTCCCTGTGCCACAGCTCACTGTACCCAGATCTCACTGGGAGAAAGCAGGTCTCCCAGGAGTGCTGACACACCTGAGAGACGTCTCTCCATACCCAGGTCCTGCCAGGAGAGAGATGGTCTCCCAAGAGTACTAACACACAGGCTTACAGGAGGGGCAAGCCACAGTCACAGACAGAAGACCAGCTAACTCTAGAGATATCCAGATGGTTAGAGACAAAGGCAAGAACATAAGCAACAGAAACCAAGGCTACTTAGCATCAAAAGAACCCAGTTCCCCACCACTGCAAGCCCTCAGTACCCCAAGACACAGGAAGAGCAAGACTCTGATTTAAAATCATGTCTCATGATGATGATAGAGGACTTTAAGAAGGACACAAATAAGTCCCATAAATAAATGCAGGATAACACAGGTAAAGAGTTAGAAGCCCTTAAAGAGGAATCACAAACATCCCTTAAAGAATTACAGGAAAACACAACCAAACAGGCGAAGGAAGTGAACAATACCATCTAGGATCTAAAAATGGAAATAGAAACAATAAAGAAATCACAAAGGGAGACAAACCTGGAGAGAGAAAACCTGGAAAAGAGATCAGGAGTCATAGATGCAAGCATCACCAACAGAATACAAGAGATAGAAGAGAGAATCTCAGGTGCAGAAGATACTGTAGAAAACATTGACACAACAGTCAAAGAAAATGCAAAAAGCAAAAAACTCTTAACCCAAAACATCCAGGAAATCTAGGACACAAAGAGAAGACCAAACGTAAAGATCATAGGTATAGAAGAAAGTAAAGATTCTAAACTTAAAGGGTCAGTAAATATCTTCAACAAAAGTATAGAAGAAAATGTCCCTAACATAAAGAAAGAGATGCTCATAAACATATAAGAAGTCTACAGAACTCCAAATAGATTGGACCAGAAAAGAAATTCTTCCCATGACATAATAATCAAAATACCAAATGCACAAAACAAAACAAAAAGAATATTAAAACCAGTAAGGGAAAATGGTCAAGTAACATATAAAGGCAGACCTATCAGTATTACAGCTGACTTCTCATCATAGACTATGAAAGCTAGAAGATCCTGGGCAGATCTCATACAGACCCTAAGAGAACACAACTGCCAGCCCAGGATACTATAATCAGCAAAACTCTAAATTACCATAGATGGTGAAACCAAGATATTCCATGACAAAACCAAATTTACACAATATCTTTCCACAAATCCAGCCCTACAAATGATAATAGATGAAAAACTCCAACACAAGGAGGGAAGCTACACCCTAGAAAAATCAAGAAACCCAACAGAAGATAGCCACACAAACATAATTCCACCTCTAACAACAAAAATAACAGGAAGCAACAATTATTACTCCTTAATATCTCTTAACATCAATAGGCAAAATTACCCAATAAAAAGACATATACTAACAAACTGGATATTTAAACAGGACCCAGCATTTTGCTGCATATAGAAAATGCACCTCAGTGACAAGAGAGACACTACCTCAGAATAAAAGGCTGGAAAAAAGTTTCCCAAGCAAATGGTCCTAAGAAACAGGCTGGAGTAGCTATTCTAATATCGAATAAAATTGACTTTCAACCAAAAGTTATCAAAAAAGATAAGGAAGGACACTTCATACTCATAAAAGAAAAAAACTACTAAGATGAACTCTCAATTCTGAACATCTATATTCCAAATGCAAGGGCACCCAGATTTATAAAAGAAACTTTACTAAAGCTCAAAACACACATTGCACCTCACACAATAATAGTGGGAGACTTCAACACCACACTCTCATCAATGGACAGATCTTGTAAATAGAAACTAAGCAGAGATACAGTAAAACTAACAGAAGTTATGAACCAAATGGATTTAATAGATACCTATGGAACATTTCTTCCTAAAACAAAAGAATGTACCTTCTTCTCAGCATCTCATGGTACTTTCTCCAAAATTGACCATATAATAGGTCACAAAGAAGGCCTCATCAGATACAAGAAGATTGAAATAATCCCATGCATCCTATCAGATCACCAGGGACTAAGGCTAGTCTTCAATAACAACATAAACAAAAGAAAGCCCACATCCACATGAAAGCTGAACAGTGCTCTACTCAATGATAACTTGGTCAAGGATGAAATAAAGAAAGAGATTAAAGGCTTTTTAGAATTTAATGAAAATGAATGTACAACATACCCAAACTTATGAGACTCAGTGAAAAGGGTGCTAAGAGGAAAACTCATAGCTCTAAGTGCCTTGAAAAAACAAAAACAAAAACAAAACAAAACAAACAAACAAACAAACTGGAGAGAGCATACACTAGCAACTTAACAGAACACCTGAAAGCTCTAGAAGAAAAAGAAGCTAATGCACCCAAGAGGAGTAGACAGCAGGAAACAATCAAACTCAGGGCTGAAATCAACCAAGTAGAAACAAAAGAACTACACAAAGACTAAACAAAATCAGGACCTTGTTCTTTTAGAAAATCACCAAGATAGATAAGTCCTTAACCAGAGTAACCAAAGGGCACAGAGACAGTATTTACATTAACAAAATCAGAAATGAAAATGGAGATATAACAACAGAAACTGAGGAAATTTAAAAAATCATCAGATCCTAATACAAAAGCTTATACTCAACAAAACTGGAAAATCTGAATGAAATGGAAAATTTTCTAGAGAGATACAGGCTACCAAAGTTTAATCAGGATCAGATAAACCATCTAAATAGTCCCATAACCCCTAAAGAAATAGAAGCAGTCATTAAAATTCTCCCAATCAAAAAAATCTCAGGACCAGATGGGCTTAGTGCAAAATTATATCAAACTTTCAAAGAAGAACTAATACCAATTCTCTTCAAACTATTCCACAAAATAGAATCAGAAGGAACACTATCAAATTCATTCTTTGAAGCCATAGTTATGCTTTGGTTTTGATACCAAAACCACACAAAGCCCAACAAAGAAAGAGAATTTCAGACCAATTTCCCTTATGAATATTGATGCAAAAATACTCAATAAAATTTTTGCAAACACAATCGAAGAACACATCAAGATGGTCATTCACCACGATCAAGTAGACTTCATCCCAGGGATGCAGGGATGGTTCAATATATGGAAATCCATCAGGGTAATCTACTACATAAACCAACTCAAAGAAAAAAACCACATGATCATTTCATTAGATGCTGAAAAAGCATTTGACAAAATTCAACATCCCTTCATGATAAAAGTCCTGGAAAGATCAGGAATTCAAGGTCCATACCTAAACATAGTAAAAGCAATATACAGCAAATCAGTAGCCAACATCAAATTAAATGGAGAGAAACTTGAAGCATTCCCACTAAAATCAGGGACTAGATAACCTGCCTTCTCTCTCCCTATCTATTCAATATTGTACTTGAAGTTCTAGCTAGAATAATTAGACAACAAAAGGAGGTGAAAGAGATACAAATTAGAAAGGAAGAAGTCAAAATATCACTATCTGCAGATAATGTGATAGTATACTTATTTGACCCCAAAAATTCCACCAGAGAACTCTTCTGGCTGATAAACAATCTTAGCAAAGAAGATGGATATAAAATTAACTAAGAAAAATCAGTAGCCTTCTTATACTCAAAGGATAAATGGTCTGAGAAAGAAATTAGGGAAACAACATCCTTCACAATAGTCACAAACAATATAAAGTATCTTGGTATGACTCTAACCAAACAAATGAAAGATATGTATGACAAGAACTTCAAGTTTCTGAAAAGAAATTGAAGAAGACGTCAGAAGGTACAAAGATCTCCCATGCTCATGGATTGGCAGAATTAATATCACCATCCCTTACCTCAAGCTATACTACACCTTCTCTTCAATGGAATAGAATTGAAGACCCAGAAATGAACCCACAAACCTATGGTCATTTGATATTTGACAATGGAGCTTAAACCATCCAGTGGAAAAAAGAGCATTTTCAGCAAATGATGTTGCTTCAACTGGTGGTCAACATACGGAAAAATAAAAATTGACCTATTCTTATCTCTGTGTAAAAAGTCCAAGTGGATCAAGGACCTCCACATAAAACCAGATACACTGATTCTAATGGAAGAGAAAGTGGGGGAAATCCTTGAACACATGTTCACAGGGGAAAATTTCCTGAACAGAACAACAATGGCTTATGTTCTAAGATCAACAACAGACAAATGAGACCTCATAAAATTGCAGTTTCTACATGTCAAAGGACACTGTAAATAGGACACAACAGCAACCAAAAGATTGGGAAAAGATCTTTACCAATACTACATCCATCTGATAGAGGGCTAATATCCAATGTATACAAAGAACTCAAGAAGTAAGACTCCAGAGAACCAAATAACCCTATTAAAAAATGGGAAAGAGAGCTAAACAGAGAATTCTTAACTGAGGAAACTCAAATGGATGCGAAGCACCTTAAGAAATGCTCAACATTCCTAGTCATCAGAGAAAAGCAAATCAAAGCGATCCTGAGATTCCCCCTCACACTAGTCAGAATGGCTAAGATCAAAAAACTCATGTGACAGCAGATGCTGGCAAGGATGTGGAGAAAGAGGAACACTCCTCCATTGCTGGTGGGATTGCAAGTTGGTACAACCACTCTGGAAATCAGTCTGACAGGTCCTCAGAAAATTTAACATAGTATTACCTGAGCACCCAGGTATACCACTCCTGGGCATATACCCTGAAGATGCTTCAACTGTAATAGGACACATGCTCCACTATGTTCTGAGCAGCCATATTTATAATAGCTAGAAGCTGGAAACAGCCCAGATATCTCCCAACAGAGAAATGAATACAGAAAATGTGGTACATTTGCACAATGGAATACTACTCATATATTAAAAACAATGAGCTCATGAAATTCGCAGGCAAATGGATGGAGCTAGAAAATATCATCCTGTGACTGTGTGGTAACTCAGTCACAAAAGAACACACATGGTATGTACTCACTAATAAGTGGGTATTAGGCAAAGAGTGTGGAATACCCATGATACAACTCATGGACCACGTGAAGCTCAAAAGGAAGGAAGACCAAAAATTGATGCTTCATCCCTACTTAGAAGGGAGAACAAAATAATCAAGAGAAGTAGAGCGTAGGAGGAACTAGAGAGGAAGAAAAGAGGGCGAGGTTGAAAAAGAATCAGGTAAGGGAGGAGATGGAGGCGATGTACAGAGGGCCAGGAAATTAAACAGAGGTGTGTAGCAATGGGGGCTGGGGGCCTGGGGGGCTGGGGGGCTGGGGGTTTCAACCACTAAGTCCAGATGCCAGGAAAGCAATAGCCACAGGTCTCCAAGGGGATAACATTAGCTGAAATACTCCTCAAAGGGGAGGGAGAACCTGTTGAGACAATATCTAGAGGTTAGGCATAAACTCGTGGTTGAGCGATAGGGCCACTCACCTATCTCCAAATTTTTAACCCAAAATTGTTCCTGTCTAAAGGAAATACAGGGACAAAGAGTGGAGCAGAGACTGAAGGAAAGGCCATCCAGAGACTGTTCCTCCTGGGGATCCATCTCATATGCAGACACTAAACCCAGACACTATTGCTGATGCCAAGAAATGCTTGCCGACAGGAGCCTGATACAGCTGTCTCCTGAGAAGCTCTGCCATGCCCTGCCCAATACAGATGCAGATGCTCGAAGCCAACCATCAGACTGACAACAGGTACCCCAATGGAGGAGTTAGGGGAAGGACTAAAGGAGCTGAAGGAGCTTTATCTGGCATGAATGGGAGGGGATGTCCTTGGTTCTATGAAGGCTTGATGCCTCAGTGTAGAGGAATCCTAGGGTGGTGAGGCAGGAGTGGGTAGGTGGGTGGGGGAGCACCCTTTTAGAAGCAGGGTAAGGGGGGATGTAATAAGGGGGTTGCAGAAGGAAAACTGGAAAAGGGAATAACATTTGAAATGTAACTAAATAAAATAAAAGAAATAAATAAAAACCTTAAAAAAAAACAGTTAAAAAAATAAAAGAAAGGCTGGCTGTGTAACTTTTACATCTGAGATATGAGATTCCCATTATTGAGATAAAAGGTGGTGCTCCATTTATGGCCACTTTGAGTACACTGGGCACTCTGTTTGTCTGGTGCTATTCATGTAAAAGCTGTATTGCTTTTTGCTTGGAATAGTATAGACAATGTGTTACCAACATGTATATTATTAGACTTTCTTTGTTTCTGACATGATTTCATCTGAACACCCAGAATGGCTAAGGAGATTAAATATTTATCCCGAGGGTGATAGAGGCAGGAAATATGAAATTACTTTTTACAAATATAAAATGTCTTTGAAGTTGTAAAAGCCTGTTCATAATTTATAGTTTAACCCTGACTGCATTTGTGTTTGCTTCAAAATGTTTTGATTAGATTCTTTTTGTGCAAACACTGCAAATTTACTTGACTCATTTATGCTTGAAAAGGCAGATTGAAGTGAGCATTCTCACAGGAGTCAAGGCTGGCTTCAGCAGAGAAATTATTCTTCCCTGATGCTGTGGAAGTCCCCTGATGCCCTCTGCCCTGCCTGTTCCCTCTCCTGGGTCATGAACATCTGCTTTCTAACAGTTATGTGAAGTCTCACATAAACATCCCAGTCTTGGGGACTTCCCAATTCTCAATGCTTGAAATTCAACATTCAGAAGCAAATACCTACAGTCTCATTAGTGACAGGAACAGGAAGTGTGTGCTTCAGGTTGCTTAACTGAAGCCAGGGGCCCTCTTTGGCCAGGAAGGTAGTAGCTCTTGGCTCCTTAACATATATGAGTGTTTCTTAGGAACAATGGGAAGAGCAGTTGACAGATGATGGGAAATTATAGACAGACAGCAGATAAAGATGATATCCCAAGTTACCCTCCACTATGAGAAACAAAAAGCAACGATTTCACAAAGTTTTTCCTCTATAGTAAGAATGAAGGTAATTAAGGATTAAGGCTAAATTCTAGATTTCTAATAGTGTCCTTCAGGGCCTGATGAACATAAATTTCCTTTAATGGGAACAGACGATTTTATTACTCAAAGTAAAATTAACATTTATTAAATAAAGCATAATGGATTTTAATAATGTGCTCTTTACATTACATACAGGCCAAAACTAGAAAAAGTCTTTTTGAAAAATAGTCCTCATATTCAAAAGAATTAAAATAGAATAACTTTTCAAATTTGAGTGACCGTTTTTTTTCAATAGTCAATAGCATTATTGTGTTGCAATATATTACATAATTTTATCATTTCAGGTTGCTTAAATATCCAATTCACTTGTATGAGTGTGTGTAATCATAGAGTCTTGCAGTTTTCAAAACTCTGACCACAAAGTAACTCTACATTTCTTCCTTTACCCACAGTTGCAAACTGTGAGCCCCATGCACCAGCAAAGACTACACATTTCTTACAACCAGAATCACTCTGTATTTCCACTTCATATTTGGCTTATTCGACTCAGTGAGCTCAAAGCGCATCTACATAAAAGAGAACTAAGTTTTCTCCAAGTTGGAGAGTTCCACCCACAGCCTATGCACATATATGCCACCTTTTCTTTATCCATGTATCTGTCATTCAATGTATTCTTAGATGGCTGCCACCTTTTGGTTATTGTGAAGATGGTCATCTGATCACTGGTAGCCCTGTTTTTACTTCTGTAGGGACTATATCTGTGACCTTGGTCCTAATGTAATTATGTATTTTCTTTTTGGAAAGCTAGCAAACTATTTCCCATAGCAGCAATTTTATTTTATATTCCTACCAGCATGCATAGGGCTTTGAGCATCTCCATATTCTCACATGCACTTATGGTCCCATTTCTAAGGACCTGTAGCTGTCCCAGTAGCTAGAAAATAACATCATCTTATGTTCTTGATTTATATCACACTACTGGTGAATATTATAGAGCATTTTGTGCATTTATGGGTTTTTTATGTGGTCTTTGGAGAAATAGCTATCAAATCTTTTGCCCATTTCAGAAAATTGCTGAATTCTGGTTCTTATATATTCTTTATGATAAAACCTTACTAGATCCATGCTACAATTTTCTTGTTGTATGATTTAACGTGCCCTTCTTAGTGCCCTCCATGGTGGCTCAGAAGTTTATAATTTGGGTAAATTAGAGTTTATATGGCTTCCTGTTCCTATCACTGCTTCTATTATTGGTGATCAATTTTAGAATCACTTGCCAAAATCACAGCCATGAAGAATTTTCCCTATGTGTGTTTGTGTGTTTTGTGGCTTTATTTAGGACTTTAGTGTCTGTCTGTCTGTCTGTCTGTCTGTCTCTCTCTCACTGTGTGTATGAACATTGTGATGCATGTACACACACGGATGAGAAGTATGTGCTCACATGCTTCCACAAGACAGAGGATGATGTCTGATGTTCTGCTACTGTATCTCCCTAGGCCTTAGTACATTGGGGTTACTCAATGGGCTTTTATTTATTTTTTGTGCATGAGTACTAGGAATTTGAACTCAAATGCTCCTAAAGCAGGTACTCTAATCCGCTGAACCATCTATCCAGCCCAAGAGCTTTCAGATATACTTTTAAATTGTTGATACAAGAACTTTCTGATTTCCTTATGGAGGCACTTAATGCTATATGAACTTTCCTCTTACTGTTGCTTTCATTGTTTTCCATAAATTTGGATATGTTGTGCCTTCATTTTTACTGAATTCTAGAAAGTTTTTAACTTTTTTCTTTATTTCTTCCCTGATCCAGAGATCATTGAGTAGAGAGTTGCTCGAGTTCCATGAGTGTGTAGGCTTTCTGGTGTTTCTGTTGTTGAAATCCAACTTTGATCCATGGTGGTCTGATAAGATACAAGGCATTGTTTCAATTTTCTTGTATCCATTGAGACCTGCTTTGTGACCAACTATATGGTCAAGTTTGGAGAAGGGTCCATGAGGTGTTGAAAAGTAGGTACGTTCTCTTGTGTTTGGGTGAAATATCCTATCAATGCCAGTTAGGCCCATTTGATTCATAATGTCTATTAGTTTCATTACTTCTTTGTTTTGCTTTTGCCTGGATGTCATGTCAATTGGTGAGAGGAGGGTGTTAAAGTCTCCCAGTATTAATGTGTGTGGTTGGATAAGCTATTTAAACTTAACAATGTTTCTTTTACAAATGTGTATGCCCCTGAGTTTTGGGCATAGATGCTCAGAATTGAGATATAATCTGGTTAGAATTTTTTTCCTTTGATTCTCATGAAGTTTCCTTGCCTGTCCCTTTTAATTAATTTTGGTTGAAAGTCTATTTTATTAGCTATTATAATGCCTACTCCAGCTTTCTTCTTGGGTACATTTGCTTGAGAAATTTTTCCCAGCCTTTTACTCTGAACTAATATCTATCTTTGTTGCTCATGTGTTTCTTGTATGCAGAAGAATGACAGATCATCTTTTCACATCTCTTAGCTTCTGTCTTTTTATTGGGAATTTTGAGAACATTGATGTTGAGAGATAGTAATGATCAATGATTGCTATTTACTGTTATTTTGATGCTGGTTGTTTTAGTGTTAGTCTTTGTGTGTGTGTGCTTTCCTTGTTTTATTTTTTCTGGAATGGAATTACTTATTTCCTCTTTTTTTAAATGTAGTTTTCCTTCTTGGGTTAGACTTTTCCTTCTAATATTTTCTGCACTGCTAGATTTGTGGATAGATATTGTTTGAATTTGGCTCTGTCTTGAAATATATTTGTTTTCTTAATCTATTATAACTGAGAATTTTTGCTGTATATGATGGTCTAGATTAGCACCTGTGGTTTGTTTAGGGGTTGTAAGATATTTGTCCAGGCATTTCTAGCATTTAGATTCTCTGTTGAGAAGTTGGGTGTAATTCTAATATGTCTGCGTTTGCATGTTACCTGGCCTTTTTCCCTTGCTGCTCTTCATAGTTTATTTCTGTTCTTCCGGTTTTGTGTTTTGCTAATTATGTGTCAGGAGGATTCTTTTTTCTGGTCCAGTCTAATTGGTGTTCTATAAGCTTCTTGTATGTTTACAGGCATCTCTTTTTTCATGTTGGGACAGTTTTCTTCTATTATTTTGTTGAGAATATGTTCTAGGCCTTGGAGCTGGGACTCTTCACTTTCTTCTCTTCCTGTTATTCTTGGGTTAGGTCTTTTCAAGGTATCCCAGATTTCCAGATGTTTTGTGCCAGGAATTTTTTAGACTTAACAATTTCTTTAATGGATATGACACTTTCTTCCATTTGTAACTTCTATACCTAAGATTCTCTCATCCATCTCCTGCATTCTGTTGGTGATAATTGTATCTTCCCTAGGTTTTCCATCTGCAGGATTTCGTCAGTTTACATTTTCATTATTGCTCCTATTTCCACTTTCAGGTCTTGCACAGTTTTATTTATTTACTTTACTTGTTTAATTGTTTTTTTCAGTATATCTGTAAGGGATTTATTTGTTTCCTCTTTAAAAACCTCTCTATATTTGCTTTTATTTTCCTGTCTTTCTTTAATGGATTTATTAATTTCCTCTTTAAAGGCCTCTATCATCTTTATAAGATTGGATTTAAAGTCATTTTCTTGTGTTGGGATATCCAGGGCTTTCTGTAGTGAGGTAACTGTGCTTTGGAAGTGTCTTATTTCTCTGGCTTTGGTAATTGTGTTCTTTCAAAGGCCTTTAGCCATCTGGATGGTTTTGGTCCCTGGATGTTCTTGTTGTAGTAGATATTTGGAGACACGTGAGCCTTGATGGACCTTTTATGGCAGGCCTGTGATGGGTATCCTTGGGCTGTATGTTTCCAGACCCACAGTTTAGTATGGTTCAGGAGCCTTAGGTCAGGTGATGGTGGGCAAAGAGGTGGCAAGAGAATGGATATCTTCCTTAGCTAATAGGCTGCTTAGGGCAGCTTGGCTTGGCAGAAAGGGCCCAGTGAGCAGGGAAGATGGGTGGGGGAAGCTATAACTGAGTTTTGTGTGCATTTGGCAATAGAAAGCTTTTCTTCTTTCTTTCCAAATTTTATCTCTATTTTCTTTATGCCTACATTGGCTTTTTGCTCCATTATATGGCTTTTGACTCTTGAAATCTATAAAATAGATTATAATACAGTAATCTATTAATGCTTTTTTAAATGAAATTTGTCAGTTTGTTTTATGACTTTTGCAAAGACTGCCTCCTTTGTCTGTGATCACTGGAGCCTTTGTTCCTTTAGAGCTGTTTAAATAAATGTGAATTGTGTGATACATATGATGCTTAGGTAGTGTTTTGGCTAAAATGTCCTTGAATGTTGAGTTTAAAATCAAGAGTTGTACTTTGCTTTCACTGAGTGGATGTCAGTCTTCTAATGTTCTGAAACAGACATCAACCAGTTGTAAAATCAGGCATGTTATGTTCCCTCTACCAGCAGAATACAGGCCCCACAATGGCATCACAGGTTGACAGCTTTCATATTGGTGCAAAAAACAAACAAACAAGGTAAAGAAAACAATTCTCAAAGCTTTTATTCTATTCTCATGCCTCACTTTCTTGCCTCTCTGCTATTATAACCCTGACTGAGTCCTGACAATGTTAGTTTGGAAGGCTTTTGTTTATTTGTGGATGTTCTGGGGAGGCAGTCTGAGCATGAGGCTGCTTCTCACACGTTGCTCATGTTGTTCCACCATGGTTTAGTTTTTCTGTTCTTTTCTCAAGAAAAGCTGCTTGTTTTACTTTGAAAGCAGCAGTGAACAAACCATGTAGCTAGCATAGGATATAAGGCCTATTGTGTGCTGTACTGACTAAAGTTTTATTGTAATAACCACTTACAAATATATTTGTATATTCTTTACTGGTCTATTTTTCATACTATAATAGTGAAATTGAATGATTTTAACAAAATTCTGGGGCTGAAAAGTCCACAACTTACTTTCTGGGCTTTCACACAAATGTTAAAAGATACCTACTTTGAAATTGCAGCTATACACTTACACATTTTTCTGTTAATATGTCTAAACATAGCTGCAAAATGGTTCTTTGAACCATTGGCATTCATAAGTCTACAGAACAAAAACAAATTTTAAAAGGTAATCAAAAAAATGAGTGGTATTCAAATTAATATCCTTGACTTATTGGAGGTTTGCTTGAAGGGATGCAATCTATGATGCTTTCTCTGAGGAGAAGAATTATTTACCTCATTTTAGATTTCATTTTATTTTTTATTGTGAAAATAACTTTTTTGAATCATGATTATTATAATTTTATTTTCTTACTTAAGAATAAATTTGTGAGACGTACTTGCAATGATACCTGACTTTGAAAGCTGGCTATTCAGATCACGCCTCTTCTTCAGTTTGGGCCCCTTGAGAAAAGATTCACAAGAAAGGATATCATGTAAAAAGTGTTCTTAGACCAGTTTTGGGAGCAGAACTGCTGAAGACAGAGAAACACAAAGTCAGAGCAGATCTGAGCTTAGATTTTTTAGCTTAGTGTCATAGTCTGCTGCTGTGGGTGCTGCTGAACTGTATATCTTGTAATCTTTGTAGACCAGAGGCCAAAGGGTGGAGCTTTTCTTCTCACAGAATCATTCAGAATTGGCTTAAGAATGAATAACCAGTAGGTATGGACACAATGACTCTAGTAGCCTGAATGTATTTATTAGGGCAGATATAAGTGTCATATCTGAATGGCAGAGTACACAGAGGCTAGGGGGAATGGGTTCTGAATACTAATAGTAGTCATAAATATAAGCAAAATACCATACTCACTCCATACTTCTAAGTACATTGAAAAGAGAGAACACAATGAAAATTATTAAATGCCTGTTTAATGTTGTCTAGTTGCAAGTGCACATGAACAGCAGGCCATGAACACATTTTTAATTTATTGTAGACTTTCAAGGCTTCCGAATTCAGGTTGTCAAAATGGCTTCCTTTAGCAACGTTCCAATCTTTTATGTAATATGTAAATTACACAGTCTGGGGTGTTTTGTAATAATAACACACAAAGAGACTAAGAAAATGCCTTTTAATAAGTGAATAAAAACATAAGAATGTTAGTCATAAGTATAAAATGTATGAACTACTAAGTTTATACACATGAATGATTCATAAATAAATCTTCCTAAATGAAAGAAGCCAGTCTGCAAAGTCATATCTGCATTATTCTCTATGACACTTTGTAAAACGCAGATATAAAAATGATTAACATTTATAATGGAATGAAATATTATATTAAAGTATTTCCAGTATAAAATAGACCTGATAAAGAATAGAATTAGATAAAAGGGAGATATATCAACAAAAACCAAATTTTGTTTGAAAATACAAAAATGATGTAGAGTAGTACAAAAGCTCTATACTCTAGATGGAAAGATTGTTTACCATGGAGACATGGGCTCACAGATTGGAAGAACTATATCAATACACTGAACTTGAGTAAATTAACAATGGATGTAGGTGGTGAGAACCAAATTTCTTAGTGTCAGAGAAGGACATTGTGGAAGAGCTAGAATGAACTGCACTCTACTGTACTGAAACTTGGCTTTGGGATGAGTCTCTATTTAGCTTCACATACAAACAACCCAAATGTATAAAAATAATTGTAGACATAAGTGTATATCTGTAGATTTTCATTTTTAAGACAGAAAAGCAATAGTCCCTTAGTAGAACAAATTTTACATCCAATATAGTGAGACCCTATTTCTGAAAACCTCCAACAAAACAACTAAAAGACACACAAACCAAAAATATTGATTCTAAACAAAAGGAATTGGTTGATATAGAACTTTTAATAAAGCTTTTGACACTCCTTTTTTGGCTAACACTCTGAGACTAGACAAGCCATGGAACTAGGGTAAAATGAAATACTATTTTTCTTCTAAGGAAGCATAGCAGTAAAATCACCCCTAACATTATCCTGCTATACATACAGATCAGTGTTTCAAACTTAATTGAGGTCTCTTGATCAGCAGTAGATGGCCAACACAAAACAAACTCAATGCTATTTTATGGAGATATTTTGACTCATAACACTTTGTTTGGGTATTTATTTCTTTACCTTAATTTTATTTTGTTTATCTATTACAGTTTCTGATTTGGGGTTTTATGGTATATATGTGTATTTCTCATTTTTCTTTGTTTTATTTTCCCCCTGTTTCTTTGTTTCACTTTTTATTTGCTTGTTTGTTTTCTACAAAGTCAGAGAAAGAAGGCATATAGTTAGTTGGATGGGGAAGTGAGGAGGATCTGGGAGAAGACAAGGGAGGCAAATCGTGATTAGAATATACTGTAGGAAAAGTATTTTCAACAATTTTTTTAGTTCGAAACTAAGTGGAAAATTGTATTTAATTTGTCTAGTATCTGACATTAACACATTAGCTTTGCTAAAACTGAACCCTACCTGAAATTCAAAGTATCTTATAACCACAGAAGCTTTCTGATATTTTACACCAGAAGCCAACCGAGATAGATAAGAAAAGAAAATCTGTAGGAAATGGTGTATCAATTCTTCTGTTTCTTAAGGTAATTAATCAAAGATGTCACACCCCTTCTGATGGTGAAGAGTGATGAGAAATACAAAAAGGCCAGAGAAGCCACATGTCTATCCACATGTATTCATGGAGCCTGGGAAATGATGTCAGTTTCACTGCTAAACTACCTGGTCTATGTGGTATCTTCTAGCTCTACCCACCAGTTATCTTTTGTCACAGGTTTTTTGTCAACCTGGTGACAGGTGTTCTTCTCTGCATAGACCAATCATTTTGAGTTTGTGGGACTATTACAAATTTCTCATTCTCTTTGCCAGGAGGTTTAATCTGACTGTTGGAACACCACAGAAAAGACACTGTGCTATGGCTCCTGTATTTGATCACATACAGATGTAAACTGTTGCTCTCCATGACCAGATGATGAAGGGATGATGAGGGAAGCAAAGAAAGAGCTATGCATACATTATTTACAGTTAAAAATGATCTAATAGCTCATTCAAAATTTCACTATTAGAAATTTTAAGGGAAATTTCATTTTTACTTTGAAAACAAGGAAATTATCCTATCAATTAAATTGAAATAATTTTCTACTCAAGTATATTAAAATAATAAATATTTTAATTACCACCATAAAAAAAACTGCCTGAGCTTTGCATTTCATTCTCTTTAAGATTATTGAAAGTTTAAGAAGCTTTAGTAAGGACAAGAATAAAATAATTCAGATGGTAATTCTGGAGGAAGAGAACGAAAATATTTGGAAAATAAGAGGTGTATATTTGTACAAATCTTTAGATGAATAACAAGCACATGTTTTACTTTATCCCATTAAAATGCATTGATAGGATAAACATACAATCTTAAATACTATAAAGAGGGGGATTTCCCTACAATAGTTTAATTAGTTGCTTTTCTTATCACTGTAGCAAATACTGATAAAAGCCATGTCAAACAAAAAAGATTTATTTATTCCTGCTCCTTGTTTAAGGGGACATCAGACTAACCTGATGGGATATCATAGCAGTGGGAGTTGATTGGTCCATTTGGGAAAGCAGGAAGCTTCAAGACCTCCCACCTAGTGGCCTAAGTATCCATCAGTGATAGAACCCAATACATATGGAATGTAAGAGAACTAGATAAAGAGGGGACCAGAGGTGCAGGTAAGTGGAAGATTTCTTGCCCAGAGGAGGGCAGGTGTCTTCACTACTTGATTATACATGCATGCTGTCATTGTATTTAGAGTAGTATAGATGGAGTAAAATATTCAGTAGGTGGCTTTAAAAGTATGTAGGTAGTTGTTTAGTAAAATCTCTGAACTCCGAAGATGTACATCTGATAAAACAAAAGAGACAGAGCTGCCAGATGAAGTAAACCCACTCCTGCACTTCAAAGGCTAGGCACATGCAGCTTGCATTTGGAGGTACAGATTGACTTAAGCATAGGTCTGAAGCTTCTGCAGCTCCATCAGATCTGCAGCCCATACCTTTGAAAACCTCACACAACCATTCCGTCATTTCTGAGATCTGCAGGTTGCCTCATCGGTCAGGCATCCATCTTTTCCTCTGTGCTCCCTGCTTGCACTTGGATGTTTATAGCCTAGAATAACTGTCCTCCCCACCATGATTCTGAGACTCTTCTGTGTCCTGATGATCTCTTCTTCATAGCTCTCCTTAACGTTAAATATTTTCTTGTATTTAAAACACAGCTGGTTATCGTGCTGATACTCTACATCTGAGAAGAGTTTCACATGTCTGCCCTGGCAGGAATGTCAGATTTCTGAAGGAGCAGAGCTTGCATTTTTTTTCTCAAGTTCTTACACTGCCAAATGGAAGACCCTCAGACAGCACAGGTCACTGCCAATAACTAACAGATTACCCCAGGGAGCTCGCTACCCAGACAGTATAGATGTAAACTGAAATAAAAGACCTCCAAATAATGTGCAGTTGTCTATCAACAAATGGTGTTGTCACAATTGGAGAATCCATGCTTGTGTTTTGCCTCTGGCTAACTTCTGCCTGCATGTTATAAGCCATAGCATTAAGAAGGTTCAAAAAAAGCTCTTAAAGAGCCTTCTGTTTTCCCACACCTCTCCATCTTCAGTTCAGCATTAGCCAGCATGATACTGTAGGCATCCAATAGTCTGCCACAGCACCCAGGTGGTACTTATTATCTCACTTTTAGGTTATGGGAGCCAATTTCTAGGTTCATCCTCTATGAAACTCAGGAGCATATGAAAGGTTAAGTTGAATTAAGGACAGGTGACATTTACTTTCAATTTGACTATTATCCACTGCCTGTGGATGATGAGAATGATTAGTTTAATGAACCACAGTGTAGGTTATGAAAGATTGTGTGTGTGAAGTGCTTGAGACATAAATAGAAGCTTGGGAGTCTTCTGGTTCTTGAGTACTTTCTTCTGATGCTGAACCCTGTGTTATTACATGCCTGATATTGGGTGCTTAGTTACTCTTTACAACTTCTTATTGCTTTCTATACCACAGATTTTACCTGTTAAATAGCAGGCTCATAATGACTTTCAGGCATAAGGAACTTTATTTAGGAATAATAAAAATGAGAGTACCATTGATGGTATGCTCACAGACAGACCCACTCTGGAATGTCATGGGAACAGAAGATGCAGAGATGTCTTTTGGAAAGGAAAACACAAACAAAAACAAAACCAGATAAGATTGGTTTAAAATTGTGGCACAGTCCTGGGTAGTGCCTCCAATGACAAACAGCAATCAAGGAGAGGCATGCAGTTCCATGTCAGGAACCAGGTAAACCTTGAAGTCACCAGTTAGCATCAGCAAGGTTCCTGAAGTTACCTTGCAAGGCCATTCCTAGAGCTGGAGCAATAGTTGGTTTTGCTGTTGGGGTTTTGTTGGTGGGACAAGAACAACTGCATTTGTATATTCAATTTACATAATACCTATGGAAGTGCCCAGATGCTCTGCTTAGGATGCCTTGCCTGAATAGAATTTCAGTTGTCCCCAAAGCAGGCAGCTACTGAGGTGGGTCTAGTCTCTCTCCACATTGTCAGGGAAAAAGAGTACTCACTTCCTCTGGTATTCTTACCATGAGGCTGATGAGCTAGTTGCCATTTGTTAACTATAAGATCAGGGTGATAATAAAGTAAACCTGTCTTGAGCTGTATAGCATGAGAGCAACTGTTCTTTGACTTTAAAGTAATGCAACATAATGCAAACTACTCCTTATCAATCAAATTATCCAGAAGAAATCTGAGACTTCCCAGAATCTTGATAATTTTTGCTTGCTTTTAAAATTGACTAAGTAATTGGGACTAGAGAGAAGGCTCAGTGGTTAAGAGCACGTCCTGGTTTTTCAGAGGACCCAAGTTTACTTCTGAATACCCTTGTTGGTTTGTCTTACATTTGCTTATAACTCCAGAAGATCCAGTGCCCTCATGTTCTTTTATGGCCTGTGTGGTAACCTACACATAAGTGGCATACATGTAAACAGACACTCACATGTACACATAAATAAAATAAAAATAAATATTAAACAAAATTACAAGACTGTCTATTTTTATAACTTTTAAAATATAGGAGCCTTGTGATAAACAGCTATAGACATAAATCTTTCAGTAGAAATTTACATACATGCATACACACAAAATGATCTATTAGTTTTTATTAAGTACCCGTAACCAAATTTTGGATTCTTGTACAATAGACATCCATACTTAATACTATACATTTACAGTTGTCCTAATGCAACATCCTGGAGTTAGAAACTCATTCTTATCCTATGGACATTTCAGTCTGTTATCACTTTGGTACATCAATGCCTAGAGATATCAATTCTCATGATAAGCAAAAGGCAAGTCCCATGACCACAGCATTCCAGAGACAGGTACTGATGCACAAGACCCCTTATTACATTTCCGGGTTTGTTTGAGTGTCTCTTCTCAAAGTGCCTAGTATCCCAGGAAAGGTAAAGTGTGCATAGGTAGAATGCTATGCACTAGTTTGTTTTGGTTCAGGATTGTAGAGAAAGCCATCTAGGAAGAAAAATGTCAGTTTATAATTTTCTTAACTAGCTGATTACGGCACATATGCTAATTTTAACAAAGTGAAAAAACTGTCTTTTTTATCATACAGCATCAATATCACTTCATCATTTATAGCTCCTGACAACAAGAAAACAACAAAGAACATGTTCTCTCAATCTGGTCTCTTGGTCTTTTTATCTGTATTTTAGTCTTTAGCTTTCTTTCAATTTTACTCACGTATGTATAGTTATGTTTCTATGAAATTTTAAAATAAGCTTTTTCATTTATGGAAAATATATACAGGAAATCACAAAGACATAGCTCTACAAAAATTTATGAATCGTGAATATCCATTGAAATCCAGTCAAATAAAAAAAAAAGCAGAACATTAGCATCACGTCACAGCAATTTTTTTGTCTTTGTCTCTTTACTACCCACCCAATCTCTTCCACATAAAAGTCAGCTTGGTCCACATTTATGCCTGGAAAAATACATTGTAGAGGCTGTTTTGTCAAATTTCTTTTATCTAGTGTTGTGTCAGTGACATTTATCCATAATGTAGGTTTGATAGTAGCATGTACTTGTTCTTCAGTATAGTGTCTCATTACATTATTATGTCAATATTTTTATTCTACTACTAATGGATATATGTGGTGTTTCTAGTTTATCACAATTCAGCTATGAATATACTAACATGTCTTTTGATGAATAAGTTTTTGCAATTTTGTTAGGTATGTTTTTAATAATAGAATTGCTGTGAAATATAGTATATTTGTGATCACTTACATATCTATACATACATGTATATCATGATTTTTTAACAGGGTTTCAAAAACCCCATTACCTTGGGGGAACTGAGGCTTCAGATGCTGAAAAACTGCTCTTCCCACCATACTGTGTTTTGGTTGTCAGTCCCAAGGTCATTGTGTGCTTGATCTGTAATGTTCTTGAGATATCGTTGTTCTCCTCATGCAACACTGTTTGATTAACATTTCCCTGCCTTCTCCCCACTGTAAGATAGATTCTGTCAAGCTTATTTCTCCCCTGAAAATGGTATATAATTGTGTTATGCATTTTGGGGCCCAGCTGTGGGTCCCATCTTCCACTTCCTCCCTCTCATGGTGCCCAGATGCTGCTGTACACAGACTGCAATGATGAAGCAGAGTCCCAAACTCCTCCCATGTCTCCTCACTTTCTTCTATATGCATACATTTCTTTCTTAATTATTGCACATATATTTGTATGTAAACATATACAAATAAAGATATTCTGTTGAGTTCATTCAGTGTCATTGATATATTTTTAGGTTGGACCTGTTGGAGTTGGATAACCTATCAGATCACTCACCCCTGGAGATGATGGATTCTCAGTAGTGTTTGCTTGCATCACTTGATCTAAGGATGGAGCACTTGAGATATCCTTCATGTCACAGAGAGCAGCATAGCTCTGCCTCCTGAGTTCTGAGGTTAAAGGCATATACCATCATGCCCAGCCCATAATTTTAACATTTTGACACAGTGGGCTGAACTGGAAGTAATAAGGGTCCCAAACAGTGGTGTGTCAAGTGGGAAGACAAGGGATGAGAAAGAAGACAAAAGCAATAGCTAAGACTAGGAAGTCTTGCATAAGCTGATGACTTATGCCAAGCAAGTTTATTAAGAAGCACATCATCTTATACACAATTAAGAGAAACATGTAGGGTACCTAAGACACAGTGCAGGGGGGAAGAATCATATCCCCAGAAGTCACAACTGTGACTTCTTTGAGGTCCTGGCTCCATCTTCATACCAACATTGCCAAGTCTGCTCCTGGACAAGAACCCAGAGGTAAAGTTCTTTTTGTCCTTTAGGGTCAGAAAGTCTTGTGTCAGTCAGGATACCACTTTATAGGGTCTCATGTTACCCACTCTGACCTCAAACCTAGAAACTCAAGAGTCCTTCTCATACCAATGTCCCACATAATTTAGAATACAAGTTTTAGTCTCCACATCCATACACCTAGCTTTATAAATGACATAAATTAAAATATTATAATTTATAATTTTCTCTCATCATATATTTGAGTTTTGATAACTGTCATTGTGTGTAACAAATTTGCTACATTTTTGTGCGTGTGCTTGACATTGTTCTTTTATATCTTTATTTTCTTTGTAACTGGAGGGAACGGGTTTCCTCAATTCTCCTTCCCTGATCTCTGATTTTTCTTTTTCTTTTTTTTTTTTTTTGGTCATTCTGATCACAAAATGCCTGATAATAGACAAAGAGATTGAACAGATGTGTATTGACTCACAATTTGGAAAAAAAAAATAATCCACTGGGACAGGCAAGGAATGGTAGAGGTCATGATAGCAAGAGTATGTTGCCGACCCTCCACACATCTCAACATCACACTGGAAACAGACATCTTCTTCACAAAGTAGGATGAGCTGTACCTACAAGGTTCCACTCTGATGGCCTAGGCTAACCGCTGTCTTCTAAGGATTCCACAAACATCCTAAGCAGGAGTGCCTACAAAGGATACTGTACATTTTCTCTGATATTTTAGGTCCCTACTAAAAAGTGGCTATTTATCAAACACAACTATGATTTGTATAAAATTGCTTTGTTTGTAATTATTTCCTTTAATTATTTCTCTTCCTGTATTAAAACAGCAGGGTAGATGGTTTAGCAATGAAATTGAATACATAACTGTATATATATTTAAGAACACTAATTACATTGTGAACAAATATTAAAGCTGTTTGTTGATTTATTTTTATGATCCATGGTTGTATATTTATAAAATGATTGCTATATTTAATCATATTTTAAAATGTTAGAGATTTGGGCTTAGCAACTAACACATTAAAAAATTTTAAACCTATGATCATGGAGAAAATTTTCTAATTTAAGGGTTTTTTATTTTATTTTGTATGTGTGTTATCAAAGAATGTTTAATAACATGGAAGGGTTACTGATGCAAAAGGAGAGGTTTTTGCTTTTTAAATAGTTCCCTTTACTGAAGTAAAATTTTAGATAAATAATTTATCTAAAACTCTTATTGCTTCATGTTTTAAAATTAGGTTTTGATTTTTTCCTCCTGTAGCAGATTGCTGTGGCATCACTAGAGCACTGTTTTCAGCTTAGAGTTTATGCCTAGTAGCTTTTATTTTCATTAATAGTTTCATTGTTAGAATAAGACTATGTAGAAGTTCTACTTAAAAGGAGTTTTTATATCAGCCTTTAACAAATAATCAGCATTCCGTCTGCGTGTGCTAACTGGAAAAGGAGAGAATCTGCTTCTTTGCTTGCCAAGAAAGTCATGACTGGTTCTCCTCTGACCTACATTGCTGAGCTAGCAGTTTTCCATGGGTGGACATCCTTGGTTAATCTACAGGGTATTTGCACTTGGCGTTTTGTCAAGCTCACAAGTCTCTTTTGCTAGCCTTTGAATTTTAATGTTGTCTCCTATAAATGTGTTTTTTGCAGCTCCTTGGATTGTCATTTCAGGTCATTGCCAGTTCCAGTGTTCATTTTAGACAGTCCACTCTATTTTTGCCCCATATTTCTTCCATTATCAAATGAAAGCTGTAGGTAATGTGCAGATGTCACAGGCAGTATGGACATCCTTTACTTTATAGCAGTTTGGGAAAGGATGGTCTTCATTTATTGTACATATTTCCTTATTTACTTTAAGTAAGCATATCACAGTTGTATGTAATTATGTGGTACATTGATGATTCTATGTGTTTGGAACAAAAAACGCTTCTCTCACCTTTCTTTATAAAACACATGCAGATAACGATAGAGAGAGACTAGGGGAATAGTAAACTAATAACCAGCTCAACTTGTGACCCATCCCATGTGCAAGCACAAATTCATGACACTATGGTGTTTTGCTTGCAGACAGGAGTCTAGTATAACTGTCCTCTGAGAGGCTCTACCCAGCAGCTGACAGAAGCAGTTGCAGAGACACACAGCCAAACATTGGACGGAGCTCCAGAAGTCTTATGGAAGTACTGGGGTAAGGATTGAGGGCCCTAAAGGGAATAGCAATTCCACAGGAAGACCAGTATAGTCAACTAACCTGTACCCTTGGAGGCTCTCTGAGACTGAACCACTAGCCAAAGAGCATGTACAGACTGGACTTAGGGCCCCAGCACATATATATAGCAGATTTGCAACTCAGTCTTCATGTGATTCCCCCAAAAACTGGAAATGGAGATATCTCTAAAGCTGTTGCCTGTCTGTGGAATCCATTCCACAAACTGGGCTGCATTTTCTGGGCATCAGTGGGAGAGGATGGACCTAGCCCTGTAGTGCCTTGATGGGCCCCTGTAGGGAAATGGTAGGGAAGGGTGTCCACCATCTCAGAGGGGAAATAAAGGGAAGTATGGGGTGGAGGGACTTTGTGATGGGAGAGCTGGGAAAGGGGAGCAGCAATTGGGATATAAAGTGAATGAAAGGATAGATATTAGACAGACAGATGATAGATAGACAGACAGACAGACAGATGATAAATAGAGGGAAAAAGAACAGAATTTATGCATCCAGAATTCACAAATGCTGTAGAAAATAACTAACTGTCATTTCATCTAACAGCTAACAAAGGCTAAAAGGGAAGTGATTTATCAAAACTCAGATAACTACTATGTGCAGATTCCAGATTTTCTAGAGAGTTTCATATTGTCCCAACAGAATATCAAACTGCAATTTACAGAATCAAGAAATGAGTGTCAGTCATGATACAGTTTGTTAGAAGAAGTGATCAAGTTATTAAACATTGTATGACAAAGGCGACCCTCTGAGTCAGGTTAATGCTGTGATGGTTATATTTATGTGTTTGGCAGCGTTATGGGGATGTCTATATCTGACACAAATAGACCCATGTTCTGATATAAATCAACAAAGAAGAAACCGATCAGCATTTCTTTTTGTGACAACTTTTTGCTTTTTAATTTTCTTCTTATTCTCTCTTTCCTCCTCTCATTCTTTTATTTATTATTATAATTTTTATTTTCTTTCTTTATTTGTTATCTTTAGTACTTCTCTATTTTAGATACTATGAAAAATATTAACATAAAAGGCAATGGAAATTCTGAGAAAAAATAGAAACATTGAAATCCTAGACTGTAGAAAGACTTCTTAGGAGGACATGGTATTGGAATGTGGGGCTAGATGAAATGATGTGTATGCTTTGCATAGTCATCCAGGAAAGTCCATGTTGTAGAAGCAAAAGGTAGAGAAATAGGATGGTACCATAAAAGTGATGTCAGAACTACATTCAAACAGCCAAGTTAGAACAATGAATGAACTGGTCAAGTACTAGAGTGTTCTTCAGTTCTCTGTGCTGTGAGGTGGTTTTACATAATTGAAAAGGAATCTCATACTTTTAATGCAGCCCTGAGAAAAGCTCACTAAGTCAGTTCTGTCAGAATGCACAGAAGAAAAGGAAATTGCTTCATTTTCTTCAAACCATTAAAATAGTGAGAAATAGTTACATCCATGAGTAGATGTTAAATCTAGGGTACATTTCTGCCAAAAAACAAGGGCCACTTGGCAAGCTCAGGCTAGGGTTGTTAAGTATGAGACCTTATTGCTGAATGTTTATTATCTGCACCATTCTTGAAATGGCATCATTTGCATGTCCTCCAACAGTTTATGGCAGGTATTTCTATACCAATCATGAGCACACTGGTGGGTTTAAGAGGCAATGATGTCAGTACTATTTCTATACTAATTCATTTTCAAGCTCCATAAGCAGCACTTGTATGCATTTAAAATGAACAGTGTACAGAATAGATAGTACAAAGTACTATTTTCCACTTTCAAGTCATTTTTTACCTGGAATTAACTTTCCTTTTTGAGGAATAATCTACTTAAATAATAAGAGATAAAACACTTAATCTTAAATAGTACTCAAATTAAGTCCCAATATAGAATCTCCCTGAGTTCTTTTTCTCTTGTATGATCTATTATTTAGTTTTGAATCATTGGGTACTATAACCAGGAGTCAGAAATTTCCATGTGTAATTTAGGCTTATTTAATCCTATTCTCTTGAGGAAGTGAACTTGGGTCTAGAGATATTGCTTAGTGGTTAAAAGGAATCCTGTTCTTGCAGAGAACCCTAGTTCAATTCCCAGCATCCACATACAGGCAGGTGGATCACAACTCTAGCTCCAGTTGATCTGCTGCTCTCTATTGACCTCTGTAGGCACAAGGACACTCAAGTAATCCTGTCATTTATTCAAATAAAACACTTACTCAGACACATTTTAAAACTAAACAAACAAACAAACAAACAAACAAAAGTATTCTCCCAGCTTTTGTTTGCCCACCTGAAAGTCCTCTCCAGGTAAAATATGTAGACTTATAGGTGATAGACTTAATCTTCATTATTTATGAGCTGAGCTATTGACCTTAGTCAAGTTACTTCAATCTTTCCACCTCAGTCTCCCTGCAAAGGCACAGGACCAATAATAACTTACTAATGAGGTCAACAAATGAATTGCTAAGTTACCATTATAGCCATGCTAAGGATAACAATTCAAAGACCTGCTGATGTGCTGCTCTATCTGAATGGCATTACCCCAGAAGTCATATCTTCTGTTCAAATTAGTCCACTGTATCCTATCATAGGAGCAAAATGGAGTTTTATGATATTTTAAATTTTAATCCTTCTAAAGTAATTTAAATGCACATTAAAAAATCTTTCAAGTAATGGTTTTATCTATTCAGTTTTATTATACTACTTCTATATTTCTTTGATCCTTCCTTCCTTCCTTCCTTCCTTCCTTCCTTCCTTCCTTCCTTCCTTCCTTCCTTCCTTCCTTCCTTTTATCCTTTCTTCCTTCCTTTCATGTGTGTGTGTGTGTGTGTGTGTGTGTGTGTGTGTGTGTGTGTGTGTGTGTGTGTATGTATGTATGTATGTATGTATGTGTATGTGTTTGTGTATACCTGGGCATGTATGATTTGTGTCAGAGTACAGCTTGTAGCTTTCACCATGTGGTTCCCAGGGATCAAAGTCCTGTTATCAGGCTTGAGGACAGGTGCACTTACCTACTACAACAAATCATCAGCCCATATCCTAGTAATATTTCTAAGGACAGTAAACACCTAATGCCCTGCTGCACAGGAACCTTTAAGGTATGTTAAGGATAATGCTGGGGCCACTAGAAAGAAAACTTGTGGTAAAGAGGTGTGTTTTTCAGTTTGCCATCTCTCTCTCTCTCTCTCTCTCTCTCTCTCTCTCTCTCTCTCTCTCTCAATATGTGTATTTGTATAACACACACACACACCCCATACACATACCCCACAGATGATATGATACCAGGATTCCATTTCATGCCAAGGACATAAACATGTTCTCTTCTGCACTTTATGTCTTTGATAAGAACTCTCCCATTTGCTTGATATTGATTCAATAGATGATTAGACCTGAAAAATCATTTCACCCTTTTCCCATTTTTTACACAGAAATTGTCCAGCTATGGATGCAGATTCAGGTGTCAGTAACTTGCTGCCACCTCTCTGTGACATCTTAGGTCTTCAAAATAAATCTCAGAGCACTTCAGCATCTGGGAAGATTTATTGCACCATGGTAAAAAAAATCATACACTATTTGTTAGCCATACCATTTAGTATTAACCCCCAGAATATCTCTCAGATAGACATGTAAATGATTAAAGTATATTTTAAACCAATTTCGGGAGCTGGCGTCAACAGGGAATGGTCATTAATGGAGTCCATTTTCTTCTGTCCATCAGAGCCAGAAATGAAGATACTAGGGTTATCATCAGGTGGACCCCTTAGTGCAGTTCCTGATGTCTTAATCTTCCTATAGACCCTTCAAAGTGTTGAATTATTTTGATCACTTTTTTGTAGATGTGATAAAATACAATCATTACGAGCAACTTACAGAAGGAAGTGTTTATGTGGGTTTAAGTATCCAGAGGGAGCATTAATTATGATGAAGAAACATGGCAGTGTGTACCTGGATTAGGAAGTATACAGATAGCATCTTCACCCATAACTCCAAATCAGAAAAAGCAAATTGGAGGAAGGGTAAAGCTAGAATAATGGCTTTCTCAGGAATATTGGAAGCTATGCAACTAGTAGAGAAACTAACAAATGTATAATTGTCACCGAAATGCTTTTCTATCCTGAGCTAATGGAATAAACTCAAGATGGATGGAGAAATCTTAGCTTTGGACAGACAGGTTTGATAAAAGACTTCGAAGGGCTGGACAGAGTAGATAAGACTTGACGTGTAATAATCACAATTCTATTTCATTTTGATGCAAGAATTCAGTCAACTTTTGAACCATCTGAAGTCAAGGTTAAACTCAAAGACTTGTCAAGACCTCAGGATGTCAGTGATGTATTTTAACTATGAATATCAACCTTAAACACCAGCACTGCCCTGAACATATGTACATTTGTTTTAATGTAAGTGTATAAATGTTCTGTCATAGTTATTAAGACAAGTCAGAAGACAAGAATAACAACAGAACATTTTAAAGAATGAACTTAAAAATAGTTACAAAAGGCTTTCTATTTTCTACCTATGCTTCAATGAGCTACTATACAGAATCTTCTCCAGCCATGTGGACTAGAAACCAAGAGGTGGTTGCTATGACATTATTTGGGAACTAATGGAACTTTAAAAATGACCTCTGAATGCAAGAGCTGTCCTAGATTCTTGGAATAAAGCTCAGAGGTAGTGGATTAAGCTCAACTGATAGCTTGCCCAAAAGTAGGACTGAGTATGAAGGGTGTGATCTTTTTTTTTCTCTCAGCAGGAGAGGCAACATAGTTCTTTTAGAAAGTTCATGATACTGAAAGAAGAAAATTTGTTTCGTGAGTTCAATTGTGTGGTTGCAGCATGGAGTTGGGATAGCACCTTGAAACTTGAAAAATCACGCTGTATGCTCACTGTTTTAATTTTTAAAAAAGTAATTGCTATAAAATATATGCAGCATAAAAATTACTAACTTAATCTTTTAAAATGCAAAGTCACATAGTTCTTCATTTTTTCTCATTGTGGTACAGAAAGCTACCCTTTAAAGGATGATGTGATGACCATTTCTTACTGTTAACAAACCTGTGAATAGGACGCCTTAACAGAGAAGATGTTTCCTCCATCAGATTGGCCTGACACTAGGCCATATTTATGGTTGGTAATTGATGGAGGAGGGCCAAGCCCACTTTAGGTGTTGTTATCCCTTGGCAGGTCATCGTGGATTGATAAGGATGCTTAAGTGAAAGAAAGCAGACACAACTAGAATGTTTCTTTATGGTCTCTTCTTTAGTAGCTCCCTCCAGATCACTGTATCAAGTGTATGGCTTACATTGACTTTCTCTAAAGATTGGAGTAGAACTAATGAGCTAAAATAAGTAATTTCCTCCACAAGTTACTTTTCTCAGTATTTTATCAAAGCAACACAAAGCAAATTAAAATGGAAAATGAGATCCAGAGAGTGGATTATTGTTCTGATGGTTCTGACCTGCTTTTTGCAAGGAGCATTATGGGAAAATTGTGGAGTTTTGGCTAGAAAAGGCTGTTAAGTGTTCAGTTTAATGAAAGACAGCCCTGTGGAGAAAGGTGCAGAAGATGACTTGTGAAGTTTCATAGAGAAGCAAAGACCCTGTTAGGCTGTTTGAGTAGTATTTTAAATAAGAAGACAATATAGGAGAGGAAGAGTAGAGGCACCAAAGACACTAAAGATGTTTGAAAAAGCCTTAAATATTCATACTAATATATATATTTATGTAAAAGTAATATATGTGTGTGGTATGTATATATGTATGTGATAGATAGATTTCTCTATCTTTTTAAGGATATATATCTTCTTGTTCTATGATTGAGGTCTGAATGGGTCTTGTTTAGGCAGCATTGTTGATGAGCCTTCAAGGACATAGATTCTCAGATATGTCTAGGAGTCATGATCTCACTGTTAATTTCCTTGTCCTTTGGCTCTTAGAATATTTCTGCTCCTTGATCTACAATGATCCTTTACTTTAGGTGCTGGAGTTTTGTTGTACATGTGACAGCTGGGACTATGTACCACATAATCACGGTTATCTTCATTTTGATCAGTTGTGTTTTTCTGTGTTAGTCTCCATCTGCTGCAAAGATAAGATTTTGTTTGTTTGTTTGTTTGTTTGTTTGTTTTTAATGAAGGATGAGAACTACATTTACTGGTGTGTATAAAGATAAATATTAAGAATGCAGTCACATGTGGGACGGTAAAATCATGCAAGGAAGCATGGTGGGTGGAATCTGTTGAGACCTGGAGACTTGGTGGGCATACACCTGGGACTGAGGTGACTCCCTGCTCCCTTCCAGATGCCTGGCCTAGAACACATGCGACACTCTCCACATAAGGAAACATGACTTGTGGTCACATAGGCCCAAAACAGAGTTCTCCATGCTAATATGGTACCTAGATAACCTTCCTTCACAGACATTCTTCTCAGTCAGACCCTGAGAAGAAGGTATGCACCCATTTTCCAAGATAAACAGTAAATAAACGATATAGATAAACATGGACCATCTCTTTCATCTACCACCACAATGGGAAAATCAAAAGGCCGTTGCCACAGAGCTGCAGCTAAATCTCCCATAGAAGAACCATCTGCACTCCCAGACAACCACTGGCAAGTTAAGGACAGTCACTGCTGAGCTAAGCTAGAGCTCCCCCTTCCCCTGGCCCTAGGCTAGATGTCAGTCTTCAGCTTGCTGGGCCCCCAATTCTGTTCTCAGCTAGCTCTTCTGTGACTCTGAGAGGTATCTGGATGTCTAAGACTCCCAGGACAAACACACCGAGATCCACAGATGACAGTTCTAAGAACCACAGAGGACAGACTTGGGACTTTCCACCTACAGATAAACTTACTTGCCAAACTTGGGGAAATTTACATGATAGTCAGGAAAACATGATGTTTATATAGATTAATAAAATGTTGTTCAAAAATGATGTTAATACACTCTACAATCCACTGAACAATGAATTGGTTCAATAATCCCTTATTTTCCTAGTGCCCACCCCTCATAACTCCTCTGGTTTATGTTGTCCTACCTCTCTGGCCTGTGTTATGTTTTATTTTGGTACTTCCACCAGACCCAAAATGTTCGCTACAAATAACATTAGAGACAGTCACTCCAGTGACACTTCTCCTTTATAAAAGAAAAAGGAGGAATTGTGACAGTAAAACCATGCAAGGAAGCTTGGTGGGTAGAGTGGGTTGAGACCAGGAGACTTGGTGGGCATACATCTGAGACTTATGTGACTCTCCACGCCCTGTCAGATTCCTGGTCTGGACCAATGCCACACCCCTCACAGAAGGAAACATGACCATTAGTCACCTAGGCCCAGAACAAAGTTCTTCATGTAAATGAGTATCTGGAAGTCCTGAGGGCCTAGCCAATAAGCTTCCCTTCCCAGACATTCCTCCATGCAAAAAGTATTTAATCTCATGTCAGGCCCTGAGAAGGTATGCACCCATTTTCCACAATGAATAACAAATAAATGATATAGATAAACATGGACTATCTCTTTCATCTACCACCACCATGGAGGACATGTAAAAGGTCTACAGAGCCACAGCTAAATCTGTAGAAGGTCCATCTGCACTTCCAGACAACAGCATCCTGAAGGGGATGGTTCTGATCTTAAAGTCCTGTTCCCTAATTGGTTCTTGATTTGTCAGTAAAGAAGACCTGGGGCCAACTGTTGGGAGGAAGGTATAGGCAGGACTTCAGGGTCCAAAGAGGAAAAGACAGATGCAGGGAAGGAGAGAGGAGTTTTGCTGCCATGCTTTGGAAGAAGAAGAATGCAACAACCATGTGAGGTCTTGGGGGAAGCGA
>CM052709.1:36350788-36353288 GCA_028551405.1 Uromys caudimaculatus | reverse complement strand
CTCTTTCAGCTGTTTGTTGGGTCCTTCAGAGGGCAGTCATTATAGGCCCCTTTTTGTGAGTGCTCCATAGCCTCAGCAATTGTGTCAGGCCTTAGGTCCTCCCTCTGAGCTGGATCCCACTTTGGGCCTGTTGCTGGACTTTCTTTTCTTCGGGTTCTTCTTCATTTCTATACTTGCAGTTCTTTCAGACAGGAACAATTCTGGGTCAGAGTTTTGACTATGGGGTGGCAACCCCATCCCTCACTTGATGCCCTGTCTTCCTGTTGGAGGTCGGCTCTACAAGTTCCCTCTCCCACTGTAGGACATCTCATCTAAGGTCCCTCCCTTTGAGTCCTGAGAGTCTCTCACCTCCCAGGTCTCTGGTGACTTCTGGAGGGTCTGCCCAACCTCCTACCTCTCGATGTTCCCTATTTCCATTCCTTGTGCTGGCATTCAGGGCTTCAGTCCTCTCTCCCCCCAATATTAGATCATGTTCCCCTCTCCTCCTCCCCCATACCTCCATCTACTTCCCTCCCAGTTCCCTCCCTCCCTCCTTCCCCCCTTGTGATTGCTTTCTTCTACCTCCCAAGTGGAACTGAGTCCTCACTTGGGCCCTTCAGGTTCTTGATCTTTTTAAGATCTGTGGACTGTATCTTAGGTATTCTGTACTCTTTTTTTTTTTTTTTATTTTGGCTAATATTCACTTATTAGTGAGTATATACCATGAATGTCCTTTTGGGTCTGAATTATCTCACTCAAGATGATATTTTCTAGTTCCACCCATTTGCCTGCAAAAGTTAGGATGTCCTCATTCTTAATTGCTGAGTAGTATTCCAGTGTGTAAATGAACCACATTTTCTGTATCCATTCTTCTGTCATGGGATGTCTGGGTTGTTTCCAGCTTCTGTTTATCATAAACAAGGCTGCTATGAACATAGTGGAACACGTGCCTCTGTGGCATGGTAGGGCATCTTTTGGGTATATTCCCAAGAATGGTATTACTGGGTCTTCAGTTAGATCTATATCCAATTTTCTGAGGAACTCCAGATTGATTTCCAGAGTGATTGTACAAGTTTGCAGTCCCACCAGCAATGGAGGAGTGTTTCTCTTTCTTGACATCCACTCCAACAAGTGTTGACACCTGAGGTTTTGTTCTTAGCCATTCTGATTGGTGTGAGGTGGAATTTCAGGATTGTTCTGATTTGCATTTCCCTGATGACTAAAGACTTTGAATTTTCTTTAGGTGCTTCTCAGTCTTTCAAGATTCCTGTTATCAATTCTTGGTTTAGTTCTATACCCCATTTTTTGATTGGGTTGTTTGGGTTTTTTGGTGGTTAGCTTCTTGTGTTCTTTATATATTTTGGATATTAGCCCTCTATCGGGTGCAGGATTAGTGAAGATTTTTTCTGAATCTGTAAGTTTGTCTTATTGACTATGTCCTTTGCCTTACAGATGCTTTCCAGTTTCATGAAGTCCAATTTATCAATTCTTGATCTTAGAGCATGAACCATTGGAGTTCTGTTTAGAAAATTTCTACCTGTGCCAAGGAGTTCAAGGCTCTTTCCCACTTTCTCTTCGATTAGATTCAGTGTATCTGGTTTTATGTTGAGGTCCTTGATCTACTTGGACTTGAGCTTTGTGCAAGGTGACAAATATAGGTCTATTTTCATTTTTCTATATACAGACAGCCAGTTAGGCTGGCACCATTTATTGAAGATGCTTTCTTTTTTCCATTGTATATTTTTGGCTTCTTTGTCAAAGATCAACTGTGCATAAGTGTGTGGTTTTATTTCTGGGTCTTCAATTCTGTTCTATTTATCAAACTGTCTGTCTCTGTACCAATACCACGAAGGTTTTTTTATCACTATTGCTCTGCAGTAGTGCTTGAGGTCAGGGACGGTGATTCCCCAAGCCATTCTTTTATTGTTAAGAACTGTGTCTGCCACAGGGACCAAGGTAGGCGGGCTTAGAAACCCCCCTGGATCCCAACAGCGGGCGGCTGAGGCAGGAAACTTTTGCCTGGGACACTAGGATTCCATAGTCAAGCAGCTCTGGGAGAAAATTTTCTCTCCCAGGAACGGGGAAGAGCCCCGAGTGGGGGCAAGACAAGCCCCAGAGCTCACTGATTCCGCCCGGTTTCCTCAGGCCACAGAGACTGACGGACAGCAACTTCCAGCGGCGGCCGGGAACCTCAGCTTGGGCCACAGGGCTCCATAGCAATTAGCACCTGGACAAAGATCCCTCTCAGGAGCTCGGAAAAGCTGGGAGAGGGCCAAAGACACGCCCTACAGCTCACCAGGAACTGCCCTGAACCCATGAGACACAGGGACCGAGATCAGACCCGGTGCCACAGCTCTCCAAACCCAAACACCTCTCAGAGAGAGCTGGTCTTCAAGGAGTACTGACACAGAGACCTGCAGGAGGGGCAAGCGACAACCAGACAGAGTAACATCAGCTAACAACAGAGTCAACAAGATGGCAAAAGGCAAGGGCAAGAACATAAAAAGCAGAAACCAAGAGT
>CM052709.1:36276420-36350288 GCA_028551405.1 Uromys caudimaculatus | reverse complement strand
GGTGGGAATATGGGGATGGGTGGGCGGGTAGGTGGGAGGAGGAATTCCATCACAGAGGCAGGGAGGGAGAGGGGATAGGGGGTTTCCAAAGAGGAGACTCAGAAAAGGGGAAACATTAGAAATGTACATAAAGTATCAAAAATAAATAAATAAATAAAAGAACTGTGTCTGCAATTCTGGGTTTTTTGCCTTTGCAGATGAATTTGAGAATTGCCTTTTCCATGTCTTTGAATAATTGTGTTGGGATTTTGATGGGGATTGTATTGAAGCTGTAGATTGCTTTTGGTAGGAAGGCCATGTTTACTAAGTTAATTCTGCCAATCCATGTATATGGGAGATCTCTCCATTTTCTGAGATCTTCTTCAATTTCTTTCTTGAGAGACTTGAAGTTATTGCCATTCAGATCTTTCACTTGATTAGTTAGAGATACCCCAAGATATTTTATTTGTGCCTATTGTGAAGGGTGTTGTTTCCCTAATTTCTTTCTCAGCCTGTTTATCATTCTTGTAGGAAGGGTACTGGTTTTTTTGAGTTAATTTTATATCCAGCCACTTTCCTGAAGTTGTTTATCAGCTGGAGAATTTTTGTGGTGAATATTTGGGGTCACTTATGTATACTGTCATATCCTCTGCAAATAGTAATACATTTAATTCTTGTTTGCCAATTTGTATCCCCTTGATCTCTTGTCATATTGTTCTAGCTAGCACTTTGAGTACTATATTGGATAGATATGGGGATACTGGACATCCTTGTCTTGTTGCCGATTTCAGTGGGATTGCTTCAAGTATTTCTCCATTTATTTTGATATTGGCTGTTGATTTGCCGTAAATTGCTGGAGAATATTCATGCATCCAAAGTGTTAGCTTCAACAGTCTTCCAAATCACAGATGGCACAAAGTGCTCAACTTCAGCAGTACTATCTCATTTTCCAGAATCTTGAATGGTCCAATTTCTCATGTTGTGTTTTTGTGTGACATATATAGTATTATTAATAGAAAACATGGTACAGAAGTCCTTCTCCAATTATCAAAGTTATGCCCCCAAAATTTCTTTGTTAGAAAATCCAAGGTTGAAGAGGTTATATGAGCCATCCCAAAATGCTGTTTGAGAGACCATCTATAAGACAGAAATTTCCAACTCCTTTAAAAATAATTTGATGCACATTGAATTGACAGTGACACACTAAATAGAGGCTATCAAAGTCAATGCATTCCTGAAAATGGTGCTATCATATATATGACATATATGGTGTGTATGTGTGTGTGTGTGTGTGTGTGTGTGTGTGTGTGTATTATAATAAACAAATCCAGATTTATACTCTTGAGTGTGATTTTTCCCAGGTTTTTTCCAAGAGCCCATTGTTGACAAGGCTTTCTTTCATTGTGTGACCTTGTCATCCATTTATAAAATTATTTATGTATTTAAGAACCTTCTGCTCTATCGAATTTGTTTAGATGTTGTTCTTATGATCTTGAGATAGCATTTTATTCTCGGTAGCAATCAAATATGCTATAAATTTAGGAAGAGTGTGGCTTCCATGTTTGCTTTTTCTTTTTCAAAGTTAATTTTATGATTTAGATTTCTTTGAGGTTCACTTAAGTTTTATTTTTAAGGTCAAACCATATTCCTAGGATTTGTATGGAAATTTTATTTGCTAAAATTTTATTCACTTTGAATACTATACACACTATAGAAAACATTCTGTGCTTATGACTTTGAAGAGTTAGACTCTTCAAAGTCATAAGCACAGAATGTTTTCTATTTATTTATCTCCTCTTTAAATTTTAACATTTATTTTTGTAGTTCTCACTATATGAGTTTATGTCTACTTGGTTACAACTTTTGCCCCCAAATTATTCTCTTTTGATAATACCTTGAAGGCTTAGTTTATTAATTACCCTTTTAAGTATTTTTATTATAAAAAGTTGCTGAATATGCCCAGTCTTCTCTGTATGCTGAGATGATCATGTGACTTTTGTTCTCAGTTTTATTCATTGGATGTATGAACTGATTGATTTTTATACATTAAAAAAACAAAGAAACAAATAACATAAAACCTTAATATCCACTCCTTGCAGGGTTAAATCTTACACAGTTGTAATAATATTTTAGGATATGGAGCTTCATTTACTAGCATTTTGTTGATTTGTGCAATGTTATTCATCAGGGATTTTGGCCTGCCATTTTTAAATCTTATGGAATCTTTGGTTAGTTTTGACTATTGTATAAGGCTGAATTCAAATAATGGGCTTTGGGTTTGTGTCAATTCTCTGAGTTTTCTCATAATGGGCAATGAAGTTGTACGAACCTGGCATCTTTCTCATAATGTGCAGTGAAGTCATATCATCCTGGCATCCCTTTATTGAACAATTACTGACCAGAGACAAGGTTAATCTTCCTTTTACAAGTGAGTCTGGAGGTTTGACGTTTTTCCTAATTAGGTCTTGTTTATTACCTTTATCCAAGACTAGTTTTTTAAAGTGTTTAGTCATTTTTTTTTTTTTTGGTTCTGTTATGGAAACTGTATTAAATTTACATAGGGGAGAAAGAATTCCATCAGAAACGACATCAAAGAATTTTCATTATTAAGTGAACAAATTCCAAACATTCTCACTGTGAGCAATATGCAAAATCATAATCATTTAATCATTTAAGTTTAATGGGAGGGGATATACCCATGAATAATTTTTTTTTGGATTTTATAAGATTTGTTAACTCAATAATGCAGAGTCATTTAACATTTAATAGATTCAGTAAAATTGTGATGCATTATGTTTATCTTTTATCACCAGCCTTCCCCACCCCCCCCACCCCCCCACATTTCAGGCCACTTTCTACTTATGTCCTAAAGCTATATTCCTATAATAATACCCTCTTAAGATCAGAATAATCTTTCTACTGTATTGTTTTATATTTTAATTAAAATTTCTGTGTGAGCATAGAATAGATTGGACAGAATTGTGTAACTCTCATTTCCTCTTCACAATCTGCTTAAGATTTACTTGTAGTGAGAGAGTTATTCTGTCTTCTCCCAAGTTCTTTAATAGTTGAATAATGTACAATTATGTATCACCTGCTCACTCTTCTGCACAGAGATGCACCTGCAGCTTTCTCCTTCTGCAATGGCATATAAACATCTCTTTTATCTCCATCCTAGATGTGAAATATCTGGTGATGGCTGGTCCCATATTTCTGCAAAGATTTTTGCAAACTCTTCAAAGGACTTTTTTATGAGGGCACTGGGATGGAACTCATGGCAATCACTTTATTGACTGAGCTATCTCTATAGTTCTAGATTGAAACACTTTTTAAAAATTAAAGACAACATGATTAGTAATGAAGCTGGTGCAGTGGACAAAGTTTTAAACTTCTCTTAGCAAATGTGGAGGTATAGATATACTATTTAAAACTTAAAGATGGCTTTGAGCTATAGATTTATTATTGAGTCTATAACTAATTCTTTCCAAAGCCTTTCCAATGAAAATGGATGCAGAATTTATTTGGGGATTGTACAGATGTCAATGAGGAGAAAATTATTCTCAGACAACTGATATTATTCAATTATTCTTCAATTATTATACAAGACAATTTCCAGGTCTCCTGTTTTCTCTATGCTGGTCCTTCATTCTCTTCCCTTTTCTGTATCAACATGGGCTTTGCTCACATTCCTTATTCTCAGATCACTGAGAGAGTATGTGCTTGACACATGTACTGCTACCAAGCCTCTACATTTGTATGTAATTTTTGAGGGCAAGCATATGAAAAATTGCTTGCTTATATATCTTCACAAGTACTTGTTATCTGATCTCCCTTGTTGGCATTGAACAGAGATTAACAGAGATATTGGATACAATGGATAAGTTAGATAAGCCTGAATTCTTTATAAGGTAGTTTATCTTCTTCCCTGCTAGACTGTGATGTTTGGAAGGGCACAAGTCTCTTTCCATTTCTTAATATCTTATTCTCAAAATTCTATTCTTTTCTTAATCTTTCACAATGGCAAGCAGAACACCTTCCCCATACAAAATACACCAAGTAGGTCATTTCACCATGACTAATCAAGAAACTGATATAAGTTCACCTGTCAAAAGCCAATGCATACCCCACAAAGGGGGTTTACATTATTATGTCTTTATTTGGTGCAATAAAAGGTTCTCTTATGATGCTCAGGGGCAACACATCATTGCCTAAATGCTGAAAAATGCATTTGCATTGCATCAATTTCTCTTATTTCCAATGGTCATTTAAAGACACAAGTCTTTATCACATGTCTATACTTGTGATGTATTTCCTTGTTATCCTTTAACATGGAGTTGGAAGGTAGATAAGCACTGATTTCCTTGTTTCACATGAAAAGACCTACAGTGATTATCCACAGCAGACACATGGGGTAGCGCTGCAGATGGAATGCAGCAGAGCAATGGCTCTGTTGCTTTCTCCAGTCTTGTTGGGAGACCATGCTTTTTGTTTTACCCTCCACAATCTTACCCAATACATTTAAAAGTAATTATGTAGGGGTTAACAAGGGAACTTTGGTTTCTTTCCTCTTCTCATTAGTGATGCCATTCAGACAGCTCTGAGAACTAGGACAACTCAGCACTGTGGCTGACTCCATCCAATCTCAGAACTTCTCATGAGAAGCTTCTAAGCTCCAACTATGCCAGGACCTTCACTCACTTGTTGGCGGAAGGGGTTGGTGTCTAATTTCCAATACACACTTATATCATCTTGTCACTTGGATTTAAAAGGAAGGTTGTGAAGAGTCCTAAAGTCTAGGTTGAATTTTATGTTTCAATGTAGTCACTCACAACTAGATTAGACACATGGCCATAGATGTTGACCCAAGGATCAGGTTTTCAGGAAGATATCCAGCTGTTGTCTTCAAATTTTCTACACACACACACACACACACACCACAGTCACACATGTTATCTCTCTCTCTCTCTCTCTCTCTCTCTCTCTCTCTCTCTCTCTCTCTCTCTCTCACACACACACACACACCTATGGGTATGCCTTCTGGGACCTGTAATACTTTGGCCATTTCAAGCTTGACAACAGACCCCATAGAACCTATTTGTCACAGTTCCACAGATGACAACAAACCAAATCAAATCAGACCAGATTTTTTGAGTTCCTAGACTCTCAAGTAGCATATAGAATACCTTCCAGCATTATGTAGACTAGTCAGGTTGATTTCTCCATGCTCCATGACAGAAGTCAATAATGTCTTGGACAATAGGGCCCTGTACTTAGGTTGTAGAGAGTAACCAATAACCTTGTCAATAAACGGTGATGTTCAGCAAAGGCATAGGGAACCCTTTGGGCAATGACTCAGCAAGTTGAAACCTATTCATTCAGATTAAAAGGCACATATGTAAATCTTGAAATCTAGTATCTGTATATAAGAGAAAGCAGACAATGCATGTCTTTCTAGGTCTTGGTTAGCTCACTCAGAAAAGTTGTTTCAAGTTCTATTTATTTACATACAAATGTTATAATTTCATAAGAGCTGGATAGTATTCTACTATGTAAGTGTGTCTCATGTTCATGATTTATTCCTCAATTGATGGGCATCTAGGCTGTTTCTAATTTCTGGATATTATGAATAAGGCAGTAATGTACATGAATGGACAATTACCTTTGTATTAAGATATAGAGTCTTGGGTACATGCCCAAGAAAAGTGTCATTGTATCTTGCTGTAGATTGATTCTGAGCTTTTAGAGGAACTTCCACACTGATTTTCTCAGTGGACAAGTGAAATAGAAACTTAAGAGTTCTTTGGAAAGTCAGTTTGATGGTGTTTTGCTAGGGCAAACATGTGAAGAAACGTTTTGCTGCAATGGACACAGGTGTGAAAGGCTAAGCCAGACTCGTGAAGGAATGCTTTGCTGAAGCAGACACAGGTGAGAGGATGTTCTGCTAAAGCAAGCCTGCTAACAACAGGCATGTACTGGTCTGCTTTACATTGAGTAGTTGAACTGCATTTGTCAGAGTGAACATGGTATGTACTCAATGATAAGTGGATATTAGCCTAAAAGTTCGGAATACCCAAGATACAATTCACAGTAACTGCTGGACTGAGAGTGAAGTCCCAGATGGAGGAGTTCAAGAAGGGACTGAAGGAGCTGAGAGAGTCTTCAGACCCATGGAGGGAGCAACAGAGTCAACTGCCTGACTCCCCTGGTCCTCATGGAGGCTGGACCACCAACCAAAGAATACACATCGAAGGACCCAGGGTTCGGACCACATATGTGGCAGAGGAGGGCCTTGTTGGCCATCAAGGGGGAGGAGGGCCCCAGTAAAGGGGAATGTCAAGGTGGGAATATGGGAGTGGGTGGGCAGGTGGGTGGGAGGTGGAATTCCCTCATAAAGGTGGGATAGGGGTAGGGGATAGGTGGTTTCCAAAGAGGAGACCTAGAAAGGGGAAACATTGGAAATGTAAATGAAGTATCAAAAAAAACCATCAAAACAAACAAACAACCCAGCTGAGAGAGTTTATACTATTCTAGAAATGTTTACTGAGATGTTGATAATGTTGGTAGTAACTTATCATCATCATCATCATCATCAGTAGCCTAGTCAAATGTAATATCTTGAGAGGGGGGAAGAGAGAGAGAGAGAATATGGAATGAAAAGAAAACTTAATTAAAATAAAATCTGGATTGGCATCAAATGTATAGCAATAGAATTGGTATTAATAAACAGAGTGTTGATAAAAAAAAAAAATGAACTGCATTTGTCAGGACTCTGTGGACTCGGGCTGATTGGATGCAGTAGCTGAGGCAAGACCCGTGCTGAGGTAAGGCATGTGGAGGACACGTTATATTTGAGGGTATAAATAGGACTCCACAGAGTGACGGAAAGAGAGCTTGGTTTGCTAGTATAGCTAGCTTTGCAAAACTTGTGGGTCTCCAGTTTTTGCTGATCTTTGCTTCGCTAAGAGAGGCACAGCTGAGAACTTCTCCTGGTGTTTCTGTTGGTCCCTCCTACTGACTCAGGTCTAGGCTGAGGGCTGGATGTCTCTGCCAGGTCATATCATCACTGTGGCTAATGCAACTCTACCTTACCTGACTGTTGGTGTATCCTTGAAGTGTCTGTGTGTGGACTGAGCTTCCTTTGCTAAGCTGTGAACTCAACTGCTGATTTCCAGACAACACAGATGGGAGTTGCTAGAAAGAATCTTTCTAAACAGGCCCATTTCCCCCATATCCTTTCTTTTCCACTACCTCTGGTGGGTGGTGGGCTATGAGGTAGGATAAAGTGTTTAAAAACCAACAATTAAAACCAAAGTTTGAAAAAATTAAAGTCACATACAAGTTTTCAATCCTACCTTGAATGAATGGTGTTCCCCTTTTCCTGCATCCTTGTCTGTATGCACTGTCATTTGTTTCATTGATCTTGGCCTTTGTTGGGTAAGATTAAATCTCAAAGAGATTTTATATTATATTTCCCTAAAAATTAAGTATGTGTATATCTATCTATCTATCTATCTATCTATCTATCTATCTATCTATCTATCTATAATATTTTCTTAATTTACATTTCAAATGTTATCTCCTTTCCCATTTCCTCCCCTTCCAGAAACGCCCTATCCCACCCCCTCTCCCCCTGCTTATATGAGGGTGTCCCCTGACATAGAAGAGAATGTAGGGAATAGATTTGAACTTATAGGCATAAGAGAGAAAGAGAGAGAGAGAGCAGATTTTCTGAACAGAACACCAACAGTGCAAACACTAAGACCAATAAATTGAACCTCATGAAATTAAAAAGATTTTGCAGAACAAAAGACACAGGATCCAAGCAAAACACTAGAATATTAATACTTTTTAGTTTTACATTAAGAATGTGTTTTTATTGTCTACCTTAGATACCAAGGATCCCAGTTGCAGAATTGTCCTGAACATAATACCATTTGATTTTTCTCATATTCTGTGTTTATTAAGAATATGTCCTAATAGCAGATGGAAGAATGCTAATAGTCACAAAGAATAAATCCATTTGAATTCTCACTATGCCTCAAAGGAACAGGCTCATTTATTAGGCAGCTAGATTCATAGATATGTCTCTTCTTAGTGAACATCATGTTTTTTGATTAAAAAGTTCTAGGTCCTTTTTCTTGTCCTGGTTATAGTTTGTCAACTTGACAGTAGCTAGAGTCATTTGGGAAGAGGAAACTCATTTGAGAAAATGGATCCATAAAAGTATCCTGTATGCTCATCTGTATGGCATTTGTTAAACTGTTGATTAATGTACTGGGGCCCAGTCAGTTATGAGTTTTGGGTTGCCTAAAAAAGCGAGGTAGTGAGTAGCCTTATAATCTCTGCTTATGTTCCTGACTCCAGGTTCTAGTTGGAGCTCCTGACCTATAATCTCTGAATGGCGCAGATAAAATAAACCATTTCTCCTTCAATTGCTTTGTGTCGGTGTTTTCTCACATCACTGGAAATGTAATTACGATGCTCATTAACAAAACAGGAATTGTCATCCTCACTCCTTGAGCTCAGTCGACGTAGCTGAAGGCTCTATCTTCTTCCCATTAAATACCATCTGATATTTATAATGTACATATTGAACTAGACACAATTAAATAATAACAACAAAGATGTCAGGTAACATGGACGGCATGTGTACTGTGACCTGTACACCCGCTAATGACTTTTTTTGCATTATTTTACTGAATTTATGACACCTTGCAGTGAGGACCTAACCAATGTCTTTGTACCAATGTCTAAGGTTGTCAGTGGGCTGAGGATGAATGTAATTTTCAAATATGAGAAGGGTGATAGTGAAGCATTAGATTCACTCTTTTCTAATGCTGATTATATGGTCTTATCCTTCAAAGTAGGGTATCTTATCCTCCCTGAAGGGTATACTGCATATATCTAACAATGCTGTGTTCTTCACTGCTTTTTGGCTAGTGTGCTTATTGTCAGGCACTGCATTAAGACCATTTTAAACACATTTTCTCAAAGCTTGAATTTGATAAAAGAACTTTTAAAAGACTTTGGAAAATGATCTACCCTTCACAATGATGTGGCAAATTACAGATTTATGAATGGAAACTCACCCTCCCAAGTCAGTCCTAGAAAACTGTCTGTTGTACTGTCAAACTTGATACTGATAACTGCAGTAGAAGCCCTTTCTCATCACACCATATGGACATCCCCTTATACTTTCAAGAAAGATTGCCACCTCACTCAGAGTTTCTTTGAGAGCATTCTTTTGTATACACACTTAAGTGCCCTGGAAGAAGGAGCTGAGAAGGTCCTGTTGATTAGAGCTAAGGATACAGTACTCTTCTATATATTCTTTGTTTTATATACACAGAAAAGATACTGACTCACTCTTTAGCTCAATAATTTATGCATGGAAGGACAAGTTAAAAAAATAAGATAATTTACTAGCATGACTCAGTCTCTTCAGAGCATGAGTGATCCTCTTTTGCTGTATTAGTGCTTGTTAGCATTTTAACAGAAAAGAATGGTGCTAATGAGGTACTAATCACCCTCACACCCTTTTAAGCAACTAATTATGACTAACAGCTAAGAATCTATATCAGCTTTAAAGCCTAATGAATTCACCCTTCTGAAGAGAAATGATTAATGATTATGGTCTGTGTGTAACTTCACAAAGAAAAGGTCATGGTTACTATTGAGTGTTAGATGCTGAAAATGTTGCAGGTTGGGGAATAGTTTTATCTTAAACTGTTATTTGAAATAAAAAGGGATGTCTTCCTAGTCCATTTTTATAAGCAATCTGGAGGTTCAGCCAAGTGCTCTTAACTGGAGGGGACCCTATAACTCTAAAAATTTCAACACCCCCTCCTTGGAACTGTGGAGGCTCCTCTCTCTCAGTAGGGTTAGTTCCTCATTTGCAAGTTTTAAGAGCTTTGCAAGCTTGATGGATTTGGGACTCCAGGGCAGGAATAGGCCAGAAATTCACATCTGTCCCTATCAATGCTGATGTGGAGATTTGGATGTCTGTTTAATGTCTTTTTCAAATGACTGGCTATGTAAGTGCCCTTTGGCAAAACATTAACTATTTTTATTCACTATACAATTTCTCTGGGTTTCAGCTACAAGCTTCTGCTTAAGTTTTTGCCGTGCTTCTGAGTGATAACAGAAAAAGTAAAAAAAAAAAAAAAGTAAAAATTATCTTTAAAAAAGTAAAATATAGTTATTCTTATTTTCAAACCTGTTTATTGTTGCTGTTGTTTTCTTTGTTTTTCTCTTGTGTTTTCCAACATGCTGATCCTGAATAGTTTGTGCCAGTGCTATGTGTATATGCACACAACTCCTAATATTTATTCATCAAATTGTCATTTAGTCTGTAGTTATTTGAGTCTATGGAATCTTAGAATAACTAGTGTGGATTCTTCATCTCTCATGGTATGAGAATCCAGAAAAGCATATTACTTGGCCAATTTCTTGGCAAGGCTTTAAATGATGCTATCTTTGTGCAATTCAAGGATCATTGTAGTATTTCTCATGTGCCAGCATGTTGAAACGTTACAGTCAGTGGTTTCTGTTAACATGACAGAAATTGCCTTTGGGCTGTACTTAAGAGATGGCAGGAAAGCCATAGTGGGGGGTGTGTGTGTGTGTGTGTGTATGTGTGTGTGTGTGTGTGTGTGTATGTGTGTTGTGTGAGACTTGGTGGGATAGAGTCCCTGCTCTTTTGGTTATTGCCTTATAACTTTTGTCTCATCAATATAAAAATGGAGCTGAAATAGGAAGGACATGCAGAGGGAGTAAAGGCAGATACATCCCAGAAAGTAGTCATAACACTTCTCATCCCTGGATCTTTCCCCAACCACCAGAACCTATGTAGCCCAGGCTAGCCTAGAACATACAATTTTCTATTTACTAAATACTGGGATTATTGGTATGTGATATCAGTCAGAGTGTAAATTCTCTTTCTCCTAGTGCTAATAGGTACCTAAAAAACAACCCCCAGACATCTTTGCACTAACTCAGTAAATTTTCATTCAGAAACATTTTTTTTTCATGATCTAGAAATCACAATTTCCTTATCAGGTGTTTGATTTACTGCAAGTATACCTTTACATTTTATACTTACTCCTTTTTAAATTTCCCTTTTCTGTGTGCTTATATGCCATTTTCTACTTATAAATTAAATTTCTTTCCTTTTTCCTTATTGAGTGATTTACAAAATAATGAAGTTCATTAGTTTGAAATGTAAATGAAATTCATTATTTCATTTTCATACATGCATTTGACATACATTAGTCATATTCTACTGTTGTTTATATCAACAGATGATATAGAAAATGTTCCTTTTACATAAACCCAACACACACACACACACACACACACACACACACACACACACACACACACACACACACACGAGGAGAACACATTCCCAGTGGAGTTTCATTCAGTCATAAAGGACATAGTTATGCTATTTCTGGAGGTCATCATATTAAGCAAAATAAAGTATACTTAGATGTGTCATTGTGATGTTTTATTTTATAAGCTGGATATAAAGTTTTTTATACAGCCAAGGAAGGCAAAGGGAGCAGGAGAACAAGGAGAGAGAAAGAGAGAGAGAGAGAGAGAGAGAGAGAGAGAGAGAGAGAGAGAGAGAGAGAGAATAGGTGGTGCAATAATAACGTTTTCTGTGATAATTCTCAGGTTACATATTATTAGTAGAAATTTATATAATAAACAAACTCCAAGTTATGGTAACTGTAGTGGTGCTACAGAATCTTTGAGACACAAGGTCAAGACCAGAAATAATGTTTAGACAAACTGTAATGAAAAAGCTTACTTAAATTCACACACCTTAAAGGGGTCTAACTTCCTCATATCAATATGGTAGCATAGATAAACTCAGGCTAAAGCAACAGAGTTCTCTTTTTGGTGGAGATTATTATTCACTAGCCAGGCAAGAAAGTCACAGGTAAACAAGTAACTCCCACCTCAGTCTGAGTGAGGCATTTGTGTACTAGACAGACTGGCTGGCAGACCCTGCCCGTATCATACGCATTTTTACTTCTGGAATTCCTTTCCCCAAGTCCTAATCTTGATTTTTGCAAATATATTATACAAAACTGACATATGGGAATATTTCAGTGCAAACTCATGTCTTTTTCTATCTTATTCTTTATCAGGAAGGACCGGCTGCTGCTTTCCTCCTGTGATGTATTTTCTGCGTCAAAGTCACTAAGACATACTCCTTAGAGTCTGCAAAAACAATCTACCTTGATAAGAAAGTCTAAAATAATCTACTTCTTTTTGAGCAAAAGAAGTGGAGTGCATTCTAGTACATATTTTATATCTTAGTTTAATCTATCTTCTGATGATGTAAACCTTTAATCCCCAGGTCCCCACTTCTTTAGAGAGAGCTTGTAGTAGGACTTTTAAATCAGGATTATATTGCCTAATAGTAAAAGCTCTCATAGTGGTTATCTATTTGCACCATGAAAGAATTGGTTGTGCTGAATACTTGGTAACAGAAAGATTGTAGTGATTTGAGCCACATTTCATTGGGTGGTTACATTGAAGACCGATTCCTGATTTTCTTGGAGGCTCCACTTGCATTTAAAAAAAAAAATCTTTAAATTATGATGACTAATGTAACAGGTTGCAATATTACAGCATTCAGCATTTAATTTTTCCAAATTAAAGAAAATTGTCAGGAGGGACTGTGTCTTAACTGTTAGTTCCTGTTCTGTGTCACAAGTTAAGTATTATCTACAGTCTCAAACTCAACATGTTATAGCATCCTATCAAAAAGAGAAGCAAATTTCATAGAACTAACTTGAAATATTTATGTTTCTGTTATTTGAAATTATTCAGCATGAAACATCTGGCCCTCTCATAAAACCATTCAGAAAGTTTCCAGAAACTTTCCACCCTCAATTGTGCTGGCTGCATCAGCATTCCATTTAATGATTAATATGATGGACAAGTTTCATACTGTTCAGTGCCAGCATTCAGGAGCTGTTTCACACACGCTCTGTTCTCAGTGTGTCTAATGTTGCATACTTGGGGATATCTTTTCTCCCAAGAGCTTTGTCTCCCCTTTTGGTGAAACTGACAGCAATATGTGAGCCTCATGATTCTGGCATCTGCATGTTATTACTGAATTCTGCACCAAACTGTTCTAAGGGCTTACTGTAAAGCCTTTCTTGTTTGAGTGCTGTTTTCATAGATTGTTTTTGTTATTATTATTGTGCAGCTATAAAAATGAATCTGTGGTGAATTTCAATCTAATATAAAAGCAATAGAAGCTAAATGCACCAATTATAATATAGTTTGATAAGCCAACATTATTCTGTGAAGAAATGAGCTCTGCTGAATCTATCAAAAAGTAAGCCACATAGCTATTGAATGCACATGATAAGGAATTTCAAAATATTAAGAGTATATTTGGTATATTTCTTACTTGCCAAACTCATCAGAACTTTATTGAGTTATTTTAAAGAATATAAAATAAGAAATTCAAAATTGAAATATAATGTGGGAAAATGAAGAAAAACTATGAAGAAAGTGCAGCATTTTTGTTGCAGTTGCTAAGCAGTAGCTATATCCAAGCAAAAGCCTGGATCTTAAATTTCTTTTTAGGTTATCTTTACAAAATAATTGGAGAGAAGAAAATATAGATTCCATCTTAACCAATATGGAAGGTGTTTTGAAACAGAGTAACAGAAAGAAATCCCGACTGGCCTGGAACTATCCTCCTGCCTCCAGTCTGAAGTATAACTATTACAGATATAAGTCACCACAGTTAGCATGGGGTTGTTTTAAGAGAAACCATCTTTTCACAATTGGCTTTATGCATCTACTGTGAATTTAGGTGCTGTGAAATAACCATATGTAAACATGCATATTTTATTCAGAGATTAAACTCTCATAAAATAGTGGTTTCAATTAAATATAACAGCCTAGATCCGAAGATATTTCACCTGGGCTAATTGAATCAATTTGGGATATAATATTTTATTTCTAATCTTTGGTATGAATTAAATGGTAAGGTTTGATAATTATAATATCATCATTTAATTAAGGAACACTTCTTATATAGTCATTATAATAAATGTGTAAATATAAAGGCAATTACAGCTATAAACTCCGGTCATAAATGTGAGTGAATTTATAGGTAATTCAGTCACAAAAGAACGAACATGGTATGTATTCACTGATAAGTGGATATTAGCCCAAAAGTTCGGAATACCCAAGATTCACTTCACAGCAACCCTTGGACTAAGCATGAGGTCCTAGATGGAGGAGTTGGAGATGGGACTGAAGGAGCTGAGGGAGTTTGCAGCCCCATGGAGTGAGCAACAGTGTCAACTGGCCTGAACCCCCGGTGCTCCCGGAGACTGGACCACCAACCAAAGAATACACATGGAGGGACCCATGGTTAGGACCACATATGTGGCAGAGGAGGGCCTTGTGGCCATCAGGGAGAGGCGAGGCCCTTGGGACTGAGGGTGTTAGATGTCCCAGTAAAGGGGAATGCCAGGGAGGGAAGATGGGGGTGGGTGGGTGGGTGGGGGAATACCCTCATAGAGGCAGGGGAGGGGGGAGGAGATAGGAGGTTTCCAAAGGGAAGACCTGGAAAGGGGAAAACATTTGAAATGTAAATAAAATATCAAAAATAAATAAATAAATAAATAAATAAGATTTTTTAAAAAGGAGCTCTGTATGTAGGATCTGCCCTTTTGTCATATACTTGTCACTATGTAGTCCCTTCCCCTTGCTTCCTTCCTTGTTCCTTTCATTTCTTCCTTTCCTTCCTTCCTCCCTTTCTTCCTTCTTCCCTTCCTTGCTCCCTTCTTTTCTTCCCTTCCCCTCCTCCTCTCTATTCTTCTTCCCTCCTTCCATCCCTCCTTCTCTGTGCTTTGATGTTGTTTGTTTGATCATGTCTTACTTCTTGGAACCACAATGTGCTCCAGATTCAGTTTTTGAGTTTTGCTTTAATCTTAGCATCCATCATTTTTCTAGGGGGTATCTGACTACTTTTACTAGAAACCAAACTTTGGGTCCCAAATGAACTTGCATTACTTAGGTCATTTGATTCCCAGCTCTTTCAACTGATAGAGAAAGGCAAGATATATCTGTGCATATTATAACACCTGTGTCTCCATGATCTGTAACCACCTATGTATATACATCTAATCTAGTATATACATATATATATATATATATATGCACACACACACTATATATAAGTGTGTGTGTAAAACCATTAAATCATACTTCTATCTGATTTTATTCCAATACTACATAGACATTCTTTTTTCTCTCTTTGCTGATCTACAAATCTTAATTGTTCTAGCCCTGCATACATATGCTGGGGATAAAATATTAGCTTATATAACTGCATGGAACATCTACCATTCAGTGCATGATGTTTATGTGCAGGTCTTTTGCCCTTCATTTTATAAACTCTTAGGTCAGCGATTTCTATCTATCACACCCCTTCTGTGCAGGTATTATGATCAGTCTTGCCATTCCATTGTTCTGTAACAATCTGTACTTCATTCTGGATTCCTGTGACTTTGTTTTTATTTACCCAATAGACCTCAAAAAATGAATTCTAATACTGTTTACTTTGCAGAAGGAACTGAGACACAGAGTTTTAATATGCCTAAGGATTTAACATAAAAGAATAGAGGTTATTCCAAGGTCAGATTTATATTTTGTAGTTTGAAGATTGATATCTTTTTAAAACACAGAACACTTATTACCTAAAACTAAATTAAGTTCACAATAGTTCATGGAGGAGCGCTGGAGAGGAGGGTATGCTGTTAGGATAGTTAGCCTTCCCCAGAGTCTGCACTGTAGGCATTACAGTAGAATGTGCTTCAGATATCAGTTCTTCATACAAAGCCAAATGCTGGAATATACCCCAAGGAAGTCTATAGTTTTCATTTGAAGAATATGATGTTGAAAAGCAGAAAAGACAAACTTTTGAAGCAATGAACCACTAACTTTCCTCTTAAGTATCAAGTTTCTCCAAGGTTCCAGAGAAGAAACAGGATATATAGAGAACAACCTTCAAATGTTTACAGAGAGAAACTTTTGTGTTTTCTACTCAGATTTTCTCTTTCAGAACATGGGTTGCAATATATTTTTCATTGTGAAACTCTAAAGGATATGATTTCTAAGAAGTAACTGATTATTATTATTATTATTATTATTATTATTAACTACTAGCTGTGCCCTCAAGAATGAACTAACATATTAACATTACTAGTGTATTAATGGGCTAATGGATATTGTTCTGATTGTCACACAGCTCCAGAAAGACCACACCAGGCCAAACAGTTCCACATGAGGTTTATTGAGAGGGAGAAGGGCAAGGTGGTGGCGAAAAGAGAAGGGGAAGAGAGAGAGAGATCGGAGGGGTCTTCCTTTTATATATAGTGACATAGTCACAGGTAAAGGTGGGAGGTGAAGCAAGTGGATTCTGGGAATATGGTGGTTGTTGCCTTGGCAACAGGTGTGCAGGTGGTGCTGTCACTTAGGTGTGATGTCACTGGTTTCAGAGGTCCTGATACCAGCATATCTCCCTTCTTCTTATTATAAAGAGAAGAAAAGAGGGGGGGAAGCCGATGGTGAAAAGGAAATGGGGATGTTGTGTCTCTTAAGATGCTTCCTGCTGTCTAGGGGTGTCATCAATTTTGGGGTGGAGCTGACTTTCACCATTGGGGTCCACTTGATAGATATTCACATTAGATTCCTATGAGGACAGTGGCTTTTCTGTGGGCAGTGGCTGATAATCTAGTAGCAGGAACTGATTAAAAGTTTGGTTAGAATTTTTATTTGTATTTGTCATTAAAGGAATGTAGAAACAAAATTAATGAGTCAGGGAGTGGATAATAACACTAGGAGGGTGACAAGAAAAGGCGTTAGGAAAGGAAGTATTCTCTTCCATATAGGGTTTTTGAAAAACCAGAACTGGAAGTCTCACGTTCCCTGAAATTCTGTATGTCTGACTTTAGCTCCTAGATTTTATTTCTCACTACCCCAGATTGATTGATATAGAAACAGCATTCTTCTTGAAGGAACAGGCAAAGACCACCTTCTTTAGCTGTCAGGACATCTAGCCCCCATCAGTTCTGAAGCACCACAGCTGCCAAAGAGTTGATCTGTTTCTGAATAGAAAGCACAGTTTCAGACATTTCCTGAAGATTGCTTTTAAACTGGGAAGTTAATGTATCATATTGGGTCATGGAAGTCGTTATCCCTGCAACTCCAGTACCAACACCTATGGCTATTCCTGTAGTGACCAAGAATGGCACAACCTGAATTGTCCTCTTATGTTGGACAGCTATCATATCTACAACTGGGATTGGCAGGGGCTCATTTCCCTGGATTACACTCAGTTCAGGGAAAAGGAGGACCAACGTGCAAACTCCTTACCAGCTGGCACATAGATGATGATATACCTGAGTGCCACAAAGAATTGATGTGATCTAGATTTCAGGTCATTGTGACAGAGATGAAATATCAAGGGTTATGGTTCTATTCCAGTCTAGGGAGCTTAGTGTTCCTACAGAACGTGTCCTGGAAGTCTTAAAATAGTCTGCCATGCCAAAGAAAGGGATAGAGGTAAGGTATGGAGTCATGGCAACATCAGAGTCAGGGCAGCTGACAAAAGGTGAGGTAAAGTTACTTGGCAGTATCACCAGAGAGGCTGTAAGTGGCAATTGTGAGTTAGTTCCAGGGAGTACGCATAGCCAGCAATCTGTTGTGGAAAATATCAAAAAAGAAGGAATATATGGCATGTTCCCATGCTAAGTCCTGGTTCTCTCATCCCCGGCAGACTGGCCGGCCAAGCACCAGTGAGCAATGGCCAACCTGCTTTTATCTCGTGGAGCTCTGAAGCTCCACAACCACCCAGCTCACTAGGTTCCCACTGGCTGGTCACTACCACGCCAGCCCCATGCTTCAATACCCCCATGGTCTCTGTGATGCACATCAGGCAAACCCACACTTTGCCACTGTACCTTTCTCTCTGGAACCCAGATGAGCCGCTGCATGAAGGAAAACACAACACAAACTTAGCTCAGAAACAATGGTAACTCAGTCTCTGGGCTCAACAACTGAAACCTAATCTTGTAAGCCTTATTTAAATCTTATTCCTCTGGTAACGAATCCTTGCAGATCTGCCATACCAGGAGATTGTAGTAGCTACATCTTACTTACATGCTGTCCCAATTCCAAAAGGACCCTCTCTCTCCCCTGCTTCCTCTCTTCCTCTCTCTGACTTCAAAGTCCTCCTACGCTCCCAGTGATTGGCTCTTTTATTCATTAGGGGATTGGTTCACAAGAAGTCACAGGTGAAACTCACTCCTTGTCTGAAGCTCCTCACAGGAGGGCAAAATTAAAATACAAAAAGCCCCAGGGCTATCCACAACAGCAATCTTTAAAGTGACCAGGCCTGGTGACATTGAGGAGTTGGTATGCTGAGGTCAAGGTCTAAAGCAAAAGGCAAAATGAGAAGTTAGTGCCATTTGTGAGGGGTGATATGAAAGAGGTAAGGAACTCGGAGGAGTGTTTGATTACTTCTCCTACTTTTTTAATATCTAGAGGTTGGGCAATTGAGACATATTTTCTCTGGATATGCATAGTACTTACTGGGGACCCAGGTTGATTTTTATGGTAGAACTTACCAACAACTCCTGTCTCCCACGTGGAATTTCATGGTCTTGTATATAGAAAGAGTGTCTTGTGGTGTTTATAGAAGAAATGATTGGTCCATGATCCTAGCATATGTATTTGACAAGACCAATGTGGGCAGCCCCCATATTTGTCTGGCCATTTTCTATAATAATCTTTTGTCTTGTCAAAGAGAAAGCAAGTATAGAGATCATAATATTTAGATGGGATAACAGATGCAGGGATGATAGCAATTTCGGTGGGTACCTGGCAACCAGCTATGGAGCAGTTTCCTGACCCTATTTAGAAGGACTGTTTGTTACCTGTGGGAGTTTCTTGAACCTCAAATCTCCAGATGTAAGAGCTGCCATGGATGGAAGTGAACAGCAGTGAGAAGATGAAAAACCCATGTCTAATCCAGTGAAGTCAAGCACAGCTGCGAGAGTGGAGTCTCATTTTCTGGGATTGGGGATAATGTGGGTGGTCTCAATGTCCTCTGGAGCTTAACAGAGCATGGTCCTGTTAGGGTCCACTCATATGAAGAAGAGTCATTTTTTGGTGGAGGGATGAAAGATTTGAGGTGAGACATGTGGACCCACTGAGAGAGTCCCCCCAGTTTAGCAGGTATAGGGGTCACGAGAATTACCTTAAAAGGGCCTTGCCATTTGGGAGAGAGGGGTGAGGGCCAATGATCTGGAGGGGATAAAAGGACTTGGTCCCCAATGTTGACAGGCAGTGGAAATGAGACAGTGTGTGGCCATTGTAGACGGTGGTCAGCAAATTTCCAGAGGAGAGAACTGAGATGGCAAAGTAATGGGGCGAGTAGATAGTCTGGGAGGAGAAAGCATTTAGGTGAAAGACCAGGAGTTAGGACTGGATGTCCATACATGAGTTCAAAGGGTTCATAGTCTGAAAAGAGCCAGAGGTCGTAGTTTTATCCAATCAAGGTGAAGTTCCTGTGACAGCTTAGCAAGAGTGGTTTTTAAAGAGCGGTTAGTTCTTTCTACCTTACATGAAGATTGTAGATGGGAGAGAATGTGAAAATGCCAGGGGATATCTAGGGCCCTAGATAGAATTTGAAAAATCTGAGAAGTAAATTCAGGACCATTGTCTGACTGGAGGGAGGCTAGAACACCAAAACGGGGGATGATCTCTTGGAGGAGGAGATCAGAGACTGTCTGAGACTTTTTGTTATTTGTGGGAAATGCCTCTACTCACCCCAACTTGGTGTCCAGCAAGACCAGGAGGTACTTGGCATGTCTGACAGTGGGCATGTGGGTAAAGTCAAGTTGCCAGGCAGTTCCAGGAAGGGAACTTCTAGCCTGATGGGTAGGAAAAGTAGTGCTATGATACTTTAGGTTGGAGTCTGACATCTGACAAAATTTGCAAGAAGCAGTGATAGATTTTAAGAGACTTAAGTCCTCAGGAGTAGACTGAAGGTGGACCTTGACAAAAGAAGACAATGCTTGACTGTTAGGATGAAAGAGTTGGTAAAGATAGGACAGAGTTTGGCAAGTGTCAGGAGGTCCTGATGCCAACAGATATCTCAGCATGAGATGAACAAAAGTCATGACAGTGAGGTCTCCTGGCCCCTTCTGTGTGGTACGGTGTATGGTTTTGAGCTTGGCCAGCAAAGGTGCCATCACTACATGAGTACTATGGAACTTGAATATGATCCATGAGCCAATCAATATGCCTTTTCCCTATAGCTTACCTGTTTTGTTTTGTTGAGTTGGGTCATTTTAATCACAGAAAGTAGCCCTTGCTGTCTTTGAAATTCAGAGATTCACCTATCTCTGACTCCTGAGTCCTGGAGTTAAAGATATATACTACCACACCTGTCAATCACAATTTTATTTTCTGAAAAAGTCATGTAGCTCTCTAATAGTGTATCACTGTACATTTTCTAGGAGATCAAAAATTTAAATATATTTGATTGATTGCATGTTTATCATGTTATTTAATATTTAGAGTACATTTAACATATAACTACATATGGTTTCGTACAATTTATAGACCCACGTTTGTGTGAAATGTTTGAAAAATGGAAACTGCAGTGTATTTAGTCAGATGATGACCCAGGGACTTAATGGTGCAGACAAAACCTGAAGGTCTATTGTGAAAGAATTCCCTCTTGTCTGGGGAAGCTATTGTTTCTGTCCTACTTAGCAACTAACTGGCCAAGTCTCACCCACTCTATGGGGGACAAGCTACTTTATCCAGCCATTTCAAAAACTTAAATAGTAATTTCATTTACAAATGTCTTTCAAATTGACATCCAAATCCAAAATGTCACACCCGAGATAGATGCACTCAATGTGTTAGGATGGCTAATCTTCATTATCATCAACTTTATATTTAGAATCAGTGAGGGGCTACATTCCTGGATGTGTTTCTGTGAATGCTTTCTGAAAAGGTTAATGGAACAGGCTAGATCCCTCTTAGTGTGGATGCTATTGTCTATCAATGGGAAGTCTAAATTTAGCAATGAATGAAAAAGAGAAAGCAGCAGGACCCCCAACATGTGTTTATATCCTTCCTGGCTGCGGATGCAACCTGATCAGTTGTTTCACATTCCTGCCACAGTGCTTTCTGTGCCGTGCTGGGCTCTAACTCTTCTTCAACTTGAGTGAAAGATAACTTTTTCATCTGGCTTCTTGTCAGATATTTGGACTCAGCAAAAACCAACCAACCAAACAATACATCTATATTCTCTCCCAGAAAGAAAAGAAAAACTTTCATATCACCATGTGTCTTACCTATAGGAGCCCTGATCCCCATGTGCCTTCAAAGAGAGGCTAAGAAAAGTTCAGTGCAGCTTTTGTTGGTGTCTTACGTTCTGGTGAAGGAAAAGAAAGTACTTTTCAAAAGAAATGAGCATAGCAGCTGTGGTTTCTATTCTTAGCAAACAAGTGAATAATTTGCTAAACTAAAACCCATCCCAACATCTAGGCATCTACTGTTCACGCAGCCCAGCATCAGTGCAATGAACATTTATTGGGATTTTTGCACTTGCTCTAAAGTCAGTTTCATAAATCAGGGGCCAGTAGTTTCAGCTTCTCCCCTGTCCTGTATTCACAACCTATAATGACTCAGATCTCCTAAAAATCCTAGTAGATGGGTAGATGTAGGGACCCAGTGACTTTTATCCATTTCGCAGATTGATAAAAATATTCAAATTCCCAGTGACTTTGGATATAGTTGAAAGTCTGATATGCTAGATGTACTCTGAGTACTAGTGGATCAAGATCATAGTTTCTGAATAAATGATGTCAGAGACCCTGTCTACAACCATATCTATTTTCTGATTGCAGATATTCAGGATTAGCATGTTGAAATTCAGACTCACCTAGGCTTGTTTATATTAAAAGGGGGTCAGTCTGGCTTAGAATTGACAACTGGTTTTATTATTATTTTCAGTGAGTAAAAATACCATAGATGTACAAAAGTAGAAGATAGTTTGGTAAGCCACTAACACTCATCACCAGCTTCAATAATTCATATCCTAGACTTGTTAACTCTTTACCTTCTCTTTAATCTACCATGTCTCAAAGTATGACCCAGATATGTGTCACTGTTTTTCTGAATACTGAAATGTATTTTTAAAAGATAAAATCTTAAAATATAATAATATATCCATATCCAACAAAAATTAACTCTTTAGCACCATTCTTCATTCAGTCTGTGTGTAAATTCCTCTTTATAGAACATGTCTTTTAGAGTTGGTTTGCTTGAATTAAGGCATTGATATAACTCTGACAGCTTGTCCACCTCTGGTTCTTTCCCATATCCTGCCCTTCCCAGTTATACAGTGTAGTTGATAGTAATTAGGGGAATTGAATAAAAAAGAACCAAGTCAATTATTAGTGACAGACAAGCTCTTTAAACTATGACTTAAGCTTTTGATTTGATTTGAAGGCCATGTCTTAGTTAGGGTTTTATTGTGTGAATAGATACCAAGAAAGAACATGATAACTCTTATATAGAAAAACAATTAATTGGTGCTCACTTACAATTTCAGAGATTAGTGCATTATCACCATAGCAGGAAACATGGCAGCATGCAGGCAGGCATAGTGCCTGATACAGAGACAGAGCTAAGAGTTCTACATCTGAACTGACAGACAGCAGGAAGGAAGACTGAACCACTAGGACTGGCTTGAGTTTCTCAATCCTCAAAGCCTACACCAAGTGACATATCTCTTCTACCAAGTCACTCCTACTTCAAGGAGTACTACCTCCTAATAGTGTTATTCCCTATGGGTCTATGGAACGACTTTTATTCAGACTCCTACAGGCCAAGTTAGAAAGATGCTGTACCTATTTTTTTCAAAAGCAGGAATTCACATCAGAGTACTGTGGATTTTTCCATTACATTGTAGCACAAGGTTCATGGGTTCCAGTGTCGCCAGTTTAGTCCACTATTTTGAAGTTTCCTTTTCTAGGGAATAACAGTCACCTAGACATTATCATGGGGCATGCAGGACACTGCTTTATTTTTTAAGCTACTCACTTCATGATTGTCTAATCAAGAACTTTCCACAACCATTGCATGGGTATTGGAGATCTATTTAAATAGTAAAGATAGGATGCACAAATAGTTCCCTTCCTTTACCAGTTTTCAAATATGAAGTTGATGCTTATGTAGCTTCCAAAAACAACTGATTGTCTTTCCAGCACTTCACTAAATATTTTAGAGCATTTAGCTATATTTATTATCCCCCCCCAAAAAAAACTGGTCTTCACTTAATGTTTTAACCATTTACATATTTCATTCATTTACTTATTTTATTTCCAGAAAAGCCCATCAGAATTGTTGAGACCTTCCTTGGCAGTTGTTGACGCAGCAGCTTTGATGGCATCCCTGTTACTTTCTAGTCGTGAGCTACTAAGAATCCATCTTAGACACTCCTCCTGTTACTGTCAGGAGTTGCTTTAGTAGGATCACATTTATGCCTCTGATGATGTCACTATATTACCATTAATGTAACAAGGCTGTTCAAGTGGACACAACTAGGAAATATTATGTTTCAGAAGAGTAGTACAACAGATCATAAACCCATAGTGGTATCTCTAGATCAAGTTAGAGGGATCTTCAATCTATGATTGACTTTATACTTACATCTTACCTCTTACACGTTGTTCTCTACTGCCTAACTACCTATTTGTTCAATAATGTAATAGTAATTTTCAAAACCATATATTTTCTCATTTGTTAATATTAATTAAAAAATCAGCATCACTAAAAATGGTAATTGATAAATGGAGGCTATAATTCCTTTGTGTATACATGATTGTGGTATTGTGTATGTGTGTGTGAAAGAAAGAGTGAGGGGGGGGAGAGAGAAAGTTAAGATTTTTTTTCACTTAATTTGTAAGTTGCAATTTCATTTCTATTGTAGGTGTTTGTCATAGAAAAGGGCACTGATTTTCCAGGCAAATCCTCAGACAATAGACATGTGTCCACCAAGGTTCCCATGTCTCCTTGAGAACAGAACTGTGTCTCACCTATTTCTCTGGGTAAGGATGGATACCCCAAAAAGCTGCTCTTCAGTCAATGTTTTAGCCAGTTAGCTATTTCATTTGTTTGTTTGCTTGCTTGTTTGTTTTTATATCCAGAAAAGTTTATCCGAATTATTGAGCACTTCCTTGGCAGTTGTTCACACAGCCTTCATGGAAGCCCTGTTGCTTTCTAGTCATCTGAGCTACTAAGAACAGCTCTGGTGGGATGCATCAGGTAAAGCTTGGCCAGGGTTCATACAGATTTAGACCTTTCTGACGCTGTATGTATCTAGTATAAATTATATTTTCAACTTTATACCAAAGCTCATCATGTATTTATCAAATGCCAGTCAGACAAAAACTTAAGTTTTCAGAACACATTGCAAACTAACTTTTCACTTGACTAACTGGGAGTTGGAATACACTGAACAATCCTTAAAACTGTTCTGTTTACTCAGTTCCTGAGTATAAGAAATGAGAATTGACATGGAATTTTGCATTTCTCCTCAGGTTAGACATACCTCTCTGGATCTGTGCCTCAGTCAGTAACCTAGAGATCCCTCCACCTCACCCCTTCATTACCCTGGTCACTCTTTCACTAATGCTGGGCTTACAACATGATCAATACTGGTCTTTGGAGTTCTTATTCTAAATGGAGAAGCATATGGCACTGGATATGGGAGGGGTTTATAAGATGTGTCCACTCCCATCCAGGCCTGTTGATCCCTCAACTGTCTGTCAAAGGACAGAGGTTGATCTCTCTTGTTGCCTGCATAGAAATCTAATGAAAGTCAAATGAAGGTAATCTCACAGTCTCAATGTCCTAGTACCACCCTTGACAGTAGGCTATAGACCCAACAGTCACTCAGGTCCCAGGACAACTCTTCCTTAACATCCACATAAGCCTTGTCAGGACTGTGCACCACTAGAAAAAGGCAGAGCTCAGTTAAGTGTCTGAATACTCAGCAGACTCCTACAAAACACCCATATACTTTCAAAAATTCCAATTCTCTTAAGCTTTCTTTTTTTCTTTCTGCTAGACATTGAAATCCAGTGTGATAAGCAGTCCTTTAAAAGATCTAGCTTCCCGTGATTCATATCGCAGCAGAGTAAGGAGCCCCTGAGGCAATGCCAACTTCTGCATTTGTTGCTTCACTTAGGCACAGGTAGGCGACATATATCATCAGTTGCGATCATTGGACCCTCTCTTTCCTGCTCTGCGCTGGAAATATATTTCAACAAAGACTTGTCCAGGTAAAGGGATGGTACTTCTTTGTATTAAATTTATGGCTCAATTATAGTCAGTCTTACACTATCAAATTCCAGTGTCTGGATATAATTAATATAAACAAAGTAGTAAGCTATCATTTTCCAATGCCACCTTGCTTTATGCCTAGGGAAAAATAAAATTGATGTTAGGTTTATAAGTAATTGGTTGGGTCATATTATCTTAGCTGGTAAGCATGATGGTAATGAAAATTATTTCTTTGGATATAATTTATTCAAGATTTGTGACGTTATAAGTAACATTCAACTTGCTTATTAACAGTTCAGATTAGGGCATTTTCAGTGCATATCATCATTCCAGGCAGGTAAGCTGAATCAGCGAAAGCAAACATACAGATGTCAATTTCTAGAACTTCTAACCTTACTTGGAAAGGAGACGGAGTGGCCTGGTGAAAGTAGAGAACAGAGTCACTATTTATATGAGCACAACCAAAGTCCTGTACTATTATGAATTGATGGCTATATTTACAACACATCTACTGTAATGAAAATTTTAAATCAAAGCCTTGCAAACTAAAAAGTCTATGATTTAAACCAACATATAAATACTATTTTCATATTGTAATTGGGCCATTCAGTTAATAGCACACAGGTGACATGAAGTAACTGTGTGTGTGTGTGTGTGTGTGTGTGTGTGTGTGTGTGTGTGTATTTACCATCCTAGATTAGATGCAATGCTAAGGTTAGCTGTCTTTTAAGGTCTGTGGGACATGAGGGTTTGCTGGAGACTTTGGACTCTACTTTCTTCACTAAAACTTTTTTAAGTGTCCTTCTGTTTGATCAGTTAGACATCTGTATTTCCAGATTAATATATTATGCATTTTAAATCCTAGCAACACAGTTAGTTGCTTTACAGAAATTTCAATATGTGCCCAAAGGATTATCAGAGATCTACTGAGGGTATTATTATGTGTGTTCATCTGATCACCCTGAAAAAATGGAGCTTTAGAGTAAATCCTTCTATGTAAAAATAGCAGAACTGGTATATTTTGGCAGTGTTCCAGCTCTCCAGTAATAGGAGTCCCCTTGGTACTACATACTGGAGGTTTTTCTCAAAATGTATTCTCTCCTGAAATTAAATCACTGCTGTATATAAGGGTAATTATATTCATGCTGCATTAAGAGATATGCTTAATGATGGAGCAAAATAAATCATAAGAAACTTTATTTAAATTATGTAATTTAAAAATATTAAGCAGTAAAATACTAATGAGATAAAATTATGCAATTTAGAATTAAATAATTTATAATTATATGAAAATGCAAGTCAGATGTAAAACCTGGATCAGACTTTAATGTACAAACTCATCTGTTAATGTTTCTGATATAGGAAGACTAGATATGTAACCTATGCATATAATAATTTGAATTTGAAGGGAAATATAGGATAGTTTATAAAAATCAATACAAAAAGATAAAAAACATATGAGAAATAAATACAATACCACTGAGAGAAAAATAATGGAAGGAGTATTATCTGGCGACACACATGAGAGCACACATGCTTACTGCTGAGGGTGGAGCAGGCTGTGGGTACATAGTTCAGACTCTGAGTTAGCGGGTATTTTCTTGGTCTACCAACTAAGCAATATCTCAGGTTTTTATATAATCATGTTTTTACTATGAAAAATTCTTTATATTATCAAATTTTAAAAGGAAAGGAAAAAGCAATCCCTGTCTATAATGATGGCTTATTGGTTCAACAAATTACTGTAGCCTAATAGTAAGCACTAAAACAGCTTATACAAATGTTTTGGCATGAAAAGACATTGGAATGTGCATTATAAATTAGATTTGTAGTATAAATAATTTAAAATAAATTATAGTAAAGAACCTTAAATAGTCTAGAGTTGTATGTCATTCTTGTACCAGGCTCAAGGATAGTTTATTTTCTGCATTTGATTTAGCTGTGCAATGCTCAGATAAATCTCTTTTTTTCTCTCTGTAAACAATGAACAAGTATCACCTTTGAAATACAAAACATTATATATTTTGAAACAGGATGCATTTACTGAATGCTTATGATCTCATTGTCACCATGGTAAATAGACAGATCATGAATAATAAGAAAATACTGATGTTTCTCTTCACTAGAATCATGGTCTATATTAGAAGAGGATCAGAATAAATGAGTCTTGCTATGATGAACTATGATGTTATGTATTTCATCACCTGCCTGTTTTAAGAATACCAAAAATCCTAGAATAATGTGTATTCTTGTCATAGAAGAAGAACAACTATTAAGAACTATCTGGTGAGATTATAAAATGTTTTTGAGGCCATTCATTGTCAGGAACCAAACCGTGAAATGGGGAGAGCCAAACCCATGAAATTACCCACTGTCAGTTAAGGTGAAAGGTTAGAAAGGACAGGGCATTTGGGTCTCAGGTCCCAGGAATTGAAAGAACGTCTGGTATTTCTTGAAAATGGTTAGCCTTGGGTCATTTGGTTTTTGTTTGTGTGTGTGTGTGTGTGTGTGTGTGTGTGTGTGTGTGTGTGTGTGTGTGTGTTGCTTTTAATTAATTAATTTATTTTTTTGATACTTTATTTACATTTCCAATGTTTCCCCTTTTCTAGGTCTCCTCTTTGGAAACCCCCTATCCCCTCCACATCCCCGCCTCTATGAGGGAATTCCACCTCCCACCCACCTGCCCACCCATTCCCATATTCCCACCTTGATATTCCCCTTTACTGGGACCTCTAACACTCTCAGGCCCAAGGGCCTCTCCTCTACCTGATGGCCAACGAGGCCGTCCTCTGCCACATATGTGGTCTGAACCATGGGACCCTTGATGTGTATTTTTGGTTGGTGGTTCAAACTCCAGGACAACCAGGGAGGGGGGTCAGGCCCATTGATGTTGTTGCTCCCTCCATGGGGCTGCAAACTCCCTCAGCTCCTTCAGACCTTTCTCCAACTCCTCCATATGGGACCTCACTCTCAGTCCAGCGGTTTCTCTAAAGTGAAACTTGGGCAGTCTGAACTTTTGGGCTAATATCCGCTTATCAGTGAGTACATACCATGTTCATTCTTTTGTGACTGAGTTACCTCACTCAGGATGATATTTTCAAGTTCCGTCCATTTGCCTGCAAATTTCATTAAGTCATTGTTTTTAATAGCTGAGTAGTACTCCATTGTGTAGATGTACCACATTTTCTTTATCCATTCCTCTGCTGAGGGACATCTGGGTTGTTTCCAGCTTCTGGCTATTATAAATATGGCTGCTATTAACATAATGGAGCATGTGTCTTTATTACATGTTGGAGCATCTTCTGGGTATATGCTCAGGAGAGGTATAGCTGGGTCCTCAGGTAGTATTATGTCCATTTGTCTGAGGGTTTGCCAAACTGATTTCCAGAGTGGTTGTACCATCTTGCAATCCCACCAACAGTGGAGGAGTGTTCCTCTTTCTCCACATCCGATGGCTCAGTGGTTAAGAGCACTGACTGCTGCTCTTCCAGAGGTTCTGAGTTCAATTCCCAGCAACCACATGGTGGCTCACAACCATCTGTAATGGGATCTGATGCCTCTTCTGGTGGGTCCGAAGACAGCCTTGGGTCATTTGTAACCTTCTCGCCTGCCTGTCTTTTTAAGCCACTGTCCTGAAATAAACTTCAAGAACTTGATCAGAATGCATGACTTGCTCTCCTTTCTTGCTGTCTCTTGTCCCCCATTTGTCTGTCCATTCCTTAGGTCCACGTTGATTACCCTGCGGGCCAGGGCAATTCATTGTTTATTTCAGGAATGCAAGAGACAAATGCTAAAATATCATTTTAAGTAAACTACTGTTTTAGGCTCTTGAAGAACTAATACAGAGAATATAGCTTCATTTTTCTTTATTTCAATATTAGACGACTTTTAAATCTTACTAAATAAAGTTAAATTGTACCATCCAAGCAGTGATGTAAATTCAATAGTAGTAATTGAACACTAGGCAACTGGTAACATGTAAAACAAATCAGTACATCTGTCATAGATAAAACACAAACAAACTGGTCTTAGTGGTCACTCACTGACAGTATGTGCCTTACCGTGCTGAGAGCTTCTATAATCTCCCTTAATCGTCTTGATGATCCTGAAAGCTAAACAGTATACCCCTCAATAGATGACACTTAGACATTGCAATTGACTTTCTTGGTGTTACATTATATGAACTGGCAGAGCAGAGGTAGGTCTGATGCCAGTGTTGTTGATCTTCAGTCTACATTAACCTGTGTGGAGAAAGATGTTTAAAACAATCCGAGTACACTTCATTCCTGTTGTGAAAGTAAGTGATTTTACATAAAAACTTTTGCTTTCGTTGGTGTTAATCACATCCACAAGAAAATAGTTGAGAAGGAACATCTATAAAAGGATTACAATTCTAGTATTTTCTCTTCTTAAAGGACCAAAATGTCAATTATTTATTATATACATAATATTCTACTTATGCCTATAATCAAGAAAATTGTTTTATGTACACAAAATTGTACTACTACCTATAATCAAATCATAAATTTGTAATCAGCTGGTGTGATTATAGTTTGCAATAAGAGAATTGACTGGATCCCTATAGAACACTCCCTGATCATTCTACTATTGTATTAATGTTGTACATTAATTGAGAAGATGCTTATTGATGTCATTTTAGTCAGCTGTGTGTGTTAACCCTGATTTATTCAGCTTATATACTGCAGAGAATCCAACCCCTTTCTCTAGTCAGACTTGGTGAAATGTTAGATGAGATCCATAGGATGTCTGACAAGAGAAAGGTATGAGGATAACCCCTTGGCTCATTGAAATTTAAATGAACATAGTAGATTTTAGTGGTGGATCTTTCTGGGTAAGGCTAAGGCTATATTGTTTAGGATAACTAAATAAATATTTGCACAGTTGAGTGTCCTTTTGCATATGCTCTACATGGAAATAAATACTGTGACCCTTAATGGCAATTTTGAAATGCAGCCATGACTGTAGTGAGAAGTTCATCAGGGAATCTTGCTTTATAGCTCTTCTCACTGAAAGGAAAATCCTGAAACAAAGGTGATTTGTTGATCAAAGTTTCTAGGTATCTCCAGCAAAATTTGAACTTAGTGCTATACAGACCTTTCCTTACTTTGAGATGAATTTGGAAGCATAATCACATCATTTGCAGAGACCATGAGAAAGCAGCACATGTATCTCAAAATGCAGCTGAGCTTCTCTCATGAGTGGACAGTGGCTGGTGCACAGATGTTCCAGTTCTGAGAAGAGCAGTACCAACTTGACCTGGGCACTCGAAATAGTATATCTATTCTTGTCTGATTGATAGTTCAATCAGATGTATAGAGGGTAGGTATTGTAGGTTAGACTGAGAATGCTGATGTGTCATTTCTTCCAAGATAAAAACCTCTACCTTGGGTTTGTTAGGCTTGTTAAGACACAGCATGATCTAAATAGAGGTTAAATACTCCATCCTGAAGGGAAGATTTTTCAGGTCAGTAAGTAAACAACTCAAAGGGTTTAGGACTTTCCCGAAACTGTTTATATTCAATATGATCATCTATTCTCAAGCATATGTAAGTAACAAGGACTGCTGAGAGACACTCTCAGAGAAGCCAAGCTCCCTAGAAGATGCCCAGACAATATGAGCTACATTAAAGAGTCAGTCTCCCATATGTTGAGCATCTGCAAATGGTGCGGAGAGCTTCAGATTTCCAACATCAGCTGTCACCAACACCAGAGTTGCATTTTGTGATATAGATGTCTTTGAGTTATTTATGTTACCATAAATTACACCTCGCACATATTCCTAAACCTAACTCAAATAAAACTCACTGGTTCAGAAAGTCAAACTTTGCTTCTATCTGTACTTTGATGTGTTGTTGATTCCATATCAGACATTAATAGAATTTTTTTTATCTCTCCAAAATAATGTCATGCGACAGATGTTCATCCCCACATCTCCATATATTAAAAGTCTGGTACTCAGCTTGGCATTGAATGGGAGCTGGTGAAACTTATAAAAAGATGGATCTAGTCGAAGGTCTTTAGGTCATTTATGACATGATATTGAAGAAAACTATGTGATTCTAGCCCTTCTACTCTTTTGATGGTTCCTCTATAGTTAAATGGGCCTTCTGCACTGAACACTATGCCGTAATGTATTTTGCTGACATGGGAAGAAAGCAACAAAACCAATCAGTCAAGTACTAAAACCTTCAAAACTATGAACAAAATTAACCATTCCACTCAACTTCATTTTAAGTTGAGTTATCTAAAACATTTGTTACAGTAATGGAAAGCTGACTAGAACAATTATTGATGGCCTGTTGTCCTAACATGATCATTGCAAACACAATGATTTACTTTTTCATTCAGTGGATATTTATTGAACTAGCTGACCGAAGCTACAGTCAATGTTGCAGCAGGACATTACTGGGCCTAGTCAATTTTGTCTCTAAAAACTTTATTCATTTCTTCCATAAAATAATTTATGATTATATAACTACATTGATTTTAAGATGAATATAGACCAGAATGGTTTAGTCTGTACTGATTAATACTTTACTGTTTTGTCTTCAATTTCTGGATAAATTATAGTAAAATATTTACATGGACATTATGGCTATAAAGGATGTGCGGTATTGTGCCTCCTCTAAGAGAGAAGTCAGTCAGTCACATTGTTTGTTTTATCCATGCATGTATGTGATCTGATCTCTTGTGCATTCACAACAGTAAAGCATGAGTATGTTAGCTCCTGTGGCGAGTTATCATTTAAACTACCAAATAGATCATTTGAAATTAGAATCATTCTCTCCCAGTACTTTAAAGATAGCTATCCCCAATGATTTGTCCATTCATACGGAAAGTACATTTTTAAAAAGATTTATTTGTTTTTATTCCACATATATATGTATATGTATTTTGCTTGCATGAATGTCTACATCCCACTCAAACAGTACCTACAGAGGAAAGAAAAGGATGTCAGATCCCTTGAAACTAAGGATATAGCCAGTTATGAGCTATCATGTGACTTCTGGAAATCAAACTTGATTCCTCTGCAAGTAAGTCCCCTTAACCAATGAGTCATCTCTCTAGTCTCAGAAAGTAAATTCTGTAAAAATAAAAGTAGCATCAAGATTTGAAAGCCTCTCTAGCACTCAGCTGTTCATGGACACAAAGAGATGCCTGATCATGCAGAGCACACCTCAGTTCTTCATTGTCTCTCCATCAGATCTGATTCCTCCACTGTTGGCAGGGACAAGTGTCAAGACAGAGATGACCATCTTAGTCCACTCATGGTGTTGAAACAAAATATTATGAACCAGAGCAACTGGGAACAGGATCCTTCAGGTCTTTATTTGCACTCTGCAACTCTGTTGTACAGCTTTCCAGATCCAATCCCACCTGGAGAGAGCTGGTCTCCCAGTAGCACTGTCACTACTAACTTGACAGGTGAGACAAACACTTTTACACCAATAACTAACCAAAAAGGGACCTGCCAGGAGACCACAGGGCTCAGCAACTGTGGAGCAACTGGGGACAGTATCTTTCAGATCTCCATCTGTGCCCTGGAGTTAACCATGGGGCACAGCTCTCCGAACCTAAATTCTACCCAAAGAGAGCTGGTCACTCAGGAGTGCTGACAGAACTAAGATCACAGGCTCACAAGCTCACAGGCTCACAGGCTTACAGGCTTACAGGAGGGACAGGCTCCAGTCAGAGACAGTAAAACCAACTAACACCAAATATAACCAGATGGTGAGAGGCAAGCTCAAGAAACTAAGCAACAGAAACCAAGGCTATTTGACAACATCAGAACCCAGTTCTCTCACTACAGCAAGTCCTGGATACCCCAACACACCAGAAAAGCAAGACTCTGATTTACAGCCACATCTCATGATGATGATAGAGGACTTTAAGAAGGACATAAATAGCTCCCTTAAAGAAATACAGGAGAACACAGGTAAACAGGTAGAAGCCCTTAAAGAGGAAACACAAAAATCCCTTAAACATTTACAGGAAAACACAATCAAACAGGCGAAGGAAATGAACAAAACCATCCAGGATCTAAAAATGGAAATAGAAACAATAAAGAAATCACAAAAGGAGACAACCCTGGAGTTAGAAAACCTAAGAAAGAAATCGGAAGTCATAGAAACAAGCATCACTAACAGAATACAAGAACTAGAAGAGAGAATATCAGGTGCAGAAGATACCATAGGAAACATTGACACAACAGCCAAAGAAAATGCACAATGCAAAAGCTCCTAATCCAAAACATCCAGGAAATCCAGGACTCAATGAGAAGACAAAACTTAAGAATAATAGGTATAAAAGAGAGCAAAGATTCCCACCTTAAAGGGCCAGTAAATATCTTCAACAAAATTATAGAAAAAAACTTCCCTAACCTAAAGAAAGGAATGCCCATGAACATACAAAAAGCCTACGGAACTCCAAATACACTCAGTCAGAAAAGAAATTTCTCCTGTCACATAACAATAATCAAAACACAAAATGTACACAAAAAGCAGTAGGGGAAAACGGTCAAGTAACATATAAAGGCAGACCTATCAGAATTACACCAGACTTCTCACCAGAGACTATGAAAGATAGAAGATCATGGTCAGATGTCAAACAGACCCTAAGAGAACAGAACTGTCCATCCAGACTACTATACCCAGCAAAACTAGTAATTAATATAGATGGAGAAACTAAGATATTGCATAACAAAATCAAATTCACACAATATTTTTACACAAATCAAGCCCTACAAAGGATAATAGATGGAAAATTCCAATACAAGGTGTGAAACTACACACAAGAAAAAGCAAGAAAGTAATTTTCTTTCAACAATCCCAAAAGAAGATACCCACACAAACAATTCCATCTATAGCAACAAAAATAATAGGAAGCAACACTAACTTTTCCTTAATGTCTCTTAATACTAATGGACTCAATTCTCCAATAAAAAGATATAGACTAACAGACTGTATATATAAACAGGACCTAGCATTTTGCTGCATAAAGGACACTCACTTCAGTGACAAAGACAGACACTACCTCAGAATAAAAGGCTGGAGAAAAATTTTTCCAAGCAAATGGTCTGAAGATACAAGCTGGAGTAGCCAGTCTAATATTGAGTAAAATCGACTTTCAACCAAAAGTTATCAAAAAAGATAAGAAGGACACTTCATACACGTCAAAGGAAAAATATACCAAGATGAACTCTCAATTCTGTATATCTATGCTCCAAATGCAATGGCACCCACATTCATAAAAGAAACTTTACTGAAGCTCAAAAGACACATTGCTCCTCACACAATAAGAGTGGGAGACTTCAACATCCCACTCTTATCAATGGACAGATCATGGAACTAGAAACTAAACAGAGACAGAGTGAAACTAACAGAAGTTATGAACCAAATGGATTTAACAGATATCTATAGAACATTTTATCCTAAAACAGAAGAATATACCTACATTTCAGCACCTCATGGAATCTTCTCCAAAACTGGCCACATAATTGGTCACAAAACAGGCCTCAACAGATACAAGAAGATTGAAATAATACCTTGCATCCTATCAGATCACCACGAACTAAGACTGGTCTTCAATAACTACATAAACAAAAGAATGCCCACATACACATGGAAGCTGAACAATGCTCTACTTAATGATAACTAGGTCAAGGAAGAAATAAAGAAAGAAATTAAAAACTTTTTTGAATTTAAAGAAAATGAAGGCACATCGACTAGAACTTATGAGACTCAATGAAAGAGGTGCTAAGAGGAAAACTCATAGCTCTAAGTGCCAAAACAAAAAACAAAAAACAAAAAAACCTGGAGACAGCATACAATAGCAGCTTGACAGCACACCTGAAAGCTCTAGAACAAAAAGAAGCAAATACACCCAAAAGGAGTAGATGGCAGGGAATAATCAAACTCAGGGCTGAAATCAACCAAGTAGAAACAAAAAGAACTATACAAAGAATCCACAAAACCAAGAGTTTGTTCTTTGGGAAAATCAACAAGATAGATAAAGCCTTAGCCAGACTAACCAGAGGTCACAGAGACAGTATCCAAATTAACAAAATCAGAAATGAAAAAGGAGACATAACAACAGAATTCATGGAAATACCAAAAATCATCAGATCCTACTGCAAAAGGACATACTCAACAAAACTGGAAAATCTGGATGAAATGGACCAATTCCTACACAGATACCAAATACCTAAGTTAAATCAGGATCAAATTAACCATCTAAATAGTCCCATAACCCCTAAAGAATTCAAAGTAGTCATTAAAAGTCTCCCAACCCCCCCCAAAAAAAGCCCAGAACCAGATGGGCTTAGTGCAGAATTCTATCAGGCCTTCAAAGACGAACTAATACCAACACTCTTCAAATTATTCCACAAAATAGAAACAAAAGGGGCACTACCCAATTCGTTCTATGAAACCACAATTAAGTTCATACCTAAACCACACAAGATCCAACAAAGAGAGAGAACTTCAGACTAATTTCAGTTATGAATATCAATGCAAAAATACAAAATAAAATTCTTGCAAACCAGATCCAAGAACACATCAAAAGGGTCAGCCATCATGATCAAGTAGGCTTCATCCCAGGGATGCAGGAATGGTTCAATATATGGAAATCCATCAACATAATCCACTATATAAGCAAATTCAAAGGAAAAAAAAAACACATTATCATTTCATTAGATGCTGAGAAAGCATTTGACAAAATTAAATGTCCCTTCATGATGAAACTCTTGGAAAAATCAGGAATTTAAGGCCCATACCTATACATAGTAAAAGCAATAGACAGCAAACCAGTAGCCAACATGAAACTAAATGGAGAGAAACTTGAAGCAATCCCACTAAAATCAGGGACTAGACAAGGCTCCCCACTCTTTCCCTATCTATTTAATATAATACTCGAAGTCCTAGCTGGAGTAATTAGACATCAAAAGGAGGTCAAAGAGATACTAATTGGAAAGTAAGAAGTCAAACTATCACTATTTGCAGATGATGTGATAGTAAAAATTACCCGGTTCATAATATTTTTTTCTATTGGATATTTTCATTGTATATTTTATTTATTTACATTTCAAATGCTATCCCCTTTCCTCATTTCCCCTCTGGATAACCCCTTTCCCATCCTCCCTCTCTTATACCACCCACTATCTCCCACCTCACCACCCTGGCATTCCCCTACTCTGGGGCATCAAGTCTACACAGGACCAAGGGCCTCTCCTTTCACTGATGTCCAACAAGGACATCGTCTGCTACATATGTAGCTGAAGCCATGGGTCCCTCCACATGTACTCTTTGGTTGTTGGTTAGTCTCTGGAAGCCCTGGGGGGGGTGGTGGGTGGTTGGTTGCTATTGTTGTTCTTCATATGGATTGCAAACACCTTCAGCTCTTTCAGTTCTTTCTCTAAATCCTCCATTAGGGACTCTATGCTCAGTCCAATGGTTGGCTGTGAGTATCTGCCTCTGTATTTGTCTTCATCTTCACATATTACAATATTACGAACATAAGGGCTCCACTCAGGGAATCTGAGTCTGCTACTAATTTCCTGGTTTTGTCAATTATATTCTAAAATTTTGGTATAAGCCTCAATAATCTAGGTGATTTGTTTGTTTGTTTGTTTGTTTTGCCTGCCAAACAGCATCATATAGACATTGCAAAATTATGCTTCAAACTCAGGAAAGAGCCTGAGCCCCTTCTTCCAGGGGTCCAATATTGTCTGGGTACCTGAACAGCAATTTAATGTGGGAAAATACATCCCAAGGCAGACTACATCTGAGGTTATAGATACTCATGGGCAGTCCTGTTGGAATAGGGTACCTTGAGGCTATATGCTACACACCCTTACTGAAGTAGGACAATCCTGAGGTTATATATCTTCAGATACCTTTCATCAGGTATTTCTGTTTTGAAGTTTCAAAGAGAATTTTGCATTGCAGTATGCAGACTTTCAATGGATGGCATCTTTACTCTCAAGCACTGTTCCTGTCAACCCAGTACAATGTTAAAGGTTTCTTTTTATTGATGTTAATTTGTTTCGGAAATCATTCCTTTGTATATATCAGCTGTGTACTTACCTTCTCCTCTCCAAAATTCAGGTCATTCTGCTCCACTATTTGCTCTACATTCTCACCAAAATCTTGGATAAATGCAGCGAGCAATAACCACATTGTTGTGTAAATGTTATGCCGCCTTGAAGTTTCCTCATTTGAACAAATTAATTCATCATTTTAAAATTTAATCTCAGATCTTCAGAATTATGTTCTTAAAGTTTTTTTTTAACAATATCAATCATGTATATAGTGATTTGTGATTGCATTCACCTCACCCCTCATATTTTCTCTTACACCACACAACTCCAAGTTGCCTCTCTTGAATGCTGGAAGAACTGAAGTAGGAAAACAGGACTCAAGGCAGCTGATAGCTTAGTGCAATTTGCATGACATGGCTCATTTTTATTTTTATGGCTTTCTGATAACAGCATTTATTTTTCAGCAGAAAAGCCTGCTTCATAGTCCAGCATGCTCAAGGTAATATAAAGTACAATTGCAACAATATTATTTGTCTTCAGAAAAATATCTGAAGTATGGAAGCATCATTTATCCTATTTTCTAGAAGTTGAGGAAGGTCACAAGCCTTCCTGTGTTCCTTAAGAAATATTCACATTGGATGTTCCCATCGTCCTGTCACAAATTCATTATATGATCACATAATCTTAATTCAAAATTCATCACTATAGTTTACCATCTTCTTTACAACTAACCATACTTTTCTTTTTACTGGTGTGCAGGTCTTTGCTTTGAATTCATAGGTGTAAATATCCACCTCATTTCTAGGATATGACTTCTAAGTCATCTCACCATGCTTTTGCTCTTATAATATTTCCACCTTGACTTCTTCAATGTATCTTGTGCACTGGAAGGATAAATATAGATATTCTTTTTAAGTAGTCACAGTATTTGCCAAAATATAGTGAGAGTAGGTCCTAGCTCAATTCCTGATAAGTCATGTCTTCTCTGGCCAAATTTTTACTAATACTCTAGTCTTACAATATCTCCTCAAAATAGTCCATTAAGTTATGCCTAAAGCACCCTAGGGATTCTCTTTTATCTGCTTCAAACCATGTCATTGTTCTGCAAACCAGCTTATAAGACTTAAGAACCATGTGGTAAGTTATATCATAGCAAGGCCTTAATTCCTTATATTCACTTTCTTTGTCACTGTGACTACATACTTCATCGAAGCAAGTTAAGGGTAGAATTTACTTTCACTTATGACAAGGATGACTTGGTGGTGGAATCTTCTGGCACAGCTTGTTCTAAAAGACAGTTCACAGTAGAGACAGAACTGAGGTTCTTACTTTCAAGGCCTTCCCTAAGAAATTTATTTTTTCCAGCTAGGTCTCACCTCATATTGTTCTAAAACCTTCCAAGTAAACACCATTAACTGAGGACAATTGTGCAGTCGAATACATGAACCTGAGGGAATATTTCACAAATTATAATACTCTAAAATTTTTAGGTTTTGTTGAATAATGAATTATGTACCTAGGACAAAATTGAAAATTGGCATAGTTGGCCCTATGTTATGGGCTAAATATGGGGGTCACAACTTCATGAAGAACCTCATTTGAGGGATCCTCATAGCTCCCCTAATTCTTTCCTACATTTTTCGAGCTGAGAACACTCCAGGGTCTGTTGGATGGTTTACTTGTCTTATTCTTTAGTCTCATTTGAAGTTCTTGAACGTGAGACCAATCTTTTGTTTTACAGTGCTCAACACAGTCAAAAGTCTCCAGGATGCATGTGTAATGCTGGGGGGGAGGTTGTCTCCCCAGTTAAACAAAACCCAAGGACATGGTCTTCATTGGGAGCCTGCCTGTTTGCTGCCTGAGAGGAAAAAAGTAATCCAGTTTCTACTCCTCACACATTTTACATTTTCAAATCACACTTATCAGTGAGGCTCCAAAAATGGTTCACATTTAAATGCCACATGTTTAGCACTACCTAGATTTCCTGTAGAATAAATATTCTTCTTCAAATATATATGTGATAAAAATAGAGATTATTCTGTCCAGTACTTGAGATTTTTTTTTTTAAAGTTTGGAGAATGCCATAGAGTTATATTTTCTCTTCAAACCAAAAAGTAAGACAAACTCCTGTGATTACATCATGTTTGAAAGGAAATGTTCACCCATGGCATGGTGGTTTGATTGTGAATGGCCCACACATGCTCACATATTTGAGATTTGGTCTCCTGTTAGTGGAAATGTTTGAGCAAGATTACATGTTAGAAGAACTATGTAATTGTGGGTTTCAAAATCCCATATCAGGTCCAGTTTTTCTGGCTGAAGATCAGAAAGAAAAGCTCTTAGATAATACTCTAGCACCATTTCTGCATGATTCCTGCTGTGATAATCATAGATTAACTCTCCAAAATTCTAAGATATCCCCCATTTTAAATACTTCCTTTGATAACAGTTATCTTGGTCATGGTGTCTCTTCACAGGAGTAAAACAATAACTAAGATAAATGGCATAGCCTTTCAGTTTGTTTAGGAATCTGCCCCTTTGACATTCTGTCTTGCTTCACTAACAAGGTTTTGAGTGTTCAAAGAATTGTCAGGGAATGGTGTATTTTCTGCTTGGTTCCTTTTCAGGAACTCCTACATTGCTATACAAACTCTTTGATTAATCTAACTGGACGGTAGTCACATCTTCTAGTAAAGTCTAAACAGGTCTTGAAATATCAGTCACAGATAGTAGAACAAATACATAGCCTGAGAGATATTTACCATGTTTTATAATCTTGTTTTTCTAAAAGATGAACATGATTTAAACAATAAAATTTTGCAGTGGAAGGCAGGAGGAGGCCCCTTTTCTATCCTTTCTATGGTCAATTCAATTCAGTCTTTCATTCAGTAGTCTATCATTTTGTTGTTACATTATCACAGAGGTACAGAGATTCACAGGTCCTTGACAAGTAAGTGCACATTCAGTTACTTTACTATAGCCACCAACTTTGACAATGAAAATCCACATGATTATTACAGGAATGTGGAATTGCTTTGGATATACATTTTGTGCTACAGGCAATCAGCTATGATGTGCCATTCTTTGGGTTGGAGAATCCCTCTTCTGAGTACTGCGTGAGTAATGATACATTTGCTCTGCTCATTTTAGAGTTATGATTAAAGCTCTAATAACAAAAGCCAAATAATAGAGAAAGCATACAGATTCATTTAAGACTTACATAAAATGGAAGGCTCCATAAGAAAATGGAGAACTGGCTAAACTGACAAAGTTGTGGTATATTCTTGATGCATAGGTCATGGAGAGGCACAAATGGATAGGGAAGCTTGATCTCATGGTGATAAAATGCAAAGCTTGATTGCTGTGATTCTTCTTTTTAGCTCTGTATCCTCAGAGATAAGACATTTCTTTCTTCTGGGTATAAAGAGGACACCCTTCACATAGCAGTGTTTTTAATTGTTTCAGAAAAAAACGTAGGTTTTATGATCCAGTCACAATATAATAGCAGGGATTATTAGTAGAAGGGAACACAATGTTCAATCTTCTGTTTCCTAAAACACCTCAGTGCCAGATTTGGGAGTGGTATGTCCTGAATCCAATAAGAGCACACATGGTTGTTGACAGAATGCAAAGTCTTGCATTCATAGCGCTAAGCCTTCACCCCCTACAGTTTGTGCTATTTTCCTATATGAGACCATATCACATTACATTCGATTAACAACAGATTGCAGCTGCAAAGCCAGCAGGGACTCAGACCTAATCTGCAATAGGAGCTCAATATCCTCAAAGAACTCTGCTTAATTAAATTAAACCCAGCCTTTCCTATGATCTGGGATTTTGTATTTTTCTCTGGGACAGGTGAAGATGTTGAACATTATTCTATTAACAGCAAAACTAAAAACATGAACAAACATGAGTATTAGCCCTCATATTAGTTGTCCCAGAGATTCATACATGACAAATAAACCCCTGAGCAATGGAGATAAAGGTGAATACACAGACAAAGACAAAGAAGGCTGTGGGACCACACAGGAATAACCACAGTGTTGTTATAATGTGAGCATGAACAACCTTGAGAGGTGAGATCTGAGTGCCTGGTACATGGCAGAAACTCTATGGTTGTCTACATTTTATTTCCAGGTTATCAATGTAAAGATTAGAGAAAAGTATTCTGGACTCAAAACCCAGGATTGTAATATTCTCACTATATTCTAAGTGTTTTTCTTTCTACAAAAATGATGAAAGAAACTGACTTAGCTGGCCCTAGAGGAAACTTAGAGGAGAACTGGAGTCTTCTTTGTCTTTCTTGTCTCATGTAAGAAGAATAAAGGCTAAAATATCTCTTCTGGAAATCAACATTCCAAAGTACAAGCATACTGACACACTAAAACACAAGACACTCTTCACCTTGTTATATGAGACTCCCCAAGAGTGAACCAGTATGATTACAAAGATCACAACTGAAGAGCAGCAAGCCAAACAACTAGCCAGAGATTCAATTAATACCCACTGAAGCAAAGCACAGATTTTAAGTTAAAGAGAATAAGAGATTATTTATTTTTGAGCCATATATGAGCAATCTTAAACTGGAAACAAACACAAATTCATGCAGTCATTAATAACATAAATAGTTTCCCATTTTTTTATACTTGCAAAATAAAAGAGCTTAATAAAACAAGGGTTTCTAATGGAAACATCAAGTAGGGAAGTCATAGCATATTGCAAAAACCTCTCTGCTACTTGTTTCTAGTACTAGCTGCTGACATGTTTACCTTTGGGTTTGTTAAAGCTAATAGTCTATTAATGAAGTCAAAAAGTTTTATTAATAGTCACAATGATGTTAGATCAGATAAAGATCTGGGCTGTGAATAGCTATTATGGACACTAAGGATAGCCCAAGATTGTGCGGGCAGGGTGTGCAAAATCTCACCTCACCACAATCAATATTTTGATCAATTGTCCCTTTAAAATCTTTAGCACAATTGTGGCTTTTTTTCAAGGAACTTTAGTTCACAGACCACTTATACAATAAACATGTATTTGCCTATGTTTCTCTTACTTGATAAATCATTTCAATGAAATGTTACAAAGTGGACAAAAGCAGAAAATCACTTGCCGAGAGAATTTAAGCATCATAATGATCAAGAAAGGGCAGAGATACAAAGCACAGCATATTGGAAACTTATACTAGTCATAAGCCATATTCTAAGGACTCTAATCTAAGAACCGACAAGAACAGATGGTTCATGCATGTGAGGAGACAGAAACTTAGGAAAAATGAAAAAGGACATCCTGACAATGATAACAAAAACAAACAAACAAACAAACAAACAAACAAAAAAACTCTTAAAAATTAAGAATGCTCTTTTTGGGCCAGTGAGATGAGTCAGCAGACAACAGAACTTTCTGTCAAAACTGATGACCTAATGTCAATATAGGGACACACATGGTTGACAGAGAGATACAACTTCTGCAAGCTGTTTTTAACTTCCACATGTGTGTCATTGTATACACACACACACACACACACACACTCACATACACACTTAATCATCTTTTATTCTAGGTTAGAAAATCAAGAGCAATTTTTGCAGGAAGCCAGAATCAATATTATCCTCATTGTCATCACCACCCTCCCATTCCTAGAAGAACAAGGTTAGGAATTATATTACAACTGTTTTAAGAAAACAAGAAGCAAGACCAAAATTGTAAAAAACAAAAAGTATTTAAAATGTTGGAAAAATATGTACTAATGCTTTACTCTAGTGATATATACAGCTCTTCTGGTTTGCATTCTGTTGCTATGGTAAAACTCCACAGTCAAAAATTTACTTGGGGAAGGAAATAGTTTATTTCATTTTACAATTTCCAGATCACAGTCTATTATTGGGGAAGTAGAAGAGCAATATGTACAAGCCTGGGAGAATATAAAAGGGGGTTTAAGAAAGTGTGTGTATTTCTATGAAGTAATACACAATTATTCAAATGTGGATTAATTTAAGTAGTAAATGTGCAGTACAAACTCTAGAGCAACATTGAATTTTAAAAGAGATACAGTTTGTATTGTAACAGAGAGAGAAGACAGAATCTGTATTAGGATTTTCAAGAGTCAAAGAACCAATGGACTGAGTATATGGAATGAGTGTGTGTGTGTGTGTGTGTGTGTGTGTGTGTGTGTGTGTGTGTGTGTGTGTGTGTGTGTGTTTATGTGAATATATTTATTGTACTGTGTGAATTTGTAATGCTTTAAAATAATAAAACAGAAACTCACACCTGAGTGCTGAGGAACTGCTGACTTCATCTTTAAAGCTGAATACTAATCAGCTATTAAAAACAGTGACTTCATGAAATTCTCAGACAAATGAATGAATCTAGAAAATATCATCCTGAGTGAGGTAACTCAGTCACAAAAGACCACACATGGTATGTATTCACTGATAAGTGGGTATTAGACAAAGAGCATAGAATACCCAGGATACAACTCACTGACCATATGAAGCTCAAGAGGAAGGAATACCAAAGAGTGGATGCTTCAGTCCTACTTAGATGGGTGAACAAAATAATCAAGGGAAGTAGAGGGTGGGAGGGACTTGGGAGGAAGAGAAACAGGTAGGGGAAAAAGAGGGGAAGCGTCAGGTATGGGAAGAGTTGGCGGAGATGAACAAAGGGCCAGAAAATTGAACAGTAGTGTGTAGCAATGAGGGATGGGGAACTGGAGGTAGGAACCAGAAAGTCCCAGATGCCAGGAAAGCAAGAGCCTCTCAGGACCCCATGGGGATGACCTTAGCTAAATACCCTACAAAAGGGAGGGAGAACTTGTCGAGACTATATCCAGAGGTTAGGCATGGCTCTCTGGTTGAGGGATAGGGCCACCCACCCAGCACCAAATTTTTAACCCAGAATTGCTCCTGTCTAAAGGAAATACAGGGACAAAGAGTGGAGCAGAGACTGAAGGAAAGGCTATCCAGAAACTGCCCTACTTGGGGATCCATCCCACATGTAGACACCAAAACCAGACACAATTGTGGATGCCAAGAAGTGCATGCTGACAGAAGCCTGATACAGCTGTCTCCTGAGAGGCTCTGCCAGATCCTGACCAATACAGATGTGGAGGCTTGCAGCCAGCCATCAGACTGAGCAAAGGGACCCCAGTGGAGGAGTTAGTGATGTGTTTATAAAAATATAAGATATATGTTATATAGGTGTATGGGGAAGTAGGTGTGGGTGATATTATATGGGTGTGGGGAAAGGGGGTGCCTCAGTGGGCCCATGCTGAGGCATCCCTTATCTCAGAGGGACCAGGCACATGTGAAGGTATAGTATAGAAATAGAGTTTATTCAGGGCATGAAGAAGGGAACTAAGAGGGTAGTAGAGGCAGAGAAAGGCAGAGAGAGTAGAGAAGTAGAGAAGTGGAGGCCGGCCATGACCTCGTGGAGAGAGGGAAGAAGAGAATGGGGAGAGATAAGAGATAAGAGAAGCAAGAGAGGCAAGAGTAACAGATGAGAGAGAGGGGAGGGGCAAGCAGCCCCTTTTATAGTGGGCCAGGCTCACCTGGCTGTTGCCAGGCAACTGTGGGGAGGAGCACACCTGGCTGTTGCCTGGTAACTGTGGGGTGGAGTTTAGACAAAATGCTAACAATTAGGGAAGGGATTGAAGGAGCTGAAGGGGCCTTATCTAGTATCAGTGGTGGAGGGCCCTTGGTCCTGTGAAGGCTTGATACCCCAGTGTAGAGGACTGATAGGGTGGTGAGGCAGGAGTGGGTAGGTGGGTGGGGGAGCACCTCATAGAAGCAGGATAAAGGGGATGGGACAGGGAGTATGCAGATGGGAAACCAGGAAAGGGGATAACATTTGAAATGTAAAAAAAACAAAAATAAAAATAAATGCTGAATGTCTCATCAGTTGTAGTAGTCTCACAATGTCAGTCTTTCTCACTTTGAGGGTGAGGGGCCAAGCAACGCTGAGTAGTTACTCAGTCTATAAGTTGGGGCACTTCCAATCTGGCACTGGAAGCCAGCAAGTTTCCTGGTCAGCTGCAGGTCCCTATTCTCCAATGGGTGATTGGGAATGCTGGTTCTGCTATCAGTGAAGGAATCAGCAACAGCAAGAACAGGTGAAAACAACTCAATGGCAAGAGGGAAATCCAAGCTGGGGGTGGGGGTGGGGCAGTTCTTTCTTTTGAACTTCTACCAAATGGTGTTGTCTACTGTCAGGATAGATTTTCCCACATCACTCAAGGCAATCAGAACACTTCTTCACATAAGACTTCCTAGGTTATTCTAGTGTGTGGCAAGTTGACACTAAAATTAATGTAAAGCCATTTAAAATGTTCAATTAAATTTAGAGATTAAAAGACTATTAAATTTGAAGCAAAGAACAAATGCAAAATAATATTAAAGAGTTACAATATGGCAAATGCAATTTCAACTATATTAACCACCATTTAAAATGTAATTTGTTTAAATACACCAAAGAAATCAACAAGGCATCAAGTATATCTGTTCATTTTGAGGAAATGTCTTTTTATTTAAATAAGGATAACTTTATACTGGCTATGTTTACCAAATTTAATACTCATCTGCCCCCCATGCAGAGATTGCAGCTGTGTGCCACAATATTACTCCAAAATATCTTACCTATAAGAAATCTCTGTGTTAAATTACAGGATAGATTAAAATAAAAGAATAAAGAAAGGAATATCGTGACATCACTAATGGAACAGATATGTTAGACAGAGCCAATGTCAATGCACATTGTTTTAACTTCATTAATGTGTATTTGATGACCCAGAATATTATCAGGAAAGAAAAACCACTATATAAGGGTAAAGGGATCAATTCTTCCAGCTGCAGAAAAACAAGATGTGTCTGACAATGAAGCCTTAATTAAATAAACTGACAAGACCTGACAGAATTGCAAATTAAAAAAAAATGTGTGTCCACCATAACTATAGAACACCATAGTATGTTCTGTTAAAAATGGATAAATCAAAACCATTTTCAATCAACTGGATTTAACAGTGATAGACAGCTTTGTCCACTAACAAGAACAGAATACGTATTGCTCTGAACCTCCCGTAGAACAGTCACCAAGCCTAATGATATTCTGGGTCATCAAATATATATCAATGAAGTTAAAACAAACAATACAAGTAAGCTTCTCATCACAATGGAATGAAAGTAGAAATGTATACAAGGAAAAATCACCAACTTCCTGTGTATAGTTCCAGTCCAGTGAGGATACAGATGGCTCTGGTTAAAGTAAAGAGTTCAAAAAACCAAGGATCATAAATCTGGGAAAAGGTCTGGAAGTGGAGAGTATCAAAATACATGTAGGAAACTATCAAAGAAACAACTAAATGAATTTTTAAATGTAATACAAAGTATGAGAGAGAGAGAGAGAGAGAGAGAGAGAGAGAGAGAGAGAGAGAGAGAGAACGCCATAGTTCCATATTAGGATAGCAGAGAAAGAATAAGAGTATAGGCTAAAAGAAACAAATTCAAAGTGCAGGAAACATGCATCAGTGAAGGTTCCAGCTGTCTAGAGACTCCTCTGTTGGTTTTTAGTTTGAAAGGTAGGCTCCAACTGCAGTTAGGAAGCTTTAACCAACTGTCTCCCTTCTATGGAATGTAGCCTAAAGTCATGCATGATAGGTAACCTTAGAAGATGCTCAGGCTTTTTAACCTGGTCACACTGAGTATTTAAATGAAGCATGTGTGCCTGTTGTATAAGTCATGCTCTTGTCATTCCAGAACCGGCTTCCATTGCTGCCAATCTCCCTGTACACTAGATACAATCTACCCATATCAGGGTCTTGTGGGAACCAAAGGGTTGTACTGATGGCAAAGCCTAGGTACAAACACTAGGTTAAGAAAAGATTGGAATATCTGGAGTGAGTTCAAGCCATTAAATGCCTTCCATGGACAACAGAGAAGGGGCAAAAGATGTAAATGCATCGAAGTTCCAATCAGTATCTTACTGCTCCATTGTTTATTGACAAAATACAAATTTACTGATTACTTATCAAAACCTTCAAGATACTCACCACAGAGCATTATATACATGTATGAGCTCTGCTGAGCATGATGCTCCCACCGATTACCAAGGTTGCTAGGCCATAAAGGCTAAAGGCAACTTATGCATAGCATGGGCCTCAGGTCCATTTGGAATCTGCCAAGGAGTTAGGATTATTGTAATTGTGTCGGTTTGCTTTTCAGAGTTGGTGCATGGCAGGTCAGTATTCTGAACATCATGAGAGACACACAGCAGTTCCCAACAATGAAAATTTGGTTTTCCAACTGACTTTCGAATGTAACGGTCATGAGGATAGAAAACAATTCATAAGATATGAATCTAGGTCAACCTGTTATGGCTATAGCAAAGCCCTGTCTCAAAAGCAAAGCAAAACAAAATAAAAAAATATGAAAAAAAACCATATTGTGAACATATGACACATCTCTGGTCAACATAGTAATTGAATCTGTTGTCATAATACCCTGAGCTTCAAAGACAGCAACTCCAATATGTGGAGTCCTGTTGTTTAATGTTTTGATAATTCAGAACTCCAAATACAGAGGTTCTAGCAATGTGTGAGTTACCAACTTATCTGTAATTTTGTAATTATACTTTAATTAAAATTTAAATAATATATTTAAAAATAAAAAAATAGATAATCCTCCTCTTACCAGCTATCAAGTGATAATAACTCCTCAGATAGGAGTGGGACTCATTGTCTACCTTCTATCTCCATGCTGGGATTTTCTCTGGCTTGGGCTTGTGAGTCTTGTGCTCACTGTGATAACCAATGTGAATTCAGTCTGGCCATGTATGGAAATCACTGTATTCTTGTAGTTGACCACCACCTCTGGCTTTTATACTTTTTCTTCCCTATCTTCTTCAATGGTTCATGAACCTTGGAAAAAACTGTTCCATTTATGTTCCATGTTATATATTCTCCATTTTTGTGCAGCAGTTACATTCCCTTATTCTGTACATCATGGCTAGTTGTAGATCTCTGTGTTAATCTTCATCTACTATAAATAGAATTATCTTTGACAAGGATTGAGAGATGCACTAATCTATACATATAGAATAAAACATTAGGAGTCAGTTGAATATTACATCAAGTTAGTTGAATTATAGTAGTAAGTTCTCCCCTAGAGCCTATATGACCTTACCAGCTATAAGATTTTGGTCCCAGCAATGGTGCCACATATGAGTTCCATCTTACAGAGTAGAGTAATGTTGGCTGTTGTCCTTAATAAAGTGACATATATCTCCTGTCTTGCTTGATTCTGCAGGAATTTTATCAGAAAGAAATATTTGGTTTTCTCAAAGCTGTTTGCTGAATCTAATGAGATGACCATATAGTTCATGTCTTTGTGTGGTGGGCTATATTTTTTGTTTTATGTATATTGTACCACCACTGCATTTATACAATAAAGTAAAATCTATCAAGCTGAATATTATTTTTAATGTATTCAACTTTCCCATATTTAGTTAAGAATTTTGAATCTAGATTTATTAGAGATATTGGTGAAAAGTTTGATTTTTTTGTTTGGTCTTTGCTTACTTTTATATTTAGTTTCATAAGAAAAATATGGAAATTTTATCATTTTCTGTTTAATAGAAGAGTCTGAATTTTGCTAACAGTTGTTTAGTGTTCTAGTTGGTGGTGGTACTTAGAAGAATGGAGCCTACAAATAAGGTAGACTAAAGTAATGCATAATAGTCAACTTTATTCGGAGCATCAGTTAATTTATATTTTTGAGGGCTAAGAGAAATCTCATAAGTGAAGAGTAAAATTGCAAGGGCAAACCACACATGGCACACAACCTGAATGTTTTAGTCATGTCAAAATCATGTTATAACTTAGAAGCATATAAACAATAACAGTAGTCTGTTGTAATAAATAATCTGAAGTAAACTCACTCCTGTCTGTTAGACCTAAAAGCATACTCCAAAACAATTATGTGTTTTAAAGAAACTGGTCATGTGACTCTTATCTTGGCTTCGTAGAGCACTAAGAACCCTACTCAAAAATCTCCTCTCTTGACTCCACTTGGATCATGTTCCAAGATTAATTCTCTTCTGAAGTTCTGGTAGAATTTTACCCTGGATTCATATGGCCATGAGCGTTTTGGGGCAACTTCTAAGTGCTACTTCTATCATATTTAATGTTATGGGTATTTTTGAATTATTTATCAACTTTAACATAGAAATGTATTCATTTACTTTATATTTTCCAGTTTGGCAGTATATATCATGCCCTTATGATTCTGATTTTCCTGAATATCTGTTGAAATGTCTACTCTTCACTCTATAACTTTATTAATTTGGACCTTTTCTCTCTGATTTGGTTAACTTGAGTGGGGGCTTGATAATCTTGATGATCTTTTCAAAGAATTATATCATTGTCTTATTGATTATTCATATTGTTTCTTTCATTTTTATTTCATTAACTTTAGCTTTGGTTTTGCTTATCTCTTTCCATCTATTAGATGTTTTGGATGATATTTGTTCTTGGTTTTTCAATATCTTCAGTTACACCATTAAAGTTCTAACTTGTGATTTCTTAGGACTTATTGTTTGGTTTTTGTTTATTTGATATAAGCACTTAGTACTATAAACTTTCCTCTTAGTTTTGCCTTCCTTGTGTTCCATAGATTTTTTTTTTTCAGATATCATGTCCTAATTTTTATTAAATGCTAGGAATTAAAATTTTCCCTTTTTAACTTCTGTCTTCAACCAATTGTATTTTGCATATTGCTTAGTTTTCCATAAATTTTTATATGTTCTGTGACTTTTATTGCTACTAGTGTTCAGTTTTTCTCTTTGCTTACTTTCTTTGTCCCGTAATATGTGGTAGATTTTGAAGAAAATACCATTGGCTTCTGGGAAGAACTTACATCCTTCAGTTTGAATGTTCTATATGTATTTGTTAGATCCATTTGATTTATGATATCATAGATGTTGATTTATTATAACATTTAACTCCAGATTTTCTCTGGTTAGTTTGTTTTTGGAGAAACTGTATATTGATTAGAGTTCTATATTGAAATCCCTCACTAGCACTGTCTTAAAATCAATCTGTAGTTTCAGTCTAGTAGTGTTTGTTGTTGATTTTTAAGAATATAAGTATTTCTGTTTTGGTTGAATATATATTTGGGGCTGTAATATCCTGTTGGTAGATTTTTTTTCCTTAGCGACTATGAAGCATTCCTGTTTTTCCCTTCTCCCTGGTTTTTGGGTTGAAATCTATTTTGTCAAATAGTTAAAGCCTGTTACTTAATTCTTTAGCTTGGAGTATCTTTTTACATTCTCATACCAAAAGTGGTGATTATTATTTTTGGTAAAGTGTGTTTCATGGATAAAGAAAAAAAAGATGAATCCGGCAAAACTATTGTATGACAATTTCACAAATTCTCATGTTAAACACGTACTCATATCACCATTGATAATAATCACTCAAAAATGATGCAAACTAGAAAATGTCTATGCTTTAGAAATGTTTTAATTTGGTCAAATATGTTTCACTTCATCTTTTCAAGTATATTCATAGTTCAATAGTTCCCACAGTATTTGCTCAGCACTAATTAGACCAAGTGTTGGAAGCTGGGCTGGACTCCAGGGTCAGGGACTGGAATCATCCACGATCCTTGCTCTGGAGTTCATGCTTTACTGAGGAAGGAACTCATGTAAGCAAGTTACTTGCTTACCAAATTCCTAACAACATTTTCCCCAGTCTGTCTGAAGTCTAATTAGACTTCCTCTGCCCATTCACCATTAGGCAAATTCATGGGCTGCTGAAATGTTCTCTTTACTCTGAACACTTTGTATCCCTTGTCTGGTTAGCTAATTGTAATTTGAAAATTATGCATACTTATAAAATATAATGTGATGTTTTTATACAAGTATGCATTGTATGATAATAATTCATAGTACATGACATATCTATGTTATTAATTATTAGTCATTTATTTTGACAAGAACATTCAGAGTCCTCTTAGCTGGTTGGAAATGGTAATTTTACCTATAACCATGTTATTGTTCAATGAAATACCAGACATGATTTTGTAACCATTGCCCAATGTTTCCTTAATGTGTATGAATTTTTGATATAATGACTAATTTAAATTTTGGATTACATAAAAATAATTTTTTCATTCAATAATCATTTAACTATTCCCAAGTTTAGAAAATAGTGCCTGGTCTGTACTAGCCCTTTTAATTAGTTGGTGTTTTGGAAGAATGCCATAGACAAAATGAATAAAAAAGGAATTATTATTATCTTTTTTAGCTTTGCCAACAAATCTAGAGCTGGGTGGTCAAATAATGGCTTCCAACCCAGTATCTTCTTTGTCTACAAGGTCATATGCCTCAGCAGTACCTATCTGGCAATGGAGGCTGGAGGACTCCATAGTAGTGGCTGGCCTTCTTTCTACATTGGAAAGTTGAAGAAGCTAAGTTTTGATGGCTAAGTATGGTAACTGTAACAGGGTAGATGAACTCACTAATAATGAACAAAGTCAGGAAGGTGAAAGCAGAGTTGCTCTTTTCTTAGACTGCTTAAAAACTAGGCTGTCACTGGAAGCTACTGTATACTCTGGTAGAAGTTTTTCTCTGAATCTCATTTAGTTCTGCCTGGAAATTAACTTCATAGACTAATCAACAGGGCTGTATCTTATCTGGATTCATATTTGATCAAGCTTTAAACCAAGATTAAACATCACAAGTCCATCCTTTCTCAACTTGATATAAAAGCACATCTCACTATGGCATTTCTAATTTCCAAACAAAAAATATAATCATATAATTCACACCTATTGCAGATAAAACTGAAGCATATTATTTCTTCCTAAATAGATAGGAAAATCTCTAGAAGAATGCTTAGTCATTTAAATACACTAACTTAAAATGATAATGTGGATTTGCAACATTCATCTTTTCAAGTATATGCATAGTTTATTATTATTTCAACAAATTAATACATATTAAGTAAATTGAGAAAATAAGGCACATTTATTCACTTAATATATGTGATTATATACACAAACATTCTTAAAATATACATTAGAAACACTCATGGAAATTGCAATTCTTATTTATGTGGCTAATTTTGGAAACTTAGCTGGAATTTTAACTATCATTTAAACTCATTCTTTGTTCCCTCTGCCTTCAGCAAGCACCATTGTTCTTTATCTAAAAGACTGACTCACAAATTTACTCCTGAAATAAACTCTTGAAACATTTACTATTCTGCTTGCATTGTGTTGTTATAGTTTCTTTTGACCTTAATAATAGGAAATGATAATATCAAAGAATACCTTGAAGGTCTACTGTACTCTAGACATATTCTTCCTTATCTCATTATGAAATGAGTCATTGTTCTCAAGAAAATGGTCACACAATCTAAATTATTTTCTCAAGGCAAAATGCTTTGTTTCTGTAGCATGGTATGTAACCATGCTAAATCAAGTAGACACACAAACTCATTGGGAGATATTTTTTTTCCTAACAAAGAGGGGACCTGTGTCCCAGTCTGAGTGATCAAAGATCAGCCTCATACTTTTACATACTTAGCTAAATTTAAACGGCACAGTTCTGCTAAAGTAATGTAGCAATAAAATGAATCTTAATGATATACTCCTACCCATAGATCAAAGCAATGTGCATCCCTCATCAGAGAAAGTTCTTCTTGGGGTAGATGGAAATAAACAGAGACCTACAAGTGGACAATGAAGAGTGTGAGAGACTTGGTCATTCACCCCTAAGATCTCTTCCTAAAACCTTTCCCCTCAAGTGCTCTGAGCAGAACATTGTAAGAGTCAGAGTTGGTGAATGACTCCAAGGAAACACTGTTTCCAGAAAGGACGAGACTGATTAGCATGGGAACTCCCAGAGACTATGACAGCAAACATAAACTCTGCACATGCTCAAGCTCAACAAAATCCCTGCTCTGAAAATTCTGCAAAATCCCATCCCCAACCAAGAAGCTAACGACAATGGTTGGGAAAAGAAAGAATCAGTTTTCTCCAATGGAGTATCACTGGGTTTATCAAGTACATTTCAGAATAGGCTCCAACATAAAACAAACTCCATATTTGGTTTCTCTGCAGAGTTGAGGTGTGTGTGTGTGTGTGTGTGTGTGTGTGTGTGTGTGTGTGTGTGTGTATGCGCGCACGCGCGCATGTGTGTGTATCTGTCTGTCTGTGTGAACCTGCCTGTACATTTTTTGTTTTGTTTTGCTATGTTCTGTCTTATTGGTTTTTAAAATACGATTGTTTTGATTTTTCACTTTTTGCTGTTTTCTTTTTTTCTGATTTCTTTTTTAAGGGAGAGAAAGATCATGAAGTTGAGTTGGTAGGGAGATAGGGATGATCTGGGAAGAAGTGGGGGAGGAAAATATAATCAAAATATGGAAATTTTTTTTGAATAAAATTAATTTTAAAACCAGCACAGGTAAGAAATAGAATTCAACCTTGAGAACAGAATGCAACCTAGAATGTGTATTTTGACTTGTGGGAAAGTTTATCAAATGGTGTTTTACAATAGTCTCCTTAAAAATAGTGCCTTCCTTATTTAACCCTTTGAACAAAAGGCAGTACAACAAAAAGTATATTTACATTTTTCACATATCCATTGTGGACCAGCATTTGAATTTTCTGCTAGTAATCAAGGTCAGTCATCACTGCTAACACTACAAATCTCTTCTTAGACTGTTGGTTCAAGGGCATCAGAAGGCCAGTGTAATCAGAGGCAAGTTCTTTTCTAGTTCAATTGGATGTTTGTTTTTGCTCGAAGTAAAGCTACAATGCTAACAAAGCATAAGTTCATATGAATAGAAACCAACAATTTTGATAGTGGTTTACTAACAGTAAATCAACCTTTTAATTGCTAGACTCATCAATCCTGGCTACGGGAGAAGACACACGACAAACAAAAGGCTTGTTTAAAGCATAAATACCTTCTGGAGGACCCTGTCCAGGCCTCCAGATAATTTCCACACATTTGACATTGTAACTGTATCTTTTAAAGCCCACATCACCATTCATCAAGATGGTGAGAAATGGTAAAACTAATAAATTCCATGAGCATGGGTCCACTGCTACACTTTTTGGTTTGGGAGATGAGTTCTTCAATTAGAGCAGTGGTGTGAACCATATACCAAGAAGGCAGTTAAGGCATCCTATAAATGCATGGATGCTAGTTTCAACAGAAACATTATCTGTAAGAAAGACAAATCAATATCCAGGATAAGTATCTATTTCAGTAAGGGCAAGTTGCAGCTATTTCACATGGAAGTGATCCAATGGTCACTTGCTGGTCACGCTAGGAATGGTCATATATTGGTGATTTCTGTCTACTGTTGGCAGATTTGGTACCCCACATTCTAGCTCTAGTTATATCAGCTTTCAGTACACATTTTTTTGGAACACATAGCTTAGTACTATTTTCCATGTTGAAATTTTTAGGTCATTGCTTCAGAAGGGTAAAATATCTATGTCACTGCTGGCTAGTGTGAAACTATCCCTCATATGCACAGATACACAGGAAACATTTTGTTTCTAGACCATTTTGTTTATACTTGTTATGTAGCCACGTGCCCAGTTTCATGAAGATAGTACCACTTAAACTGTAATTTGTTGAACGTAATAAAATCTATTTATTGATCTCCTACAACACTGTCTCTGGTAAATAACTAAGTACTGTTAGTTAATCAGTGTCCACAGAAAATTGTGAAGTTAATGGAGATTTGATTCAGTAAAAAGTAGTTATTTAGGAAAAGTGGGAGCAAGTAATGGTCAATGTTGATAGGAGAGAGGAAACATTGTATATTTTTCTGTATTGTTCAGATACAAACTGTATATGACTTTGTGAGTCTGCTTTCTCTTTCTGTTTCTGTTAAATTCATCTCAACTTGACAAAGGTAATGCCATTTGGGAAGAGGGACTCTGAATTGAGAAAATGCCTCCATACAGATTGGCTTGAGGGTGAGTCTTTAGGGCATTTTCTTGATTTATGATGGAGAGAACCCAGCCTACTGTGAGAAGTGCCAACCCTAGCCAGGTTGTACTGAGTTGTGTACAAAAGCAAGTTGAGCAAGATGTGAGAATCAAGCCAGCAGGCAGAATTCATCCATGGCTTTTGCCTCAGTTACATTATCTACATTCTTACCTTGAGTTCATTCTTGGACTTCCATTGCTGATGGGTAGCTATGTATAAATGTAAGCTGAGAAAAGCCCCTTCCTCAAAGTTATTTTTTCATCAGATGTTTTGCCACAGCAATAAAAACCGCAAGACATAAATTGGTACTAGAAAATAGACTATTTTTGTTACATACCTGATTATATTTTAGCAAGGATTGTGGAAGGACTTTGAAACTCTAGGCCAGAAAACTCAACAAGTGCTCAGGGCTTAATGATGTGTTTGTAGGAATTTGGAAGATATTGCTGAGAGCAGTTCAGATTATAGATGTCTGTCTTGTCATGATTCAGAGGGAAGCAGACTCTATCAAGGACATTTATGTAATAGTTTGAATTAAGAGCTGCTAAAGTGAAACCTATCCTTTGCTGGAATAACTGAATAATCAGCTATGATTAAGAGATCAGCAACAATCAGGTGAAATCTTCTGGGAACTGCTTTTTCATCAACACACATAAAGTGTAAGCTAAGGATATACCTTGTACTAGCAGCCAAACTTGATAATTGTTAAAAGTCTCCCAGGTAGTACTGGTTTTGAAGGCATAAAGTGGTCATGGAGAGCAACTGAGGCTTGGCAACATGAGAAGCCAGGAAAGCCTACTGGTGAAAATATAGCCTCAGCATCAGTAGAAGTACCAGGTTTGAATGGAGAGAAGTCAAAGCTTGCAAGAGTCAAAGTCTCAAAGAAAGCAAAAGAAGTCTATTAGTGGAGTTGCAGTCTAGTTCCAAAAAATGCCTCCAATTGAGGAGATGTGAGCACCATGGAGAGGCAACCAAAGACAACAGTAGCTATGGAGCAGAGGGAGCCTAAGCCTATGAGTCAAAAGGCTTAGTGTGCTAAGGAAGGTAGATTGTGAAAAGTGGCAAAACCAAGGTTCTTTATTGGCCCGGCCATCTGGAGTTGTAATTGAATGATATGTTTGTATGCCAAGTTGACAAGGGTTCAATTATATTAGCTAGTTGTCAACTGCACACAAGCTAGAGTTACCTGAAAGGAGGGAAACTTAATTGTGAAAATTCTCAATAAAGGTAAGCCTGTGGGAGCAATGTCTTTATTAACAATTAAAATGAAAGGGTCTAGCCCACTGTGTATTGTGCTACCCCAAGGCAGATGGTGCTGGCCTGTATAAGAAAACAGAGTGAGCAATCCACAAGAATGAAACCAGTAATCAGTGTTTTTCCATGGCTTCTTCTTCAGCTCTTGCTTCAAATTGCCTATCTTGAGTTCCTGCCCTGATTTCCCCTAGTTAGAAACTGAAATAAATCCTTTACTCCCCAAGGTGCTTTTGGTAAAGGTGTTTTATGTAGCAGCAGAATTTCAATACACTGCCATAAATATCTGAAACATTTAAATGTTAAAAAGGAAAGTTTCATTGTGGTGTACAGCTTTGAGTATTTCAATATGCAACCAATTTACCTGCTTGGTTATAGACCTATGAGAAGAACATCTTGAATATGTGTGTGGAAGAGTAAAATATTTACTTCATATTGTGGAAATAAACGAGAATGAGAATCAGGCTGAAGTACCACTGTGTCTCATTTGTACCTAATCACATGTCTTCCTAATAAGCACTGCATTTTAAATGTTCTACCACCTCCTCATGGCAACATAGACTGAGTATCAGTCCTTCAACACATGGGTCTTTGGTATCACTTATTAAACCCACAGCATTAATTAGAATCATCATTATAATTAACAAGTAATTCCTTCTATTAAAGGTAATTTTCATATACTTAATAATTATTTGCTCATGTACCTTATATCTCTTCACTCTCACTTGTTTCTCATGGATAGTGGAACACAACTTTAATGTGTTGGATATACAATAAAACCCAACACCCAGCAGATGGTCAACGTGTGTTAATAAACAATAAAATACATGTGTTGATGCAACTGTTTTAAATTGGAAGATTGGGGCTATGCGTGTTTGGGAGACAGCATGTGTGTCCTTACATTTGAACCTAGGTTTTCTACAAAAGCAGCCAGTGCCATTAACTGCTGATCCACCTCTTCAGCCCTGAACCTCATTACTGTTTATCCATTACAGAATTTCTGTAGTTCTTTTTATAGTTGGGGACCAGAAGCATGAATATGTACAGCTTAGCATCTTGGTTGACTACTGTTGACTTCAAAATATGCTTCTCTATAATGTATTTGCCAATTTTTAGACAGATACCATAAGAAACTGCAGATGAGATTAACCCTGAAAGACTAGCCTTTTGTAAAGGAATAAATATAGAGAGGAAACTGACATTAACAAAACAAAATCTGGCCCCTGTCAATACAACTTTCCAATAACCCATGTAAACCTAGGAATATTTTCATAACAAAAAAGGTTGGAATGTGATCCTCAGCCCAATCAAAGGTTGTCATAGTTGCCTGAAGTCTGGAGCATTTACTGACATACTTACAAAAGCCTTCCTTCCTTCTTCTAAAATCTACCATTCACCTCCTTTTTTCTAAGAGAAGAAATGCTTGACTGTCACTGCCTGACTGTACATACACTTCAACTATATTGTCCTGTTGGGGTATCCTGATCTATATATGTGCATTGATGTTTCTTACATTTTTTCCTGGTCATCAGTATGTTGGCTATTTTACAGAGCAAAATTATTGAATTTTCAGAATAAGTAGCAAAAAATTAAATTTTCTTGAGTTAGACTGCTCCTGAATTCACCACTTTGTACACCTTCATTTGTACAATGGGCAAAAAGGACAGAATGTTGAAATTAGAGGGCAATGGATTTTGAAGTATCATCACTTTTCTCTAGGCCTTTCTTTTTAATTTTTTTCCATATCATTTGTGCTATCTGTGTACTTCAGCAGATGGTACTGTCCAAATTTTATAACAAGATACCAAGTTATGTCCAAGCACCCCAGCAGCTCTGGATTATAGACTGATTATACCACAGTATCTGTTCTACCATGGAGTAAAGGATGAAGACATAGCACCACCCCACCAATAATTCATGGGTGCAGTCTCTTTCTGGCATTGAGAATGGAGGGATTATCAGGGCTGATAACTGTGTGAATGACATTTGGGGTGATGGGTCTGTGTTTGACCAATCACAATTGTAAGAAAAGGAATCACAGTGTGTCATACATAAGCTTTCAGAAACAATATTTGTAGGAGATACATGTGTTATTGGTGAAAGACCACATGAGTTCAAGGCACATTGTAACATCTCTGTTGGATCTACCTTACCATACATGACTGAAAATCCTCCTGTCTTCTTTCTCACTTGCTTCTTCACCAGCTCCTCTTGTGACTCCCAAACGTACTCTGCTCCTCTTGGCACCATGTATGAGCTGCCCAATCATGTGACATCATGGTGTCTGCATAAAAAGTGTTATATTTTAATTAATACAGCCCAGAAGCTCATTATTATTTTTGGCCATCATACTTTATGTGTGACCTGTATTAGAAGCACAAATTTTATTATTTTTTGCTACTGTGAAAAAATATTTGCTCCATTTTCCAATTCTAAAGTTATTTTTATACTCACAGGCAGGACATGTCATTATTACCAATTAAATTTCAACTTGTCTGATTTTGCGTCTCATTTTATTCTGAAAGCTGATTCAATCAACCGAGGAATTACTATCTTGTTGAGCTTTTAAAAAGTAATGTGATAATAAGCTATCTAAATTTATTCAAAGCCCTTATCCCTGTCCATAAAAATTTCTTTCCAGGTGGACACCAGTCTGTACACTTTTATGGTTACAATGGCAAGTGAAGTTCACCTCCTACTGTCACATAGCTCATATACCTTGGTTCACTCTTAAAATAGCACAGAATAACATTTTTTATTAAATGTTGAGATATCACTATTTTATGCTGACAGCACTTCTAAAGACTAACAGTATAAGAATGTTAAAGTGAAATGGGGTTAGTATGGTATAATGTGTGGATATTTGGGATGGTCTTTCCATACAAAGTGCCTGGAAAGAAGCTTTTATACCCTTTCCAAAGCTTCATTGGAACATCTGCATTGGTTTAACTAGAGATGTTCTGTTTCTTCCATTCTTCACTTTAGTTTTTTTCAAATCCTATTTTTAATGTTTCTTAAATGCTTTAACTTCCCTTGTAACGCACCACACACAAGAGGTAGTGACAAAGAAAGAATATGGGCAAAGTGGACCTGTTTAGAAAGGGTCTTTGGACAACTCCTGTCGGTGTTGTCTGGGAATCAGTAGTTCAGTTCACAGATTAGCAGGCAGCTGCAGCTCAATCCACTTGCAAACACCTCATGGATACCCCAGCTGTCCAGTTCTGTAGAGTTGGGTTAGCAACAGTGGTGACACGACCTAGCAGAGACAGCTAGACCTCAGCTTTCCAAAGAACACTTAAGTTTCCACTTCACTTCACCCTTAGTAGAGGTCACTGAAAACATCTTGTTGGTTTTTTGCCTAATATCATCCATCGTAGTACATAATACATTTTTGTACATCAAACATTGTTCATTTAGGAGTACTTAGCTTTCTCTGTCTCTGTTTCTGTCTCTGTCACTGTCTCTCTGTCTCTGTCTCTGTCTCTCTCTCTCAAACACACACACACACACACACACACACACACATCTTCCAGTTCACTATTATATTGGTTATTTCCTTCTTTTTGTGGAGAAAAAGAGAATTTTATTTCTAATTTCTTAACTCTGATGTGTGTAACCAAAGTCTGATTAAGAAGGAAATACAAGTAAATATTTACATATATATTACATCATATATCCATAGAAAATATGCAAGGCCAATTTTAAATGTTCAAGAGGTGAAATAGATCTCTGTTTTATAGCATTATTCAATTAAAGAGAAGAAGAATAGGGGAGGGTAGGTGAATGGGAAGGGAAGGGACTATGAATGAGCAAAGCTTATTCTGTGGATTCAAGTCAGGTCTTCTACTACTAATAGTCTCCTGTGATTTGTTCTTTCTCTGGTACAGAGAAGGAGATCTCCTTCAAATGGGGCCAATTCCCTCACAAAATGATAATTGTCTCCATGTTTGAAGCTATACCCATATCCAATGTTTCTTAAAAAGAAGTAAAATAACACTTTACTCAAAAGAGCATATTTTGGCAGGCATATTATGTAGCCTCACAGTTGTGTTCAGAATATAGGAAGACATGGCTTTCCCTTGTCACCAATCAGGTAGCTTCTATCAGTCAGAGAGTCCCATTTTTGCTAATCCTGAAGATAAATAACAAGGGAAAGCTGCCTAGCTATTCCTAGATGTAGTATGCTTGAAAATAAGAACAACAATAACAAACAAAACCAGACAATGAACTTTACTCTAAGCCCAACTGGCAAGAAAGCCACTAACAACTACAAGAGGGGGAGCAGGGCATATATATGTGCCTGTCAAATTGTTTGGGAGTGAGTGTTTACAGGAAAGAAGGAAGATATGGTGGTTTGAATAAGAATGGCTCCTATAGACTCATATATGTGGATGCTTAGTCCTCAGTGGGTGAACTCTTTGGGAAGGGTTAGGAGGTTAGGAAATATAGCCTTGTTGGAGGATGTGTGTCACTGAGGGGGTGAGCTCTAAGGTTTCAAAAGCTCAAATAAGGGTATAAAAGCTCTCAGCTGCTTCTCCAGAACCATGCCCGCCTGTGTACTGCCACACCCCTGCCATAATGATCATTTATTCACCCTCTGAAACTGTAAGCAAGCACCTGGTTAAATGCTTTCTATTAAAAAATTTGCCTTGCCCAACATGTCTTTATAGTCCTAAGACAGATGTGTTTTCAGATAGTTTTGCACAGGCTGAAGTGCCCATCCCACTGCTTCAGGCACATTGCTTTTTCAGAAGAGTTATGGTACTTATAGAAGGTATCTAGAGCCTGATATGTCACATGATCATACTCCAGATGAGGTATACTTCCTTACTGGAAAGCTAAGACTAAAGAAAGGAAGTGGAAACTTGCCTAAAATTCAGCTTAAGGGACAGACCTCTGTAGATGACTTGGCTAGCCCTCAACAGTTCAGTTAGTCAAATGATCTTTAACTGGACTGTCTTACCCCAGGCACTTAGAAAATTAGATTGTCCTTTAATTCCTGAATGCATAGTATGAGGACACTTTTTTTTTCTTATATTATTTTTTGTTTTTTTTGTTTTGTTTTTTTCTTCCTTTTGGCCAGAGTGGAAAATTTCTTTTCTTTTCAGTACAAGTTTTTCTCCACTGTTTTGAATCTCTTTTGATTTGTCTGCTTGGATGAACCAATAGACTCCCATGTTAACATACTTTTTAAAAAGTAAATTATTTTGTTTATTTACATTCCAAATGTTGCCCCTCCTTCCTGGTCCCCCTTCCCCAAGTTCTTCATCCCATCCCTGTTCCCCTTTCCTTCAGAGAGGATGCTTTCCCACACCTTCACCCACCTCCACCCCACCCCTGCCAGCATCTCTCTTCTCTGGAGCATCAAGTTTCTACAGGATTAAATGCATCCTCTCTCACTGAGGCCAGACAAGGCAGTCCTCTGCTACATATGTGTCTGGGGCCATGGGCCAGCCCATGTATGCTCTTTGGCTGCTGGCTTAGTCTCTGGAAACTCTGAGGGGTTTGGGTTAATTAATACTGTTATTGTCCCTATAGAGTTACAATCCCCTAAAGCTTCTTCAGTCCTTCCCCTAACTCTTCCATAGGGGTTCCTCACCTTAGTCCAATGGTTGGCAGTAAGTATCTGCATGTGTTTCAGTCAGCTGTTGGTAGAGCCTCTCAGAGAACAGCCATGCAAGGCTCCTCTCTGCAAGGACAATATGGCATCAGTAATCTTGTCAAGGTTTGGTACCTGCACATGGAATGGATCCCAATTTGGGCCAGTCACTGGATGGATGATTTTTTTTCAGCTTTGCTCCATTTTTGTCTCTTCATTTCCTTTAGACAGGAACAATTGTGGGTCAAAAATTTTGAAGATGGGTGGGTGGCTCCATGCCTCAAATGGGGGCCATGTTTATCTACTGGAGATGATCTGTTCAGATTCCATCTCCCCACTGTTGGACATTGTGGCTAAGGTCATCCTCATTGAATCCTAGGAGCCTTTCACATACCAGATCTCTGGGACTTTCTAGGGGTTACCACTGCTGGCCATCTGACACTGCCGCACATTTCCATTGATTCTTTTGGCCCTCTGGGCTTCTTTCCTGTCTCCCACTATATGTGATCCTGGTGCTGAATTGCATTGGCTTCGGTTGCTTATGTTCTTGTGCTTGCTTCTTGACATCTAGTTATCCCTTGTGTTGGGTGTCTCTGACTGAAGCCTGCCTCCTTGGTGGCAGATAGAGCTCTGTAACTTGAATGAGAGATTGTCTTCTGGGAGGCAGACAGTGTTGTCTCTGGTTAGGGGGGGTCTACTGTGTCCTTGGTTATAGCAAACCTTCTGGGAGACAAACAGGCTTTGTGGTGTGGGAGAAGGGTGGGGCAGGCACTAAAACTGTCTCCAGTGAGGTGCAGACTGGAAGCTGACATCTTTTTCTAGCTCTTCCCTCTACTTTGCCCAAATGTGCACAGAACTCATGTATGCAACCTGGGGGACTAGAACAAAGAACACAGTCGCATCTTGTTTCTAAATAATTGTTACTCAAAATGCACTGTTCTTGTGCCTTCTAGCTATGACAGGGAAGCTGCATTCATGACATCTCAATGACATGGCTACCTAAACAAGTCCTAAAATCACACCCCAACATTAATGAGAGGATTCTCAGAGGACAATTAGATGTAGAACCTCAAGAACGAACAACTGCTGCTAGAGGGAAAACTTCCCAGGCTAATCCCTAGATTATCTCATATCAATTGGCCAACCCTAGAAACCAATACATGGGGGCAACACTGAATGGACTCAACAGGTTGTATTTATATATTCATTCATTTATATGGGTACGTACATAACAATGGTTGAAAGTGAAGAGGCAGTGAACTAGAGAGTGATCTGCAGGAAAGGGGCAGGAATCCAAGAAGAAGAAGGGAGGAGAGGGATTTGGGAAATATGGTGTTCATTAATTATCAAAAGATGCTTCGGCTGATCTTGCACTCTTAATCCCCTCTCAGCCTCTTGAGAATCTGGGTTTGTAACATTGCATCACCAGGTGGTGCTTTGCAATTCTTTGATGTATTTATTTTTTCTTTCTTATTGTTTTCTACAAGAAAATACCAAAACCGTTCAATCATTCAGACAATATGGGTCTTCATAAATAAACTTTGGGAAGGAACTAAAATTGATGTAGCTCAGTAGTGTCTGTTTCTCTTGTAATCATTCACGTATACCATTGCTTTGTTTTAGTTTTCAATGAATTGAGATTTGGGAAACAATACAAAATAACAAGTAACATTATTTGTGTTTATGTTCCACCAATGTTATTTAAACTATTTTTTCTAACCCGAATTAGCTTTCTTATTAAGAAATGACATACTTGAACCTTTAACTACATATTCACAAAGGAGCGTGCATTCCAATAGAAGAGAGGGGACAGCAGAACAGAGCCTGCATCAGCACATGTTGAGCCTTCAGAACTGCTGGTTCATGCAACAATCACAGCACATTGTCAGTGTTTTCATAGTATACAAAAAAGTTACAGAATTTTATTTAGCTGAGCATACATATGGTTTTGTTGACAATAAACCAGGGTTCAAATAGTGAAATTTCTTTTTGACACGTTGTTCTATTCATATACACTAATGATCTAATGATCCTTAATAGAACATTTTCATATCATAAAATAAGTTTGAGTATATTATGATATATCAATTTATTTTCATAAACTTACATTTGCATATAAAGTCGTGCAGTTGATGGAGATGATTACTGTGTCATTGGTTTATGTAAAGGTAAGGACCATGGGCCAGAATCTCAATCAGCATACGGTTTCCTTTGGCAGAAACCTACATGGCTGTTGGACATGGTAGCAGAGGACTACAACTCTAAATACTCAAGAGTTTTAAGTAGGAGGACTCCATGTCCAAGGATTGCCTAGACTGGACTGCAAGTGATTTCAAGGTTACGCTTGTCTCAGTAAGACTTTATCTCAAAATAAAAAGTAGAAAGTTCTCTAGTGAGGTTGCTCAGTAGTAGTAGGCTAGCCTAGGAAGCTTAGGGTCCTAGGTTCAATCCCCAGTAAGCACACACACACACACACACACACACACACACACACACACACACACACACACACATACACAGAGTGAGACAGAGAGAGAGAAGAGAGAGAGAGAGAGAGCTTCATTTTGAAAATTATCAGAGTACCTAGTGGTATGATTGCCTTTGACAAGCATCTTGATCTTATTACAACATGAGCACAATTATTAATAACTAAAATATAGGAATTAAGGGTGGCCTATAGAAAGATTTCACCAGGACATTTACTAACATATTTATGTGCGTAACTTCACCAAAACATTTGTTTGCTAATGAATTCAGTCTGTGACTGAGTCTATTTTTGGTGGTGGTAGTAGTTTGTCATATTAAGTACACAGTAATATATGATGTTGTATTTCTGCAGCCAGATATCATTAAACAATATGAATTTTATTATTTCTGGTCTGGGTTTGCTTATGATTGTCCCATGAGAAGTGTTACTGAATTTCAGCAAAGTAACAAATACCAATTGCTATAAGCAAGGCATTGCATATAACTATGCGTTAGCTCTTCAGAGACACATCATTACAATATTATGTGGTCGAGGACTGCAAAACCATTTTTTTTCTCCACACAAATCTATGACTAGTTATCCTAGGTCAACAAAGAAGGTTAATTAGCTTATGTTAAGAGTTGAGAATGCAGTTGGATGTGTTGATACTCAGTATTCTGAGGCAGGAGACTATCAAATTCAAGGCCATCTGAGATCCATAACAAACCTTTATTTGAAACAAAACAAAACCAAGTGAACAAATAGCAAAAGGAGCATATACAACAAAACAAAGACAGAGCTGAAAGTGATGAGGAAACCAAACCTTAATGAGAAGGAATCTTCACTCTCCCTCCCTCCCTCCCTCCCTCCCTCCCTCCCTCCCTCCCTCCCTCCCTCCTTCCCTCCCTCCCTCCCTTCCTTCCTTTCTTCCTTTTTTTGTTTTAAAGATAAGGTTTCTTTGTTTATTCCTGTAGCCCTGTGGCCTGTCCTGGAGCTCACTTTGTAGATCAGGCTGGCCTCAAACTCAGAGGTCCTCCTGTCTCTGTCTCCCAAGTGTTGGAATCAAAGGTGTGTGTGACAACATTGCCTGGCTAGGAATTTTCTTCTTTAGATCCAGTAGTCTTGACATCATATTTAGCTGAAGAAATTCTGTGTCAATATTATTCAAGTTTGAGATGAGAAAATGTTGCACAGTTGAGGTAAATAATGTTTTTGATTACATAATGTGTCTTGAACATAATATAAATAGATTGTTTGGTTATATTAACTATAGGATCTTTATTTTTGCTGTGTTTCAGAAACAGATAACAGATTTTTATATTTTTCTCAACCAAAAATAAACATAATGAAATACAAAATATAGATCCTGAAGCAAGACTCAAACTAATGGAGTCAGTCATAATAAAGAAAATGAAAGGAGACCACTTGTGTTAAATTATTTTTTATTTTTACTTGTTTATTTAAACCATTAACTGTGTGCCAGACCATTTCCGATGTATCATAATGACATAGGAAATGCAATCAGCCACTGCACAACCCGATATTAGATATCCCTGGTGGGAGGCACACCTGAGACACCAGCTCCCTGACAACTTTGCTTTGGCTATAACAGTGCTGGTTTGGGACACAGACAAGCAGTTTCCACCTCTTCCTCATTTTTCTATATTTGCCCCCCTATTACTCTTAACATATTCTGTGCTCATGTTTTCTGTAGTCATCTGTATCTCCATTCTTAAAGTCTATCTTTGAGTTTTTTCTTGGAAAATAAATTATATTTTTAGAATAACAAAAATATAGGGGTTCTAGGACATCATAAGCTATACAGCAAGACTCCGTCTTGTACATGTTCTATATATGAAGATTTGTTATGTTTTAGTTGTTGTTTTTTAGAATTGATATATATATGAAGATTTGGTCTTCAAAAGAGGCAGTTATAAATCATTGCATATAGATAGCACTTCTGTTTCTTACCTTACTGCCATGTAGATCATTGACTCAGCATAGGGTCTATATTAGTAAGTGTCTCATTTCCAGTTGGTTAATGCATACTTAGTAGTAGCTGTTTATAGTCTTCCTTATCCTTTCAGTTAGGCAAAGCTGGCTAACAGCATGCTTCAAATCTCTTAGGTTCTTTTGAATATTTTTTCCTTGCTTTTTTTATATGCTAAGAGACACATGATAAAATTTTCTAGTCAAACCATTAATTTGTTAATTTCTTTCTATCCTTTGAGTATCTCCTTAATATATCTTATAGCTATTTAACCAAATACATACAAATTCAGATTTTGTTGTTTTATTTTCCCACATGTTTGATCATTTACCACTGTAAATATATTTTTTCTTTGTTAATACATTTCTTTTTCTCTCTTTTCTTGTTCTTGTCTTCTATGTGCCCTAATAGTATTTAAGTAACTCATTTATAGCTTCTGCTTGTTTAACCTCTCTATTATTTGTTTGGTTGTTTTAATCATATGAATTTTACTCTGAACAAACTTGCATCTTTTCACCACCTACTTTCTTGACTGTTCCATTCTTCTCCTTGCCTGCCTTCATCTTCATATTCACAGGCCTAGCTCCAGATCCTTGGGAAAAGAATCAGCTTCTTTCAGTAGCTAAATTTGTAGGGTAAGTCAAGTCTTGTATTTCCCACTCCTATCTCTGCCTCTTACCATCTTCATATACACAGAGCTAGCACCAGACCCATACACAAAATCGCCTGGTAACTTGCTTTTTCTGTCTCCCATCTTTCCTCTATAAACTGCCATGTCTACACTTATAGGTCTCCTCCAGACACATGGGTTTGAGACCATCTGTGTCTTGTTCAATTAAATAGCTCATCCACCAATTTTTCTTGGCATAGCTCTTCAGGCATAAGTCTCCTGCACTGGCCCAATGTTACACCAGAAGCACAACCAAAGTATGAAATACACATGCCCAAATCATCACTTAAATAACAGCAATATCCCAGACAACATATTGTCCATCAATATCACAAGTCCTATAGACCTGTTTTCTAATGACAATTATCTAGATGAATTTAAGGGCAAAAGATTTTAAAGAGCAACCGTAAAATTTATCAAAGAATTTAAGGAGTTTAAATGATGCATAAAGAAACACTTCATTTGGAATTCAGAAAGATAACAATAAATGCCTGAATTGTGTTCAATAAAATACAAATATGTGAATGAATGAAAGTAAAAAAAAAATTCAAAATTTTACTTAAGAAGTTACTAAGGAACTTGGAATACTAAAGAAAACTTAATTTGCAAATGGATTTACAAAACTCAGCAATCCAAAAAGAAAACTCAAGGGAGACCATCACAGGTAAAAATGGTCAAATAGAAGGTGAAATAATAGTTCTGGAAGTCAAAGTAAAGCAATTAAACCACAGAAACCAAGAATATAAACAAACAAACAAACAAAGAAAAACATGGGAAAGGAGCATTCAGGGAACAACATTTAATTATGAATTAACATTAATTAGAATTAACATTCTAATTATGGGCATAGATGAGAGATACAAATCCCAGGTAAATGGTATAGAAAGGATCTTCCACATGATTATAAAATAAAAATTCCTTGGACTAAAAAACTCATATCCATACAGATAAAAGAAGCACAGGGAAACCCAATTAGAGAAAGCCAGAAAAGAAACTCACCATAGCATATAATAATTCAACATTACTATACACAATTATAGCAACAACAACAAGAAGAACAACAACAACTACAAAAACAAAAATGTTGAAAACTGCAAGAGAAAAAAACCATAAATGATGTATAGAAAAAACATGCTTGAATAACAGTTGATTTCTTAATGAAAAACAACAAGAACATACTAAAATTACAGACCAACATCTCTGATGAAAATAGATTTAAAAGTTACCAATAAAATACTGCCCAACCAAGTACAAGCATATATCATGAAGATCATCCGCTATGGTCAACTTGTTATGGTTTAACACATAAGTCAATAAATATAATAAATTATATAAATGTACTTAAGGACAAATAATAGATGATCATCTTAATAGATGCAGAAAAAAATCATTGACAAATTTCAGCATGCTTTGCCAAAACCCAACATGCTTCCATAATAAAAGTTCTAGAAAAATTATGACTAGAGAGAATATTATTTAACGTAATGAAGATTATGTGTGACAAACCAACAATAACATTGACCGATTAGAGAAAAAACTTGAAGCAATACCTTTAAAATCAGGAGAGAGTAAGGGCTATGTACCATTTTCCACTCATTTTCTGTCAAGTTATTAGAGCAAAACATGGAATAAGAAGTCAAGGGAAAGAAATTAAAATGTACAAATGTGAAAAGAAGTAAAAATACCCATATTTGTAGACAATATCTGCTGTGTAGTAAACTTGCAAATCCAATCCTAGAACACACCAAAACCATCATCCACCATGATCAAGTATGTTTCATCCCAGAAATTCAGGCATGGTTCAATATACAAAAATCAATCAATGTAATCCATCATATGAACAAACTTTAAAAAAAAACCGATAATCACATTAAATGATGAAGAAAAAAAACATTCTTAAAATCCAATATCCCTGCTTGTTAAAGTTTTGAAGAGATCAGGGATTCAAGGCACATACCTAAGCACAATGAAGGCAATATGCAGCAAAACAATAGCCAACATCATATTAAACTGAGAGAAACATAAAGCAATCCCACTAAAGTCAAGGACAAGACAAAGCTGTCTACTTTCTCTGTATCTCTTCAATATAGTACTTGAAGTTCTGGCCAAAGCAATAAGACACCTAAGTAGATCAAGGGAATACAAATTGTAAAGAAGAAGTCAAAGTATTGCTATTTGCACATGATACGATGTATACATAACTGACCCCCCAAATTCTACCAGAGAAGTTCTACAGCTGACAAACACCTTCAGCAAAGTGGCTGAACAAAATTAACTAAAACAAAACAAAACAAAACAAAACAGAAGCCTTTGTTATACAAATGATAAGTAGGCTCAGAAAGACATCAGGTAAAGAACACCATTCACAATATCTACAAATATTATAAAATATCTTAGCATAACTCTAGCCATGCAAGTTATAGACCTATATGACAAGGACTTAAAGTCTCTGAGGAAAGAAACGGAAGATTTCCGAAGATGGAAAGATCTTCCATGCTCATGGATCAGTAGCATTAAAATAGTAAATAGTCCAAAAGTAGTCTACAGATTCAATGCAAGTCTCATTAAAGCTCTAACAAAATTCTTTACAGACCTTGAAAGAACTACTATGAACTTCATATGGAAAAACAAACAACAACAACAACAAAAAACCCAATCATACAAACAAAAAAATGAAGATAGCTAAAACAATCCTGTACAATAAAAAGACTTTTGGAAATATTATAATCCTTAATCTCAAGCTCTACTACAGAGTAATAGTAATAAAAACTGTATGGTATTGGTATATAAACAGACAAGTTGATCAATGGAATTGAACAGAAGACCCTGAAATAAACCCACATGCCTATGGATGCTTGATTTTTGATGAAGAAAGCAAAATTATCCAAAGGGAAAAAAAGAAAGCTTCTTCAACAAACAATGCTGGTCTAACTGGGTATTTGCTTGTAGAAAAATGCAAATAGATCCATATTCATCATGCTGAATAGAACTCAAGTTCAAGTGGATCAAAGACCTCAACATAAATCCAGATACATTAAATTTATTAAAAGAAGGCAGCAGAGCTCACTGAGTCCCGTGAAAGAGTAGGAGAAAGAATTGAGCAAGCCAGAGGGTCAAGAATACCATTGGAGGACATACAGAGTCAATTAGCCAGGGACCATGGATGCTCACAGGAACTGGACTACCAACCAAAGAGTGTGCAAGAGTTGGATCTATGACCACCACATGTTTGTAGCAGATGTGTGCAGCTTGCTGGTCATGTGGGTCCCCTAGCCATTGGAAATGGGGTTTTTCTCTGATTCAGTTGCCTGCCATTGGATCCTTTTTCCTTACTTGGACTGCTTAGTTGTTTAAATTTGGTTTTGTCATAGAATATCTTATGTTCTCCATCTATGGTGATTGAAAATTTTGCTGGGCATAGTAATGTAGGCTGACAACTCTGGTTTCTTAGGGTCTGCAACACATCTGTCCAGGATCTTCTGGATTTTTGAGTCTCTTTTCTGAAGTCTGCTATAATTCTGATAGGTCTGCCTGTATATGCTACTTGGCTTGTTTCCCTTGTGACTTTTAATATTCTTTGTTCTGTATATTTAGTGTTTTGATTATTTTGTGGTTTGAGGATTTTATTTTTTCTGGTCAAATCTATTTGGCTTTCTGTAAGCTTCTTGAGTGTTTATAACCATATTTTCCTTTAGGCAGGGAAATTTTCTTCTATGATTTTCCTGAACATATTTTCTGGACCTTTGAGCTGGGAATCTTCTTCTTCTATTCCTATTACACTTAAATTTAATCTTTTCATAGTGTCCCAAATTTCCTGGAATTTGTTTTTGTCATGAAATTTTAAATTTTGCATTTCTTTGAGAGATGTATCAATTTCTTCTATGGTATCTTCTAAGCTTGAGTTTCTATATTCTATCTCTTGTATTCAGTTGGTAATGCCACTGTCTTTTGCTCCTGTTCCCATTCCAAGGTTTTTCATTCCCAGGATGGTCTCAGTCTGTGTTTTCTTTATTGCTTCTATTTCTATTTTCAACTCTTGGGCAATTTTATTTATTCCAATTTTATTTATTCACCTTTTTGAATGTATTTTCCTGTATTTATTTAAGGTATTTTCTCATTTCCTCTAAAAGGGCCTTCATCATTATTATATAATTGGATTTAAGGTCATATTCTTGTGTGTTAGTTGTGTTATGATATCCAGGGCTTGTTGTAGTTGGATAGCTGTGCTCTGGTGATGTCATATTGCCCTGGCCCTTGTTGATTGTATTCTTAATCTGTCCTTTAGCCATCTTGTTGTTTGTAGTAGGATGTATGATCCTGAGGTCAGCAACACTATTCAGCAAGGAAGCGCTATCTATGGGCCAGACAATGGACTTCAGGGGGACTGTGTGTAATATACCTTTGGTAACTGTACATCAGGAAGACCTGATGGCTATGGATTGGTGGGGGATGTTTCCAAGCTTGTTGTTCCTAGATGCTTCCCACAGGCCTCCAAGGGGAAGCAGGGTGATCTTAGGCTCACAGAAGGCTCCTTGAGAAAGCAGGGCAAGTCCAGGGCCAAACAATAGAGGCCAGGGAACCACATGCAACTCACCTCTGCTGCCTATGCCTAAGATGGACCGGAATGGGGAAAGCATGCTTTTCACTTTAAGAGATACTGTTGCCAGATGCCATATTCTTGCCTGATGGCTGCTTTCTAGACACGTTAACGACATTTTTTTCATTTTGTTTTCTTGATTTTATGCTAAAGAGTTTGATATCAGTTGTATTGGACCTTCATTTTGTTTATTAAATTTTTTTATTTTTTTATTTTTTTTCTATTTCTTTCTTTTTTTTTTTTTGGATACTTTATTTACATTTCCAATGTTTCCCCCTTTCTAGGTCTCCTCTTTGGAAACCACCTATCCCCCCCCCCCCACCTCTATGAGGGAATTCCACCTCCCATCCACCCACCCACCCACTCCCATATTCCCACCTTGACATTCCCCTTTACTGGGGCCTCTCCTCCCCCTGATGGCCAACAAGGCCCTCCTCTGCCACATATGTGGTCCGAACCATGGGTCCCTCCATGTGTAGTTTTTGGTTGGTGGTCCAGCCTCCAGAAGGACGGGGGGGGGGGTGTCAGGCCAGTTGACACTGTTGCTCCCTCCATGGGTCTGCAGACTCCCTCAGCTCCTTCAGTCCCTTCTCCAACTCCTCCATTTGGGACCTCACTCTTAGATCAAATTCATCTTGAAATAGTTTTTCTTTCTTGTAAGTTTAGCAAGTTTACTAGGAGATGTCAGATATAGCTCCTATAGAGGTGTGTGTGTGTGTGTGTGTGTGTGTGTGTGTGTGTGTGTGTGTGTGTGTGTTTGCTTGTGTGTGCATGTGTGTGTACGGTAGGAACTCACCTCATTCCAGAACATTCACTACCAGGAACATTCTAGACATGGTGAGTGAGTCAATGACCCAGATAGGCTACCTGTGCTCACCACCCTAGCCTCAACTCTTCTCAGGTCACCCAAGCCTTGAAATGGCTTCTTAGTGACCAAAACTTCTTTTCATCCCACCTCTTTGCCTCTGGAACTGACCATATCTCAGTCTGCTCTCTAGGAGGGATCCTTTATACATCACATTTGACCTGAAGACCCAGATCCTCAACAACTGCCTGACTACAATCCTCTAGTTGCCTCCTTCATAGCAGATACCCAGGACCAGGCCAAGACACTGTCAAGAAAGTTTGCTGCAAGCTCTGAAACCCAGTTTAAGAAAGTAATATTACCTGTTATAGCATCAAAAGTGATACGTTAAGAGTAAGCCTAGACATATGACAGAAAACTTATGCACTAAAACTTTTTTTTTTTTTTTGTTACTTTATTTACATTTCCAATGTTTCCCCTTTTCTTGGTCTCCTCTTTGGAAACCCCCTATCCCCTCCCCTTCCCCGCCTCTGTGAGGGAATTCCTCCTCTCACCTACCCGTCCACCCATCCCCATAGTCCCACATTGACATTCCCCTTTACTGGGGCCTCTAGCACCCTCAGGCCCAAGGGCCTCTCCTTTCTCCCTGATGGCCATCTAGGTCATCCTCTGCCACATATGTAGTCCAAACCATGGGTCAATAGATGTGTATTCTTTGGTTGGTGGTCCGAATTCAAGGATGACCAGGGGGAATTCAGGCACATTGACGCTCTTGTTCCCTCCATGGGGCTACAAATTCCCTCAGCTCCTTCAGACCTTTCTCTAACCCCTCCATCTGGTACCTCACTCTCAGTCCAGCGGTTACTGTTAAGTGAAACTTGGACATTCTGAACTTTTGGACTAATATCCGGTTATCAGTGAGTACATACCATGTTCATTTTTTCTGACTGAGTTACCTCACTCAGGATGATATTTTCAAGTTCCATCCATTTGCCTGCAAATTTCATTAAGTCACTGTTTTTAATAGCTG
>CM052709.1:36236338-36275920 GCA_028551405.1 Uromys caudimaculatus | reverse complement strand
TTATCTCCTGGATAGTTTTATGCATTTCCTTTGTCTGTTTGATTGTGTTTTCTTGCACTTCTGCCTGTTTGATTGAGTTTTCCTGTAATTCTTTAATGGATTTTTGAATTTCCTCTTGAAAGGCTTCTCGTTGTTTATCCCTGTTCTCTTGTATTTCTTTAAGGGTGTTATTTATTTCTTTCTTAAAGTCTTCTATCATCATCATGAGAAATGATTTTAAATCTGAGTCTTGCTTTTCTGGTGTGTTGGGGTATCCAAGGCTTGCTGTGGTGGGAGAGCTGGGTTCTGATGGTGCCGAGTACTCTTGGTTTCTGTTCTTTATGTTCTTACCCTTGCCTTTTGCCATCTTGTTGACTCTGATGTTAGCTGATCTTACTGTGTTGTGGCTTGCCCCTCCTGCAGGCCTCTGTGTCAGTACTCCTTGAAGACCAGCTCTCTCTGAGAGGCGTTTGGGTTTGGAGATCCTGGCACTGGGTCTGCTCTGGGGTACAGAAGGAAATTGGAAAGATCTTGTCCCCAGCTGTCCCTTGGTTTCTATGCCCTGATGGCTCTGCAAGGGTCCCTCTTGGTCCAATGGGTTTGAGCAGAAGTGGTGGTTTTGCCTGTGCTCAAAGGTGTGTCAGCACTCCTGGGATACCCACTCTCTCCTGGAGCCTTGTGGCCCAGGCTGGGGTCCCCACGCACTGGCCCCTGGTAGCCCTGGTAGAGGTCTCCACCCTCAGGTGGGAACCTGAAGGTTCAGAGATTTTGTGTTCCCCAGATCTGGGCAGGTCCGGGTGAGAGGTGTTGCTCCTCTTTATCCCACTCACGGCTTTCCCAAGCTCCTGGGAGGGTAGCTTTTTCCGGTGCTCTTTGGCTATGGACTACTGGTAGCCCAGGTAGAGGTCTCCGCCCGCAGGTGGAAGCCTGAAGGTTCAGAGATTTTTTGTCCCCCGCTTCTCAGGACCTGGGTCCTGGCAGATCCGGGCGGGTCCGGGTGAGAGGTGCTGTTTCCCTTAACCCCACTCACTGCTTTCCCGAGCTCCTGGGAGGGTAGCTTTTTCCGGTGCTCGTTGGCTATGGACTCCTGGAGGCCCAGGCAGACGTCTCCTGCTTCAACCGCCCGCTGTTGGGATCCAGGGGTTTTCTATGCCCGCCTACCGCGGTCCCTGTGTCTCTCAGGTTCAGAGCAGTTCCTGGTGAGCTGTGGAGCTTGTCTTGGGCCCACTCCCGGCTTTTCCAAGCTGCTGGGAGGGTATCTTTGTCCCGGCGCTAATTTGCTATGGAGCCCTGTGGCCCAAGCTGAGGTCCCCATGCACTAAAACCTTAACAGACATTTCTGAATGTGTCTAAAAACACAACTACCTAAAATTAGCATGCTGTTGGCATTGATTGGAAGACTTTATCTTACCAAAATTTGTTAATGCTACTTACAGGGGTCAATACATTTTATACCATTCTTAATAAATAATTTCCCAACTGCATGCTTTACAGAAAGGAAAAAAAAAAAAACAAAAACCATGATTAAATTCCTATGTACTTTCAGGGACTCTGAATAACCAAACCACGCTTCAAAATAAATTCAATTATTTTCTTATATTTAGTGATATCAATATTATATATCAATGTTATAAATCTCTAGATCAAAACTGTGATAATGGTACATCATGGTTCAAAAAAGATTTGATATGTGCATGCCAATGAGTGCACTTATGTTTTTATCATACAGATAAAAGTCATAGAATTTATCATTCATAAATCTGTGAATCAATGTGGTAAGATTCATAAAATGAGAGGGAAAACTTTTTGATCTTGGTTTGGCAAAAGTTCTTCTATTTGGCACAAAGGTCACAGAAAATTAGTACAAAATTTGACTAATGGGTAAGCAGAAAACAGAAAATAAGAAGTGTTGATGAAAATGTGAAAAAATTGGAAGATGTATGCAATGTTGTTTGGAATCCTGAATGAAAATGTGGCTACTTGTATTCTTATGTTAACTTGTGTCCTCAAAACTGTTTTCATGAGAACATCTGCATCCATGTAGCTTCTGGGAACCTGTCCCAGTTGGTTCTGATTGGTAAATAAAGATGACACCAGCCAATGGCTGGGCAGGACAGACAGAGGAAGAATTTTTAAGATTCCTGGGCTAGGGACAGGAAGGAGAAGGAGATCTACCAAGCCCAGAGAGAGGAAGAAAGGAGATGCCATGCCTGAGGAGGTGCAGGAGACTGCATAGCCACCATGTACAAGCCATGTGAGTGCAGCCCACGGCCCAACTTGGTCCAGGGCAGCCAAGATAGAATATAAGATTTAGTAAGTAATAATTGGCAGGAGATGGATCAACTGCATGGAGATTAGGAAGTGCCCAGACATTGAGCTGATCAAGGCATATCAAAATATAAAGACTCTGTGTGTGTCTTCATTTGGAACCCAGAACATTGGGCTGAGTAGCAATGCACTGCAGGGGATTTATTTAATAATTTGCTACTACAGTCACCATGAAAAAGAGTGTGACTGTTCTCCAGATTAAAAAGACCATGATTATGCTGACTAGATTTATGCCAGCTTGATACAAACTATAGGCATTTGAGAGGAAGAAACATTGATTGAGAAAATGTCTCCAAAAGATTAGGCCATGGATCACCTTGTAAAGCATTTTCTTAATTAATGATTGAAAAAGAAGGCCCAGCCCAATATGCAGGCCCACCACCGGTCCTGGGTTTTATAAGAGAGCAGGTTTAGCAAGCTATTTGGAATGAACAAGTAAATATTACCTTTCCATGTCCTGGCTTACTGGTTTCTGCCCTTTGTGGAGTTCTGTCCTGACTTCCTCCTATGGTAAACAATATTATAAAAATATATGCTAAATAAATTCTCTCCCCACAACTTGTTTTGTGGTTCTGATCTTTCATAGCAGCAATGGAAATCCTAAGACAATCATTCTGTCCATTTTAGAAGCAGAGCGATACATACAAGCATATCAGTGCTTGGCCTCCTTTCTGCCCTCATAGAATCCAGGATTCCCAGCCCAAGGCTCCATCCAAAATGGACAGGGCTTCTTGCATCAATTACTGTAATTAGAGTGTTCCCTCAAAAACATTCTCTCAGGTGAGTCTAGATTATATAAATAAGTGTTCATATTGACAATTAATTGTGATTTCCTTTCTTCCCTTTCTCGTCCTTCTTATGCATCAAATATATAGCAAGATCACCTTCCCCATGAAAGCATCCCTGACGCTATGGAAAAGTTTTCTACATCCAGTGCTAATTGTCGTCTTGATTAGCATTTAATGACTCATATGTTTGTTGTAGATGTTTATGTCTGCCTTCCCTCTAAGAAAATAAACAAACTAAATAATGTTTATTGGTTGTTAAGTTTTTGCCAGCTATTGAGGGCTCTCTGCATTGAATGACATTGTACCACAAAATAGAATATTTCCCATGACTTTATCCTATATATACTGTTGTAGACATGGTAATAAATACTAGATTAGAGTTAGATGGTAGTAAAAGGTTGCAGTGTGACAGTGCCCAGTATAATGTCTACAAATTCAATATATTTTAAAACATGGAGGAAATAATTTGAGTGTTTGCACCATAAGGTCATGATCAGTGTCTGCAGACTTAGATGTGCTTGGCCCAATTTGCACATAAAACCAAGCATGTATGTCTCAAAGCATCACATGGTTCCACATAAACATACATGACTCTTATATATGAGTTAAGAGTAAAATTAAATTAAAATTTTCCAAACAGGAAAAAATTTAAAGTAAAATTTCCATAGTTTTATCTGTCATAAATCTGTGTATATCCCAAAGAGGTTTATAGCCAGATCTCAAAAGGACATCACACACATATCACACACACACACACACACACACACACACACACACACACACACACACACGCACACACATACACACACACAAACACACAAACACACTTATCTTAACATTATTTATGACACTAAAATTTAGAAGCAGCTCATCAATTTGTCATTTGACACAGAATTAAGGAACATATAAAATATGTATGTAATATAATAGTAGTAAACTTTACACTATAAGAAAATCTTATGACATAGATATACCTCGAGGCTATTTTGTTAATGAAATAAAGCGGTCAGAAAATGACAAATAATATGAGATTCTGGTTGTGTGGGTCATGTAGATTATGCAAATTCATAGTGACAGACAGCAGAATGATAGTAACCAGGGGCTGAAAAGAACATGATGAGGGCATGATTGATAAACCGGAACCAAACTTCAATTTTTCAAGAGGATTATATCCTAAAGCTATATCATACAATAGTGGGACTATATTTGGTATTACTGTATCTGAAGTGGGGTTAGACACATTTAAAGCATAATTTTAAAATTAATTTTGTTTTATTTTGTATTCATATATATTTATTCCTGTGTCTATGCATCTGTATGTATGTGTGCATGCAGAGGTCAGTGGATGGAATTTATTGTCATACTCTATCACTCTACCTAATTTACTTGAGGCAGTGTCTCTCACTGAACCTGGAGCTGGGCTATTGACCATGCAGCATATCTCAGTAACACGCTTGTCTATACTTCCCATAGCACTAAGGATACAGTCACATGTAGCCACACTCAGATTTTTTTTTTTATCATGGGTGCTAGGGATTTAAATTTAAGTCTTTCATTTTGCACAGCAAAATCTTTTAACTACTGAGCCATTGTCTCAGCATCTATTCAACATTCAAACAAATATGACTTTGAGGATTAAAAAGAAATAGGAATAGAGAAGTTACTATGGGATTCCTTGTATACAGAATGATTACTGAGGTACTAGATCTGCAAAGACAAAACATGATGTTTATAACAGAGCTTTTATAATGTAAGTACCCTGATGTGGATGCAGTGTGTCAGGATATCAGATGTAAAGGTACAGAGGAAACTCAAATCCTTAGGACTTGCGGCATCCTGAAACTCTGATCTGATTCAATATTCAGGGAACACATGGGAACTTAATGCAGTAGAAATAGTCTCAGAATTGAAATTGCAGCTGAGACCTGAAGCATAAAGCAGAGGAGCAACACCTGGCTTGCACATGCACCAAGAGAATCTGGTAGAAATTTGGATGTGTGCTTGCTGAACAGAATTGCACTAAAAGTGGACCATCTGACTGCTCCATATAGAAGGGATGACTTAACATAAGCAATAGATGGACACAGCCTGGCAAGTTAGAAGCTGAGCTTGTATTCTGTTCTGTTCAGTAAGAGGTAGAGGCTAAAATTGTTCTTCTCTCTTGATTGCTCTTGGGGAAATGGTGACTTTTGACAATTTAATCAATAGGATGGGACTGATTTTAGCAGCAGTAATGCACTGATGAATGTGAATGAAAGCTAGTGATCACAATTTTAGCATGAGATACGGACATTGCCTCATAACTTATCTTAGGAGTGGGCATTTCATTTTTTAATTGAGGTATAACGTCTTTCCAGGTAGCCAAGTGTGGCATCAATTTCAGCTGCTCCTGCCTCGGTCTTCAGAGTACTGGTATTAAGGATGTGTGGAACCATGTCCACTGTATATGTTTCAATATGTGAAAACAATGAATACTAATCAACTATACATGTTTGAAGTAGAAACTTCTGGATTCTGGGCACATAGGTGAAAGGATGTTTTGCTAAAGCAAACATGTAAAAGGACGCATGATGTATACAATATATAAATATGACCCTGCAGACGGTGGGACGTCAAGCATTAGTTTGCTTTGCTCTGCTTGCCTATTCTTCACTGACAAAACCCATGTATTGGTTTAACTTACATTGTGTTGCTTGTAGTGACTTCATAGAGAGAAACTCACCCCAGAACTTCTGAAGTTCCTGCAGTTTCTGGATGCTTCCTCAGGCTAGTTGGCAAGCCTCTTAGTTTCTTCTGAATTGAACTGCTCTTGCTGATTTGTGTGTGGTGTCTGCCAAGTGGAGTGGTCTGCAGCTGCTGACTCATTGTTGGTGTTTGCTAGTAGACTAGACTGAGAGAACTACTTCTAAACAGGTCCACTTCCCCCATATCCTAATAAGTTTTCTTTTCTACTACCTCTAGTCGGTGGTAGGCTAGAGTGGAAATTGAACTCTTATTAATGTAGATTTAAAAAATTATACTAGTATACATGTTTAACATGGGGAAAAAATTAGAGGATGAAGAGGCCAAACTGGAACAATAGCAAAGAGCATGTAACCCATATCAACAACTCTCTATAGATCTACTCCTCTCTTACAATTTGGCCATTTATAATGAGTTCACAATTTGTTTTACAATGCTTAAAGTTCAATAGAATAGTTCAGAGCAGGCTTGTTAGGCAGGACTCTGAAACATAAAGAAGAAGATTTGTAATGGACATACCTCTAATTTCAGCAGAGCCCAGTGATTTAATAATTATTTTGGTCATTTTCAGCTCTTAGGTCTCATTTTTAAGACTGAAGTAGCAGTGCAGATTCTTTGTCTGTTTTGCTTAGAGAAAGCTAAAATATAGTGATTATACCTTTTTGAGCCTTTTTATCCTTAGTGGGAGAGTAAGGTAGTTGAAGCCTTAATTCTTGCCATTAATGTGGGGCAGAGGCTCTGACTTGAAGGCAAGGTCATATCTAGAAATAAAGGATTCAACTTGAGAAGCACACATGGACCTTATTTTCTGGAGAAAGCTGGAACTCTGTGATTTTAATTTCAGCTTGCCAGACCATTTCCATTACTCTTCCAAATGTAAAATCTTTGTGACAACACTATAGTCATGTTCAGGATTCTTTTCTGAACATGATGTTTCTGAAACATTTTTCTCCTCACTTTCATATCCAGTTCCTCCCTCAGCATCGTCCAACCTCCACCCAGAGCTTTGTTATGTAAGTGCTCATCTCCTGGGTTAGCAAACTATCAATCGTTGTGTGTATATCTTAATGTCTATATGGGCTCTTGTTTTATGCAGTTAATTTGAAGAACCCAGAACATGAGGACATTTCTCAAGGCTTCCTTTTCCCTACAAATTAATTCCATTCCATCTGTGGTCTTAAATATTTTACAGAATACATTGTATGGTAACTGCTCATTTCCACAAGTCCACAACAATGTTACTCACACTTTTGGGGGTTTCATACTCTAACAACGATCCAATATGTCATAGTACATGCGCGTCATTGTTGTGTTGTTTGTGTTTCCCTCTGTTTACAGTTAGAAACTCAATGACAGCATTCTGCCCCTTTCATTTGCATTATTATAATGTTCTGTCTTATTCCTGCCATGTATGTACAGAATCTGGAGCAGAGGTAATGATAAAAATGTGTGTTTTTCAAAATGAAGTTTTTCAGGACATGAGAGTCTCACTCAATACTTTAAGGACAGCTTTATTTTAGTTCCTGACATCTGTGAAACTTAGGCAAATTATTAGTGTAGAAAAATGTTGAACTTTCCTATAAATCTCAATGAAGTCCAAAGCCTCATTAAAGTCACATGTAGGTGCTATTATCTGCCAGAAGTTAAAAACCTTTAAAATTGAAATTCATCTATAATTAGCATATTCTATTGTTGAACAAAAGTGTCAGAGGTCTCTCTGACACTAGACCCTGGGACAATTCAGCAATTTCCAATACCAGTTACAATACAGCATGTAGGAACTGGGGAGGAAATGGCTTGACAGGGCACTTTTCTTTTTTTTTTTAAGGAAAATTCTTACATAGATGGGAAATTTAGTGCCCATGCTGGCTACAATTGTCAGCTGGATAGGATCACATAGGAGACAACCTCAGGGAATGTCTATGAGTGTTTTTTCTAAATTGCCTTAATTGCGGCACGAACACTCACACTGAAAGTGAGTGGCAGTATTCCAGGGGCTGGTGCTCAGGACTGAATGTAAGTGGGAAGTGAGCTGAGCATGCGGTAGAATGGGACTTCATGCCTCATGTTCCTGCTGTCACACATTCCCCATCGTGGTGAGCTAGACTCTCAAACCACGGAGTCAAAATAAAGCTTTCTTTTTCTCCCTGAAATTTTTGTCAGGATTTTTGTCTTATAAATGAAAGAAACAAATGTTTGTGGGGTTAAAAGTTCATATATTATATTTAGTTTGGCCAGGTCACATCACCTTCATATTTATGCAATGTATCTCAAACACACTCCTGAACAGGAATCTGTGTATGAAAAAAGAAGACTGTTAACTTATCAGTACTGATTAGTTAAAGAAAAATTATACCATGTTTTGGGGAAAAGATCTCAGCTAGGTGTAGGAAATTGTTACCATGATTATATGTTAAACTGAAATCAGAAGAAAAGCATTTGCATAGGAAACATTACCGAGTGTAACTAGTTAACCTTTGTGGGCACACAGGACTCATGCCTGATGACTTTGTACATGTCTCTGGGATAATAGGCAATGTGTGTCTTGGGGATTGCTGGACAGGCATGCAAGTTCTCATACAAAAACAGAGTTAAACTGGAGTTATTTCTAGGCCTTTGTGAGAGCCTAGAGGGAATATAGACAGCAACTCATCCTACACGGTCACTAATGTTCATATCACTGGGTATCTGCTTAGCCTTTGATGAAAGTGCTTGTTTTAAACACTGGAATGCAGGCTTCTCTTAGACTCAGATGGATTGTCTTCCTCCAGATCCCTCTGCAATCCTCGGGCCTGTCTCTAGATAAGATGAAGGAGTTACAAGGCTGTTTCAGGAGCAAAAGATAGAAACAAGGTTAACAACCTGTTTCCTGGGAATTAACTCCTGGGCCTGTCACATAAGGACCATAGTGAAAAGTCACCAAAGCTAGGAATTGTGGAGTCAGGGCCATTTCAAGTCTAAAGACAAGGCTAGTCACAAGTTCTCTGCTTATGTGCATGTTTTTACTCCTTTCAAAATCCCTTCTGGTCTTAAGACACATAAGTGTTTTATTTTATTTAGATCTCAAAGCTCACACAAAAGTAATTCTGTTTGTGATTTTCTCCAAAATCATTAATGTTACTGATTTATTTGAAGTGAGGGAACTCCTAGTCCATCCTCTTGCTTGTATCCACTATTACTTGCTTGTATTCTTAATTGCTATTGATAAAAATAGCCATGATCCACTGACAGAAAAAGAACCATTACTAACAACGTTTTACTAGCCTGAAACATAAAATAACATGTGTAATAGTGTAAGAACAACTAGCTGAAATCTCAGTCTAGACCAATTCAACACCAAAGATAGAAATTAGTGACTTCTTTCTTAACAGTTAAACTCTTTTACTGGTGGCTTGTATATTTTTACATGAAGATATTTAGTGGAACTTTAAGTTCACAGTGAATGAGAGGAAGGTACAAATGTTTGCCTAGACACATTCATGACATACAGAGGGAAAAAAAGCAAAAGATAAACATGAGAAATACATATAGATGCAGAGGCATACACATTCATATGCACAGAAATCCCATAACAACATAAAACCAGAAGACATAATAAATACATGAAGAAACTGTAAGGTATTAAATTAAATTAGAATGTCTTGAGAAAACATTATAATACAAAGAACATCCAAAGACACCACTGAATCTGTTTTGTGTTGGTCAACTACATGTGGGCTTGAGGTCTGCTCTTTGTATCACCTGTGGACTCAATGGAAGAAGAATAAATTTTTATTGGTGAGTGTTTTTCAAAAATAGGTATCTTTTGGGTTACACATGGAGTTTGTATGCACTTTCTGGCCCAGACCCATGCAAGCTCTGTACATGTCAGTCCTGCTGTATTTAGAGACCCTTGCTTCCTTGCTGTCATTTATCACCTCTGGCTCTTGCAATTGTTCTACCTTCTCAGGGTTTCCTGACCCCTGAGGGGAGGGATTTGGTGGCGCCATCCCATTTAAACTGAGTGTTTCAATGTCTCTATTTCTCTGCACAGTGTCCTTCTGTGAGTCTTTATATTTGTTTCAATCTACTTAGGAGGGAGCTTCTCTTGAAACAATACTTTTTTGTCTACTTTATTGGACTCATATCTACCATTATCTCCAACCCAGTTGCTTCTAACCCCCCAAAACTAGGTAAGGAAGAAAGATTAGAAGGTAAAGGGGACATAGGTGTCTTTAGAAAAGGAGCCTTGGGGGCAAGTCAAGTCATCATTGTCAGGGTTTCTCAAATCTGAAACTAGAAATCCATAAAATAGCAAAAGAAATCAGCCACTACCAAAAGCAACCAGAAAAGTCAACATCAGAAACCAGAAGCAGTAGGACCAGCAGGAGGATCAGTAGCATCAGGAGCCTCTCAGGACTCCAACATTTTTATACCCTCTCTAGAGACCCTGGAATTCCAAACATAAACTATCTTCAGCTAGCAGAATCACTCCCCTGCCAGAGCAGGAAACAAGTCATATTTAGCGATTATGGACAATTTGAAGTAGACCCATAACCCACTCCTGAGATTAAAACAAAAACATATTCACATAACATAACTGACTTTTTTAAGAAACCAAAATTCTTACTTTATTCTCAGATGATGTCTGAGCAAAGTACTGATCTATGAATATAGCAGCTCTAAGATCAACAATTGACAAATGAAACTGAAAAACTTCTGTAAATCAAAGGACACTGTCAATAGTACAAAACAGCAACCTACAGATTGGGAAAAGATCTTTACCAACTCCACTTTTGATGAGGGCTAATATCTCAAATATAAAAACAACTAAAGAAGTTAGACTCCAGAAAACCAAATAACCCAATTTAAAAAATGGGGTACAGTGTGGGGTGTAAAACCATGCCAGGATGTTTGAGCAGATCAAACTCAGGTTATACAGTGGGCACACACCTGAGGCCTAGGTGACTGCCAGCTCTCTGCCAGACTCCTGACTTGGAACACATGCTACAACTTTAAAATGTGGATATTTGTGCTGGATTCCCTGCAAGGCGTCAGCACTGACATCTTCCTTGTACCATCTGTGATCCATCTTCTGGTTCAGACCTGTTATCAAAATCCCAGATGCCTGAAGCCATCATCAACCACAAAGTGAGAACCTGAGTCCAATTCCCTGCCTATTGACCTGGGCAAACCCAGCATCAGAGAGCTCCATCTTGACCTCTCTGCACTCCATTCTCTGTGCCACATTCCACCTGCATACCTGGAGACCTACTGCTGCCCAGCACAAACAGAGACCTGCAAACGTCAAGGACTACCAGCTCTATTTTCATTCCTTGAGGCCTGCAACCAGCCATGACATCTAGCAGCCTGAAGCCATAAGGGACTACCAGCTCTGCCTGCATTCCTGGAAGTATGCTACCACCAGGACAACCAACTCTACCTGAAATGCCAGAGGCATGCTGATATCAGGGACTATCAAATCTACCTACAGCCCCAGAGTCCTGATCCTATCATGTATTACCAGAACTGCCAATACAAAGGACAGATGGCTAACATTCAGCATAAGAGCACAATCAATAAAAGTTCAGGCAATATGGTACCTCCAGAACCCAGATTTCCTACTATAGCAAGCCCTGACTATCTTAACACACCTGAGTCATGAGAAAATGACCTTAACACTAATTTTATGAAGATAAAGGCCTTTCAAGAGGAAATGAATAAATCCCTTAAAGAAATACAGGAAACTATCAAACATAGAGGCTTTAAAGAGAAAATTAATACACATAAATAAATACAGGAAATACATCCAAACAGATGACAGAAATGAATAAAATTGTTCAAGATCTGAAAAGGAAAATAGAATCATTAAAGAAAAGATAAACTGAAACAATCCTGGAGATAGAAAACCTAAGAGAGAGAACAGGAATCATGACAGAGTCATCACCAACAGAAAACAAGAGGTAGAAGAGAGAACCTAGGCTTAAATGATGGCAAAATGAAATTGATACATTCACCAAAGAAAAGAAAAGCTAAAAAGTTTCTAACACAAACATCCAGGAAATATGAGACTCCATGAAAAGATCAAACTTCAGGATAATGGCAATAGAAGGAGAAGACTCCCAACTTAAAGGCCCAGAAATTACCTTTAAAAAATGTTTCCTAACCTTAAAAAGAGATACCTGTGAACATACAAGAAGCTTACAGAACATCAAATAGAGTGGACAAGAAGAGAAAACACTCCCACAATATAACAATCAGAACATTAAATGTACAGAACAAAGCAAGAATATTAAAAGATAGAATGAATAAAGACCAAGTAATATATACAATAAAACCTATTAAAATTATACCACACTTCTGATAAAAGACTTTTAAGAGCAGAGGAGTCTTGGCAGATGTATTACAGTCTCCCACAGATCACAAAAGCCAAACCAGACAACTATATGCAGCCAAACTTTGAATCACCATAGATAGAAAATATAAGATATTCCATGACAAAACCAAATGTAAAGAATGCCTATCCACAAATCCTGTCCCATAGAAGATACTAGAAGAAAAATTTTAAACCAAGGAGGTTAACTACAGCCCCCCCCAAAACCACAAGAAATAGATAATTTCACAGCAGCAAAACCAAAAGAAGTGAAATACACACACATGCACATGCACACACACACACACACACACACACACACACACACACAATACTTCCACCAACATCAAAATAACAGGAACTAACAATTATTAGTCATTAATATCTCTCAACGTCAATGAACTCAATTCACCAATAAAAAGATACAAGGTGCCAGAGTGGATGCAAAAACATGATTAATCATTCTGCTGCATACACGAAACATACTTCAGCAACAAAGATAGACATTATCTCAGAATAAAGTACTTGAAAAAGGTTTTCCAAGAGAATAGACCCAAGAAACAAGCTGGAGTAGCCATGCTAATATCAAATAAAATAGACTTTCAACCAAATGTAATCAAGAGATATGGAAGGATACTTCATACTTGAAAAAAACAATACCACCAAGATCACATCTCAATTCTGAACATGTATGCCTCAAATGCAAGGGCACCCATATTTGTAAAAGAAACCTTACTAAAGCTTAAATCACACATCAAAGCCTACACATTTGTAGTGGAGACATTAACACCCATTTTCACCAACTGACCAGTTTCTAGACAGAAACTAAACAGGGAAATACTGAAACTAACAGAGGGTATGAATCAAGTTGACCTAATAGATATCTAGAGAGCATTTTATTCAAACACGAAAGTTATACTTTCTCTTCACCACCTCACGGAACCTTCTTCAAAATTGGCCATGTACTTGATCACAAAGCAAGGCTGAATAGATACAAGAAAATTAAAATAACTTCTGTTATCCTGTCACACCACCATGGATTAGAGCTACACTTCAACAACATCAGAAACTACAGAAAACCTACATGCTCATAGAAACAGAAAAACTTTCTACTCAATAATCACTGAATCAGGGAAGACATAAAAAATTAAATGAAAGATTTTCTAGAATTTAATGAAAATGAGGGCACAACATTTCAAAACTTATGTGACACAGTGAAAGCTTTGCTAATAGGATAGTCAAAGCACTAGGTGCCTTCATAAAGAAATTGGAGAGTTCTTACAATAACTATTTAAAAGTATGTCTTAAAGATCTGGGAAGGAAAGAAAAGAAAACAACCCAGAGGAGTAGTAAACAGCTGGAAATAATCAAACTTGGGGGTGAAATCAATCAATTAGAAACAAAGAAAACAATACAAAGAATCAATGAAACAAAGAACTGATTTTCTGAGAAAATCAAAGATTGGCAAATCTTTAGTCAAACTAACTAAAAGACAAAGAAACATTATGCAAATTAACACGATCAAAAATGAAAGGGGAGATATAACAACTGGCACAAAGAAAAATGCAAAGACTGATTATGTCTTACTTCAAAAACCAGTACTCTACAAAATTGGAAAATTTAAATGAAATGGATGATTTTCTAGACAGATACCACCTACCAAATTTAAATCAAGATCAGGAAAACTATCTAAATAATCCTGTAAGCACTAAGGAAATAGAAACAGTTATTAAAACTCTCCCAACCCAAAAAACCAAGTCATATGGTTTTAGTGAAGAATTCTGCCAGACTTTGAAAGAAGACCTTAATTAATACTTCTCAAACTATTCCAGAAACTAGAAACTTAAGGAACATTGCCAAACTTATTCTATGCATGGCACAATTACCCTGATACCTAAATCACACAAAGACTGAATAAAGAAAGAGAATTTCAGACCAATTTCCCTCATAAACATTGAGGATAAAATACTCAATAAAAGCCGGGCAGTGGTAGCGCGCGCCTTTAATCCCATCACTCGGGAGGCAGAGGCAGGCGGATTTCTGAGTTCGAGGCCAGCCTGGTCTACAGAGTGAGTTCCAGGACAGCCAGGGTTACACGGAGAAACCCTGTCTCGAAAAAAACAAAACAAAAAACAAAAGACAAAAATACTCAATAAAAGACCTGGACACTGGATTTAAGGGAAAAAAAATCATTCATCATGAGCAAGTGGTCATTATCCCAGGGATCCACAAGTGGTTCAATATACAAATCTCCATAATGTAATTCACCAAATAAAGAAACCAAAAGAAAGAAAATCACATAACTGTCTTCTTAGATGCTGAAAAAGCCTTTGCCACAATTCCAAACCCTTTCAAGTTAAAAATATTGGATAGATCAGAGATACAAGGAGCATTCCTAAATACAATATAGCAACCCAATAGACAACAACAAATTAAATGCAGAGATATTAAAACAATTCTGGAAATTGCCTGTCCACCCAGAAACATGCACCCTTTCCAGTTCCTACCTGTACTGGGAGTTGGAACTGAACCCACACTGCCCACACCACAGTTGCAGCTTGACTCCCCAGGTATTCTGACACATCCAGGATCCCAGGCTCACAGGCTCATAGGCTCACAGGAAGGACAGGCTCCAGTAAGAGACAGGGAGGACAAATGACACCAGAGATAACCAGATGGCAAAGGGCAAGTGTAAGAACATAAGCAACATAAATCAACTGGACTTGGCAATATCAAAACCCAGTTCTCCCACCAAAGCAAGTCCTGGGTACTGCAACATACCAATAAGGCAAGACACAGATCTAAACTCCACTTTTTGTGAAGTTTATAGAGGACTTTAAGAAGGACATAAACAACTCCCTTAAAGATATGTAAGAGAACACAAGTAAACAAGTAGAAGGACTTAAAGAAGAAATGCATAAATCCCTTAAAATATTACAGAACAGAAACAAACAAATGAAGGAATTGAACAAAACTGTTCAGTATGTAAAAATGGAATCATTAAAGAAAACTCAAAGGGAGACAGAAATGGAGATAGAAATCCTAGGAAAGAGAACAAGAGTCACAGATGCAAGCATCACCAACAGGATACAAGAGATGGAAGAGAGAATCTCAGGGACAGAAGATAAAATAGAAGACATCGATACAACAGAAGAGGAAATTACAAAAAACAAAAAGCTCCTATCTCAAAACATTCAAGAAATTCAGGACACAAAGACCAAACCTGAGAATAATAGGTACAGAAGAGAGTGAAGATTCCCAACTCAAAGGGTCAAAAAACATCTTCAACAAAATTATAGAAGAAAACTTTCCTAACCTAAAGAAAGAAATGCCTATAAACATACAAGAAGCTTACAGAACACCAAACAGATGGGACCAGAAAAGAAATTCCTTTTATCACATAATAATTAAAACACCAGATGTGCAGAACAAAGAAAGAATATTGAAAGCAGCAAGAGAAAATAGGTCAAGTAACATATAAAGGCAGACCTATAAGAATCATACCAGACTTCTCAACAGAGACTATAAAAGCTAGAAGACCCTGGGCAGATGTCATATAGATCCTAAGAGAAAAAACCTGCTAGCCCATGCTACTATAACTAGCAAAACCTGCAGTTACCATAAATAGGGCAACCAACATTTTCCATGACAAAACCAAATACAAACAATATCTTTCCACTAATCCAGCACTACAGAGAATAATAGAAGGAAAAGTTCAACACAAGGAGGGAAACTACACCCAAGAAAAAGCAAGCAATTAATATTTTCACAACAAAACCAAAAGAAGAGAAACACATAAACATAATTCCACCTCTAATACCAAAAATAACAAGATCCAACAATCATAGCTTGCTAATATCTCTCGACTTCAAAGGACTTAATTCCCCGTTAAAAAGGCATAAGCTAACAGACTGAATACGTAAACAGGATCCAGTATTTTGCTCCGTACAGAAAACATACTTCAGGGACAAAGAAAGACATTATCTCAAAGTAAAAGAATGGGAAAAAGTTTTTTTTCCAAGCAAATGGTTCCAAGCAACAAGCTAGAATAGCCATTCTAATATCCAACAAAATACACTTTCAACCAAAAGTTATCAAAAAAGATGGAGAAGGATACTACATACTCATTAAAGGAAAAATCCACCAAGATGAACTCTCAATTGTGAATATATATGCCCCAAATACAGGGGCACCCACATTTGTAAAAGAAATATTACTAAAACTCAAAGCACACATTGAACTTCACAAAATAATAGTAGGTGATTTTAACACCCCACTCTCACCAATGGACAAATCATGGAAACAAACTAAACAGACACAGTGAAACTAACAGAAATTATGAACCAAATGGATTTAACAGATAACTTTAGAACATTTCATCCTAAAACAAAAGAATATACCTTCTTCTAAGCACCTCATGGTACCTTCTAAAAAATTGACCATATACTTCTACACAAAACAAACCTCAACAGATATAAGAACATTAAATTAATCTCACGTATTCTATCAGACCATCATGGACTAAGACTGGTCTTCAATAGCAACAAAAACAACAGAAATCCCACATATACATGGAAGCTGAACTACAATCTACTAAATGATAACTTGTTCATGGAAGAAATAAAGAAATTAAAGATTTCTTAGAATTCAATGAAAATGATGGTATCACATATCCAAACTTACGGGACACAATGAAAGCAATGCTATGAGGAAAACTCATAACCCTGAGTGCCTCCAAAAAGAAACTGGAAAGATCATATCTTAACTGCTTAACAGCTTATCTGAAAGCTGTAGATAAAAAAGAAGCTAATACACACAAGAGGAGTTGACAGCAGGAAATAATCAAATTCAGGGCTAAAATCAACCAAGTAGAAACAAAAAGAACTACACAAAGAATTAACAAATCTAGGAGCTGGTTCTTTGAAAAAATAAAAAAGACAGATAAACCCTTAGCCTGACTAAGCAGAGAGCATAGAGACAGTATCCAAATTAACAACATCGGGAATCAAAATGAAGACATAATAACAGAAACTCAGGAAATTCAAAATAGAATGAAAGATTACTACAAAAGTCTAAACTCAACAAAACTGGAAAACCTGGATGAAATGAAGGATTTTCTAGAAAGATACCAGGTACCAAAGTCAAATCAGCATCAGATAAATCATATAACCCCAAAGGAAATAGAAGCAGTCATTAGAGATCTCCCAACCAAAAAAAGCCCAGGATGTGAAGAAATCTATCAGACCTTCAAAGAAAATCTAGTATGAATAAATCTCAAACTATTCCATAAAATATAAACAGAAATAACACTACCCAATTCTTTCTATGAAGCCACAGTTACCCTGATGGCTAAATCACAAAAAGACTGAACAAAGAAAGATAACTACAGACCACTTTCCCTTATGAATACCGATGCAAAAATACTCAATAAAATCCTTGCAAACCAGATCCAATAACACATCAAAATGATCATCTACCAATATCAAGTTGGCTACATCCCAGGAATGCAAGGATGGATTGTACAAAATATGGAAATCCAACACTGTAATCCATTATATAAAAAAATCTAAAACAAAAAAAAATGACATGATCATCTCATTAGAAGCAGAAAATGCCTTTGACAAAACACAAAACCCATTCATGTTAAAATTATTGGTGAGATCAGTTCAAGGTGCATACCTAAATATAATAAAGGCAATATACATCAAACCAATCGCCAACACCAAACTAAATGGAGAAAAACTCAAAACAATCCCATTAAAATCAGGGAAAAGGCAAGGCTGCCTACTTTCTCTCTACATATTCAATATAGTACTTGAAGTTCTAACCGGAGTGATTAGACAATAAAAAGAAATCAAAGGGATACAGATTGGGAGGGAATAACTCAAGATCTCACTATTTGCAGATGATATGATGATATACATAAGTGACCCCAAAAATTCTACCAGAGTTTCTACAGCTAAAAGACAACTTCAGCAAAATGGTTGGATATAAAATTAACTCAAACAAATCAGTAGCATTTCTCTTCTCAAAGGATGAAAGGGCTGAGAAAGAAATTAAGAAAATGACATTCTTCACAATAGCCACAAATAATAGAAAAAAACCTGGTGTGATGCTAGCCAGGCAAGTGAAAGATCTGTATGACAAGAGTTTCAAATCGTTAAAGAAATAAATCGGAGAAAACCTTAGAAGATGGAAAGATTTCCCATGCTTGTGGATTGGTAGGATTACTATAGTAAAAGTGGCCACATTGCCAAAAGCAATCTGCAGATTCAATGCAGTCTCCATCAAAATTCCAACTCAATTCTTCATAGAGTTAGAATGAGCAATTCTCTAATTCATTTGGAACAACAATAAAACATAGTATAGCAAAACTATTCTCAACAATAAAAGAACTTCTGGGGAATCACCATCCCTGACCTCAAGCTGTATTGCAGAGCAATAGTGATTAAAAACTGATTGGTATTCATACATTGACAGGCAAGTGGATCAATGGAATAAAATTAAAGATCCAAAGTTGAACCCACACACCTACGGTCACTTCGTCTTGGACAAAAGTGCTAAAACCATCCTGTGGAAAAAATACAACATTTTCATCAAATGGTTCTGGTTCAAGTGGCAGTCACCATGTAGAAGAATGTACATTGATCCATTCTTATCTCCTTGTACAAAGCTCAACTCTAAGTGGATCAAGGACCTCCACATAAAACCAGATACACTGAAACTAGTAGAAGAGAAAGGGAAAGAGTCTAAAACACATGGGCACAGGGGAAATTTTCCCGAACAGAACACCAATAGCTTATGCTCTAAAATCAACACTGGACAAATAAGCAAAATTGCAAAGCTCCTGTAGGGCAAAGGACACTGTTAATAGGACAAAATGACAACCTACAGATTGGGAAAAAAATCTTTACCAACCCTACAACTGTTAGAGGGCTAATATCCAAAATATACAATGAACACAAGTAGTTAGACTCCAGAGTACCCTATTAAAAATGGAGTACAGAGCTAAACATAGAATTCTCAACTGAGGAAACTTGAAGGACTGAGAAGCACCTAAAAAATGTTCAACATCCCTAGTCATCAGGGAAATGCATATCAAAACAACTCTGAATTTCTACCTCACACCAGTCAGAATGGCTAAGATCAAAAACTCAGGTGACAGCAGATGCTGACGAGGATGTGGAGAAAGTGGAACACTCCTCCATTGTTGGTGGGATTGCAAGCTGGTACAACCACTCTGGAAATTGGACATAGTATTACCTGAGGACCCAGTTAAACCACTCCTGGTCATATACCCAAAAGATTCTCCAACATATAACAAGGACACATGCTCCACTATGTTCATACCAGTCTTATTTATAATTGCCATAAGCTGGAAACAACCCAGATTTCCTTCAAGAAAGGAATGAATATAGAAAATGTGGTACATTTACACAATGGAATACTACTCAGCTATTAAAACACAATGACTTCATGAAATTCTTAGGCAAATGGATGGAACTAGAAAATATCATCCTGAGTGAGGTAACCAAATCACAAAAGAACACACAGGACACCAAGCCCACCCACTATTCAGGATGTCAAGAAGTACATGCTGACAGGAGCCTGATATGTCTGTCTCCTGACAGGTTCTACTAGAGCCTGACAAATACAGAGGTGGATGCTCACAGCCAACCATTGGACTAAGCATAGGGCCCCTAATAGAGGAGTTAGAGAAAGGACTGAAGGAGCTGAAAAGGTTAATAACCACATAGGAAGAACAACAGTATCAACCAACCAGATCCTCCAGAGCTCTCAGGGACTAAACCACCAATAACAGAGTACACATGGAGGGACCCATGGCTCCAGCAGCATATGTAGCAGAGGATGGCCTTGTCAAGCACCAATAGGAGGAGAGTACCTTGGTCCTGTGAAGGCTCCATGACCCAGTGTAGGGTAATGCCAGGGTGGGGAGGCAGGAGTGGGTGGATGGGAGAGCACCTACCCTCACAGAAGCAAGGGAAGAGGGGGAAGGGATAGGGGTTTTCTGGAAGGGAAACCAGGAAATGGGATAATATTGGAAATGTAAATAAGTAAAATAAATAAATTAATTAAAGGAAAAATAAAGAAAAATGCAATAGGTCCACATTTATCACCCTGCACAAAACTCAAGTCCAAATGAATCAAGGACCTTAACATAAACCCAGATACACTAAATCTCATAGAAGAGTAAGTGCAAAATAGCCTTGAACATATTGGTACAGGAGATAGTTTCCTGATCAAAGCACCATTGGCTCAAGTTCTAAGATTAACAATTGATAAATGGGATCTCATGAAACTGAAAAGCCTCTCTAAGGCAAAGAACACTGACAATATGACAAAAGGGCTCCCTGAAGATTGGGAAAAAAAATCTTCACTAACCATACATCTGACAGAGGGTTAATATCCAAAATATATACAGAACTCAAGAAACCATACAGCAACAACCCAAATGGAAAAAATGTTACAAAGCTAAACAGAGAATTCTCAACAAAGAAACGTAGAATGGTAGAGAAGCAACTTAAATGTTCAACATCCTTTGTCATAAGGGAAATTCAAATCAAAATGATCCTGAATTTCTAGCTTACATGGCTAAGATCAAAAATTCAAGCAATAGCACATGCTGGTGAGGATGTGGCAAATGGGAAACATTTCTCCATTACTGGTGGGAATGCAAACTTATACAACCACTCTGGAAATTAATCTGTCAGTTTTTCAGAAAATTGGAAATAGTTCTAACTGAAGAACCAACCATACTGGTTCTGAGCATATGCCCCCAAAATGCTCCTCACACCACACAGACATGTGCACCACTATGTTCATAGCAGTTTTATTTGTAATAGCCAGAAACTGGAAACAACCCAGCTGTCTATCAACAGAAAAATGGATACAGAAAACGTGGTTCATTTATACAATAGGGTACTATTCAGCTATTTAAAACAAGGATGAATTTTGCAGGTAAATGAGTGGAAGTAAAAAATATCCATAGTATGGTAACTCAGACCCCCCAAAATATGCATGGTATCCACTCACTGATAAGTGGATATTAGACATAAAGTACCCAATACCCATAATATACCCCTCAGTGGAGAGATAATGACACCAACACACCCACAAAACTTTTGACCCAAAATTTGTCCTGTCTAGAAGTAATTCAGGGACAAAGATAGAACAGAGATTGAAGGAATGGCCAAACAATAACCAGTCAAACTTGAGACCCATCCTGTGTACAAGCACCAGTCCCTAACAAAATTAATGATATTCTATTGTGCTTACAGACAGGAGCCTAGCATAATCATCTTCTGAGATGTTCTACCAAGCAGCTGACTGAAACATATGCAGATACCCACAGCCAAACATTGGACAGAGGTCAGGGAACATTATAGAAGAGTTAGGGGAAGGAATAAAGGCCCTGAATGGGATAGGATGACCAACAGTGTCAACCAACTTGGAACCTTGGGAGCTTTCAGGGAAAGCCACCAACCAATGAGCACACATGGGCCAGACTGAGGTCTGAGGCACATATATAGCTGAGGGCTCTCCTGTTTTGGTTCACTGGGAGAAGATACACCTAATCCTGCAAAGACCTGATGATCCAGGGTGGCAGGGATACCCAAAGGTGGCCCACCCAATCAGAGGCAAAGGGAATGAGGGAGAGGGGAAGGGATTCTGTGAGGAGGGACATAAATAAATAAATAACTTTAGAAAATAGACAAGAAACAACTCATTTTAAAAGGTGGAGGAATTGATTAAAAACACGTTCTACATTTGCATAAGTAAATTAACAGCAACTCTGAGGCCATTTGGAGACTTTTGTAGGCATTAAACAAAGATGTAAATAATTAGCATGAAATCTGATAATGAATTTTTCTTTCAGCCCAAGAAATACCAATAATTCATTTTAATCTCTATCAGCACATACAAATCTGAAGGAGAATTTAAAATCTTTATATGACTGGCATGTCACCATTATGAGCCTAACTGAAATCATAGATTTTTCTGTCTCTTCTTGTGGGTATGGGGATGGAGGACAATTTAGAGACTTTGTGATCAGGATAGAAAATGCTTTGCTATAATCTTAGTGATTACATGATTTTTTTTGCCAGAAAACAGAGAAGGTTGAGGCCAATTCTTTAAAGGGTGCTCACGTATAACGTTGTCAAAACCAGAAAAATTTAAAGACCTGAAGCTCATTCATTCATTTTGAGTATAATATACAGCTTCCTAAAAGACAGGTTCTCCAGGAGAAACTATTTTGAGTTTGGCTCAGCTGGAAACTTCTGTATATCTCTGACTTTATGCTAGTTTCAAGCTGTATCTTGGTGCTTGCTGTGTTGTCTGTTATCTTACTGTGATGCTGTGCTTACTCACTTTGTCTTTATGTTACACCCTGTGGGCCAAGAAATATTTCTTAATTTTCATTCTGAGTCTCCAGTTATGCTGTGTGGGAGTTCTATCTCCTTATAGATCTGCCTATTAGATTTCTTTCCATTCATACTTCACGAAACATGGGAGTGGTTAGTCACATAAATTAAGAGAGAAAGTGTGTTGACCATGGCTACTAAGCATGTCATTTATGTTAAATACTAATGACATTTGTTGTTACTGGACTAAATCATGCCTCATAAAGTCCTAGTTTTATTTTATTTTCCACCTATGGCTCCCTGGAATCCTGTTTTCCTGTTTTTTTTGCCACAGAGGCAAAGATATTCATTCACAAATATTTGAAATCTTAACAGATATGAGTATGGTAAAGCTCATTAATTGGTAAAGTCTTTTTTCCCCTTGCCTTTCAGAGAAGGTTACAGTTCCATATAAGCAATCCTTCCTAAAATAGAAATTCCTTCCTGTGAATAGTTAAAATCAATTAAACATGAACCTACTTTCAATTAATTTCTTTTATTTTAGGAAAATCACTCATAAACAACAGAAAAGCTAGGGAAACAAATCATTGAAGATTTTTAGAACATAAGGACTAGTTCAGGTTGTACAAACTGAGTTTGTACTGCACAGAGAGAAAAGGTTATGTCATGATATACACAGGGGCCATTTGGTTAAAAAACTTAAAACAAGGCTAGAAAATTACAGTTACTGGCTGTTCTTTTTCTTCTCTTTTGACTTTCTTGGTCTTTGTTTTCAGCTAAACGTTCCTAGAAATAAGAACTCTGTAACAGCAGATCAGATGCCATCAAGGAACTTTGTATCATGTTGGTTATTATTATTATGATTATTAAGACTATTTAAGTCTTTTATTTAATGACTGGAATGATTTTAGACAGACTCTAGGCATGAGGAAAGACATGGTAACAATGAATGAAAATGTATGTACCACATGTATCCAAAAGGAAGCATTTTCCCAATTACTTGTTTGTATTTTCTATTTTATCTGATATTTCACACACAGCATATTATATAAATATTTATGTATAGCTTTCTCTCTAAGAGAGAGGGGAATTTATTCCAGAAGTAGTGTAAAGTTCTCTGCTTAAATGGACACCATGACCTCTGGACTTTCCTTTACCTCAGGGTGGCAGACAATTTTTATAATTCACTTACATTTTAGATTAGTGGAAATATTAGCATATCATATACAGTCCTGAATAAGTGAACAAAAACAAGGAATAAATTTTGAACTGTCATTGTGCAGCGAAGTATTGGGTTCTTAGCTTTAACAATGTTGAGATTTGGAGTCAAATGACTCCTTGCTTTGGGGTAGCCCTGACATTATAAGACACAGCTTTTTACTCACTGGACCCAGTAGCTCTCTACCACTTACTGCTTCAGATATAATAACTGAAACACTATCTTCAAAAATGGCCAAAATTCTCTGAGATATAGGAATCATATCTGATTGATATTCACTGAGAATTAATTTTTCCTCCAACTGAAAGTGAATATTTTCCATTGGATGATATTAGCGACATTTTCATAAAAATTCCACAAAGTGATTTTCAGCTAATACAAGCCATATATGTCTTATCCGTCTCTCTGGTTCCATCATCAGCCAGCCTGCTATTCCAGCTGGAAGAAGTGGCAGTCTTATCATTGTTTTGCATGTAAATGAAGGGTTGCTCATTCATTTAACAAAGAGTAAAATGTATCTCAAAGGTTATGCAGTGCCATGAATTCTAAAATGATCTCCATTGAAGAAATATGTTCTTACTGATCATTTTATCAGTTTGTAAATGACTAGGATTAGTGTGCTTGTATGTCTATTTTCATCTGCTAATAGTTACATTGTATTACCTGTCTGCATTATATGAAAAACGATTAGATTTGCCTTTATTTATTCTATAATAGAACTTAACTACTGGGGAATTGTTCTTGATGTACTATATATGTGAGTGACAGGGCTTGTCATTGCTCTAAGTCTTCCTCTGGTCAGTGTGTTCATAATACAGATTTTTAAACTTTGTACCAAAGCTTTATATCAGTTCTTAGTTAAAATACATTTAAGAAAGATCAAATTTTGGGTACAGTGAGGTGGTAATTTCAGTAAAAGTGCTTGATACTCAAGTATGATCACATGAATTCAACCCCTGGAACCCATGGCAGATGGAGAGAACCAACTCTGAAAAATTGCCCTTCAACCTTCACATGTACACCATGGTTTGTATGAACATGCATGTGCAGGCCCATGAGCACACATACATGCACACACACAGACACACACACACACAGACACACACACAGACACACACACACACACACACAGACAGAGAGACAGAGACAGAGATCCAGAGACACAGAAACAGACACATATACAAACAAGCAAATAATTTTAAAAATAAAAGATTCTGACATTTTGCTTAAATCATAGTATTTGCTTTATTTAATTATCAACAAATTGCATGTAAAGGTAAAAATTTGCTGTTCATTTAAAACTATTTGCTATTTTTTGTTTTCTTCTATTTTTATTGAAAATAGATTATTTTCATATACTAGATTATGATTATGGCTTTCCTTCCTCCAACTTCTTCAGAATTTTCCCCATCTCTTCTTCAATCTGAATCCACACTCTTTCTGTCTCTTATAAATAAAGAGGCATCTAAAATAATAATAAAATAAAATAAAACAATATTAACAACAAATAGAAATAAGAAAAAAACAAAAGAAAAAGAGTCAAAGAAAAAGCATAAGAAACACATATAGATGCAATGGATAAAGAAACACACATATTTTCACACACAGGAATCCCATAAAATCACAAAATTAGAAGCAATAATATATGCAAAAAAGAAAAAATGCCCCAACAAAACATTACGAGACAAAAAACCTTCAAAGGTGGCATTTAGTTCATTTTCTGTTGACTATCTTTTGATCGACATGTGACATGGCCTTAAGAGTGGTTTGTATCCTCAGTGGACTCCATTGGAGAAAACAAATTATCAGTTGGAGATAGTTTCTGAGTTAGGGATGTGTGTGTGTGTGTGTGTGTGCGTGCGCAAACTTCTCTCAATGATTTCTTTCTTATTGGCTATTTATATATTCTTTCTAAAACTACTTTCTTTCCTTATTTTTTCTTAACTATTATTTGGATTTTAGCCTCTAAATAATCAGATTCAATTATATTTTATTCTTACTCTATGAAAGTTAGAAAATATTGTCTTATGTATCCTGCTATTAAATTCATTATTTGTTTTTCTAGCTTTTATTTTCAATTAGTTTTCTACTAATATTATTCACTCTGGTTATGATTACTGGTTTCTTATCTGTTCGTTTTTATATGTGAAAGGCAGTGAAGTAGCTGGAGTGCTGAATACAAAAGTCAAAATAGCAAACATTGAAGAGCAAAGAAAGAGCACAGAGTAGAAGGAAATGCCATTTCTCCCAAGAGAAAAAAGTTATCAGGAACATATACAGACTTCAAATTAAGTATGCCAAAACACATGGCCAATTAAATAAGTGACCTAATTCACTGAAATGACAGCTACTGAAACAAAACTAATTGTCCAACAAGTATATTTAAAAAGTGTTCAAGATCTTCGGCAGTCTGGAAAATGCAAATATTGACAAGGAAGAATGGGAAGAGAATACAGTATAAAGGCTGGTGCATAAATTCATCCAGTCAGCATGAAAAGAAATATGAAGCTTCTTGAAAAATGAAATATCAGTCACTATTAAGACTTTCTATACCACAGTTAACTGTACAGTTAAGGAAAACAGGATCAGCAGACAGTATAGATAATCGTATATTAATATGTAGCACAACAGTGTTCACCATAGCTGAAAACCAGGCAAGGCTTCCATGGTATGCTCTCATACGAATGCATAAAAGAATACGGAGTAGAGACATGGTTGGATATTATTCAGTTCTAAAAAAGAAAAAAAATCATATTATTCACAGGAAAGTGAATGGACCTGAACGTTCTGTCAGCAAATGAAGCAGCCTTACACAAGCAAGTATGGAATGCTTTCTCTTATAAATAGAACTTAGATAGTCCATAACAGTACTAGTGAAACTTAAGATTATTTGGAAAAGAAATTGGAACAGGTGAAAGAAACAGGAGAAGAACTGGTAATGAAGCAAACATAATCATAGTACACTTATATGCGTATGTGGCAGTGTTGGACTGAAACCATTGTTTGAAAAATTAATATAAACTAATGAAAAGATACTCAGAATAAAATATCATTAAATGTGAGCACATTAATTATCATGTGAATAGGTCAGTAATAGTAAATATTGTGTGACCAAGTGTTCTCTAGGTCTACCAGAACACCAATGATGTGTATGAATTTACATAATAGATAGAACAGAAACAACAGTTTAAACTAAAATGATGAGGACAGTAGCTCATAATAACATTTCATCCTTAGAAAATTTGTGAAATGAATAGATTATAGATGCTTTTAGCATGATATGAAGAATAAGTTTGAAATTAACACATTATTTTATCGCAATATTGTTGTCATTTTATCGTTCATGTGTGGATACATCACAATATATAACATTTTATGACTTAAATATTTACCATAGTATTTATTTCTAAAAAGTAACTCATGATGTCTTTTATCTATTTTTTTGGTGTTTTTATTGGTTATTTTCTGTTATACTTATTTTTATACCTTGATACAATTTGAGACTTACAGACAGGTAAAAAATTCAAATAATGGTCATATATTGGGGCTGAAGAGATGGATCAGTAGTTTAGAGTGTTTGCTGCTTTTCCAGAGAACCTGTGTTTAGTTCCCAGCATCCATGTTAAGCTGAACACAACCACCTATAACTCTAACTCAGGAATCCTGATGCCTTTATTGGCCTATACACACAGACACACCCAATACAAATACATACATACAAATCTTTAGAATATTGTTGTCTATGGATGATGGTTTCTCATTTTTATCTAATTCCTTCACTTGCTTTAGTCTAGGTTTTGCCTTCCTTTCGCACACTCCCTTCCCTCCACCTACATTCCCCTTCACCCATTAGTCCCATTCTCCTTTTGTTCTTTGACTCTTCTTTGTCTCTTCTGAAACACGTTCTTCTGGATTGCTAGTTCATCAGTTCATTACTATTATTAATTTACTTTTATATATCTTACTGTTATCATTTGAAAATTTTTTGTATTGTATGTATGCATGTGAGTGTGTGTGTGAGAGAGACCAATGTCACAGCACTTGTTCAAATGTCAGTGAATAATTTTCAGGAGTTCGTTGCCTACTCTGTCAACATATTTGTTTCTCCAGGTGCCATTTCTCTGTTTAGTAAAATTTGTTCCCCACTGTGTCTTTCACTTAGAGCATCGCATCTTTTCCAGCTTCAAGATTTTTTTTTCTTGTGTATTTCATGGTACTAGGAACTCTGAAGAAAAGAGGCTTGATAATTCTTAGAGTATCTTCAATTTTGTTGTTTTGTCTTTTCATAATGCCTTATCAAGGGTCCCAAGCTAGTGTGAAATTTAGTTCATCTTGCTTCAGCTTCCTGAGTACAGAGATCATAAGCAGGCATCACCACAGAGTAAATTCTGCTTTCAGATTAGCTGGCTCCTCTGCATGAGAATAGTCCGGGTGTGCCCCTCTGATGAGAGTCCCTGTGGGTCAGGGCTGCATGTCCTCTCTGACAGGTAATGGTAGATCGCAGTCCTGAAGAAGAAAACTTTAAGGCCATGCCTAATAATATTGGCAAAGTTTCTCTACTATTTGGAACCTAAAAGTCACATGTAGTGAGATACCAAAGATTCTTCAAGTATCTGATTACCATTAAAAATCAAATAGCTAAAGTGGCTGTCCTTGTGGCTCAATGAGTGAGTTCTTCTCCAATGTGCACTAAATCCTAGGTTCCATCTTTAGCATGACAGAATAATAGGATATCAAAATAAAATCAGAGAGTGGTCATAGATATTATGGGAGCCAGCATGGTGTGGAATATATCCACGAATTGAAAAGAAAAACTGCCAACTTAATATTCTTTAGACTGAAAATATCTTTGATGAATAAATATGAAATGTCAGTTTTAGGAATAAATGAGGACAGCAAGAACAGCCAATTTGCACATCCCCCTAAAGAGGTGACCCTTAGCACACGCTGTTTCCTATATATAGCTCATCCATCTCTCCTAGCCACAATCACTGCTTTTTGCAGGCAGCTAGCATATTTCTGGCCCTGTACCATTCCTGGTCTTTGGTGCAATATATTGTGTGTTGTGCCCTTCTGATGTTCTGGGATCTTGACCCCTGATGCTGGTCCTTGTACAAACCAGAAATAACAGCTGCAGTGCTTATACATGACAATTTGAAATATGACATCCAACATGCAATTAATTATTATTAATTAAGCACAGACTTTGGATCATACTTTATCTCCAGATTCTGGAAATGCATTAACTGAGTGTTCAGAACTCAGCTCTTCAGACCCATTTCTGTCCAAATCTTTCTCTAATATGTGTCATATTGCTGGAAGATCCAGATGGTTGCTGATTTAATACAGTGGTTAAACATGAAGGGAAAAAAGTTTAGTTTATGGACATTTGAGACAAGGAAATTTGAATTTAGCAAGAAATCTGATGCTGCTTAAAATATTTCAAATTCTTTGGTGGGCAAGATGAGATCACTGCTTCTCACAAACGTACAAGAACAGATAGTTTTGAAGGCCACATGGCTATTGTGGCTCATTTTTAGTCTCCCAGTTCCCTTTGACAGTAAGCCCATACATTCTGAAGCTTTGCTTGGTGAAGTTTTTAATGGATTGATGGACCATTTGTTGGGATCTGAGTGTAGGTGGCCATGGGACATCTGGTGTCTACCTAATGCCTTCAGTTCTTTAGCACAGTCAAGTGCTAGAGTGTTTGAGGTCCACAATGTTTTCTCATTCTATATGCTATAGCATAAATGTTTCTAATCATCAGTTAATAAAGCATCAGAATTTCATTTACAATAAAAGAATTATATCTGTATTTTTTCTGAAATTACATCTAGAAGATGAATTTATTTGAGATAAATTTATTGAAAATGTTGTCCGTGTAGACATCTGCCAGCTTCATAAGGCAAAGCAGTAAGTGCAGAAATAAGATGAAAATACTTAAGCCAAAATGAAGTATCATTTTAGTGCATTATTTCACATGAAAACTCACTCATCAGCTTTCAGAGTCATGAGAGTTATTAACAATGTGAAGCAAGAAATGACAGGGTAAAATTCAGATAGATTTAGGTTTTCAAAATTGATTAGCAGTTTGGAGCCGTGAGAGCAATCTGCATGGCATTTTCGCTCTAGTAGCTGCTAAAATTGATTAGCAAGTTAGAAGAAGCTGGAGCAAATTGCTTTGCTAATCAAGGAAAATTAAACCTCAAAATGGCTTGATCAGTAAACTCTACAAATGATTCACAAAGTCAGATTGAAAACAGCCTTTTTTTTTTTTTTTTTTTTTTTTGAGTGGCAGATAAACTAGAGAGTTTTCTATTCTTTCTTCTTGACTTGGATATTTGTGTTAGTTGGGGAAAATTGTTCATAATGACTTTTAATTTTATTGTTTCTCTTTATTTCAGAAAAAGTATTGCTATTACTTGAGAAGATTCATGTGTCTATGCTGTTATTTTTTTTAACCAGCTCGTTATTCTATGCATTTATTAGTGTAGTGTAAAATTGTCTTCATTTGGTAAACAGTGCCCCGGACTCCCTGGGGTAGCAGAGAATTTGTGAGTTACAGTATAGATTCCTGGAAAACCCCTTCCTCCTTTGGACTGAAGTCTAGGTGATTTATAAAGTTTACATAAACAGGATTAATACATAATTTGGTATTAGTGATCATAGGTTCTTTATCCGTTTGTATTCTTTGTCTTGGAGCTTTATTTTCATGTTGTTGGGATACTTTGTACAGTTAGTGAAGTGTTAAATGTTAAACTAAAGTTACATTTACTCCATGCAAGAAACAATTTCTATTATATCAATTGTTCAAACCACATTAATAAGTAAAACTTAGAACATTTGTGTATTTGTGTATTATTGTCATTAAGCTTAGTCTTAGGGCCCTTTGTTTTGATACTGTTATTGGACTAGCTGTAGAAACATTAGTAATTCCTTAGACATGAATTACAAATACAAGTTATAGAGAAGGTGATGTAAGATCATTTAAAAAATCTTCAAATATAGAAGAACTTAAATCAAAAGACTTCTCAAAAAAACAGATATTTAAAGGTGATCCTTATTGACAAGTATTTTCAACTGTAAAGAAAAATCAAACAATGAACTTTGCAGGTAAATGAATGGAACTAGAATAGACCATATTTAATGAGGTAACCCAGACTCAGAAAGACAAATGTCTATCTCATCAGAAGAATGTAGCTCTATATCTTCAGATATAAGTGTATCATCACTCCCCATCAAGAAAACTTCTCTTTGCAAAAGATTGAGAGGTTACTACTGAAAACCACAAGCAATTTAAATATAGAATTGTGGAGTCCAGTCCCAGTGGATATATCTGGAAAACACACCTAAGTATCAGGGAACATTACTGCAGAAGGCATGGAAATATTGACAAGATTGCCAGAGGTTTCCTGTGAGGGGAAGTTTGTCTGGTAATTGCTAAATGAGACACTGATCAATTGCTATAGCAGATTGTCATTAGGAGTTATTTTATTGCTGTCTTCCTTTAATAGAGCAATCACATTAATTTTTCCTTTATGCTCATGGCCTATATAGAACCAGTTTCTTAATTACCAAAGCAGTGTCAGGTATGGGTTCCTTCTCATGGAATAGGCCTTAAATGCAGTAAGAGAATGGTTGTCTATGGGCCCAGTGGAAACCCCCAAACAGCCAGACGAAAAGACTCTACTGCTGAGAACACTTACATATCTCATTGACCATGGCTAAGTCAAGCTGGTGATAAACTAGATAGAGCCTTCACCCCTTCTGACTAGTATTCATGGTTCTGAAAGGCACTCTGCATGCTACCAGAGAATAAAGGCAACCATCCAACCAGCTACAAACTTTCCTATTTCCAACAATGATCTGCCTGCACATTAACTTCTTACAAACATATGCTCTTAAAATCTATCAGTAGTTTTAAAATTACTTTATGTTTTCATTTCCTTCATTATATTTTTTCTAGTACTAGCAAAGCATGTACTCGACAACCATAACATCATGTTTATCTTTTTCGTATTAAAATTGTTCTTTTGTATATTGCCATATATAAATATGTGTATGTGTACGTATGTATGTATGTATATATATATGTGTGTGTGTCTATATATCTATGTATGTAAGGTATATATCAAATATACAATCAGACCTTATATACTTTTACTGTCTAAGGGATCACACTTCTGAAACAAACTACACAAGGAAGGCTCTCTTGTGACAAGCATGACTCTAGTATCTAATTATTTCCATTCCTGACATCATTGATTGTCATGATTATATTTTTCTTTCTTAATAACTCAGTCTCCTTTTAAGGTCTGTTTTCTTCAGTATCTAAAAGTTTCAAATTAACTTCCTTGTTAACATAGAAATCTTTGCCTATTGCTGGTATAGGGAACACAAATTTTAGGTAGAATAGGAAGGAAGCTTCTTGGTCTTTCTTAGTGATAACCCTATACCATGATGGAAGGACTTACAGAAGGTTGAGCATGCTCCAGTTCCCCCTGCCAAAAAATATCTGAGACCACTACCCTCAGGAATACTTGTAAATGACAGCATGTAGAAAGTGAGGCCAAAACAGCAAATAAAAGAAGAGAAAAACTGAAAAATCTCTTCTCACCAAGGCTGATATGGAATAGACAGAATGTGCAAGACAAATGCAAGACCTAGATAAGGAAATATAAAACTTTTGATTGAGTGGACAGAGGTGGCTTTGAGCCCCTGCCTATTCTTCCCAGCTCAGGTCCACTTCCTTCCTTAGATGTGTTTTCTTTCATAATAAACCATAGCTTCTATTATGCACATGTTGTTATTGAATTTCTTCTTCTGAGTCATAAGAACCAGGAAATCCCAGCAGCTGATGCTTGAACCTTAATTCCCACCTATAACATATCCAAGAGCAATGGCAACTACTTTTCTTTTGGGGGGATGTGGTTCAGAGTTCTCTCTAATCAATACATCATAGGGAGGTAAACAAGTTCTAAGAATGAGATTTTCATTCAACAACCTTATGTCTTATGAGTGTGCCTTTACTCACCCATGCAGGACACGCTATTTCAAGCTTGAACTGCTAGCTTTAGTGTTTTCCAGTTACCTTTCCAAACCTGTAAGACATTGATTCTTATAACAATCATTAAAATATACTTATAACAAAATATTTTAGAGAGGGTGAATACACTCTTGGAAGACCCACTTTTGACCACCTAAGCAAAGCAAATGCAAATTAGTCTCAGGAATCTTCAACAAAAGGGCAAATATTAACAACGTTCAAAACAATAGTCAAAGATTCTATCAAGATATATCTGAGGGACAACAGCATAGGTCAGAGGCCATAGCTTATTTAATTATCTGTACCCCACAGTTATTGTTTATGAACTGTTCTGCCTCTTCATTGTGGGGTACTGCTATGACACCAGATGCAGCTGTGTGAGAAGAAGCAAGCCAGTATGGAGGTTGCCAGATATAGGAATCCAACTCAAGGAGTAGGCAGAAGCACATCCCTGCTGTCCTTCAAGTCTTAGGCCAAGTTAGGCAGATAGATGCAGTTCCACCAAGTCTGGCTGAGTCTCAAGCCAAGCATAATAATTTCTATTCCAGACATCCTTTTTGGTTCTTTTCCCCTCGGAATAAATGGTAATAGAGTACAGTGGGGTGATAACTTGTCAATACAATACAGAATTAGTCATTTTTGTTGTATAATTCATTGACATTTATGCCATCTATGAACTTTTTATGCTTCAGGGTTACCCAGAAACTCATTACCACAGTATTAGTCTCCACCAGAAGTACTAATTCAATACAAATTTTCCTTACATGTTTCAGGGTGATACAAAAAACCTCTTTGCTTATTTTGCCTTCATCTCATCTCCCCTTGGTTGTCTTAGTATTTTCTGTGCTTAGCAGACATACTGGCCTAAGTGACTGAGATATACCAAAGCCTCCTCTACTTCAGTATGATCATGCATGGATTGTCCTAGAACACAGAAAAGCCTCTCAATTTCCAGAATTAGTCTTCAGAACCTTGTTTAATTAACTTCTTTCTTAACTCCCCTGTGAACAGTTTTATTTGGTCTGGTAATAAACATTAAGCACCCATCTCTCTTGACATACTAACTCAGAAATGCCTGTTCATTCTACATTGCCTTCCAGTTGACATTTTTCAAAAGTACAAAGAGGTAAGACAGTGATAGCCACATGTCTCTAGTAGTTAGTATTACCCAGTCATGAGAGACTTATTTCCCCTCTTCTGTCAGAGATTATACAATCCCCGAAATGAGGAGTTATAGTATACACTTTTTTGTAGACTTCATAATGATCCCATGTGTCCCCTATGCACTGTGGCCTCATATATTGGGCTAGGAAAAGTTCTTTTATCTTTACTTAAAAATCCTTTACAACCCAAAGAATTTGGGGACAAAATACTGCATGACAATCATAGTCCCCTGAATGAGATCATTAAGTCTCTATCTACATGCTCAATCATGTGTTTTCCCTCCCTCTGTATTAAAGTTTTGTATTAGAGACGTGTCTTCTTTTGCTTTGACCTCATTCTCTCTCTCTTTACTATTGAACTCTTCCAGTGGGTTCCAAACTTTTGGACCCCAGCAGGGGCTCTATGACACATATATAATTTGTTCTTATCCATTTGGCCCATGGTTATATTAAATGAGTTAAAGCTTCTATCTCAACTTATCTTCCAAATAGAGGCTAACGTTGAGAACAAGAGCTGTGTTTTATTTCACATTGAAATTTCTCTCTTTCACAAAGAAGTCCCTGTTGGCCAGCCATCTTGTCCTCACTTGTATGTTTTTTTTTTATATGTAGTATTAGTATTGAACATGAAACCACTGATAAGTTTTTCTAGTAATATTGTCCCACAAGTGCTATGTTTAGGGATCTTAATGTACTTACTAGTCCTTCAACAATTTCTCAGGCATCATATCAAAGTAATTATACTCATATGGAAGATTACACACATTGAGGCTATATACTATAGCTACTTGTATTATGAATGATAATTACAATCCCACAAAACCTGTTTGCATGAGATGGTCTGCAGGTATCTTCTGGGAACCTGGCCCCAGTTGGTTCTGATTGATAAATAGAGATCCTGCAGCCAATAGCTGGGGAGGACAGACAGAGGCGAGATTTTAGAATTACCAGGGCTTGAGACCTGGAGGAGGAGGAAGAGGAAAGAGTTCGGCCATACTTTAGAAGAGTGTGGATAAAGAAGAGTCAGAGGCAGCCATGGGGTAGAGAAGCAAGGAGGGCTCCCTGTGCTCTGGGCCAAGAAAGCATGGCCCAGAGGGCTGCAGCAATGAGTCTGGAGTACAAGGTGATACAATATCTACTTCAAAACAATGTTTAAATGACCATGAAAAACTTTGAGGCAAAAACCAATACTACAACAAATGATCAGCATTTAAGGAATAGAAGTGTCCATTATTTAAATTTGAGTGTTGTATATTATATTTTTATAAATAATTATTACATTATGCTCCATGAAGATGCACAAATGTCATGACTCAATTATAATTTAAATAAAGCTCAACTTTGGAAGTTGAATACAGCCTTTAGAAATCTCACAGATATAAGGGAAAAGTTTAGTGAGTGTTAGATATTCAAAGGGAAAAGAAAATGTTAAAAGATTTATTAACAAGATAAATTCAGGAAATTAGAGGATATTGCCAGAGCTGAGAATTTGATGTAGAAAATGATATTGAACATGCAAGTCAGAGAAAGTTACAGAGGAACTAAGTGGTAATAAGGTCAGATTATAAATCATGGCCACAGGCATTAGCTCTTGAAGGCAGAGCTTTGGCTATGAAGGTTAAAGGCATTGGTGCTGTGTAAGGATGTTTCAGCTCTTGATCCAGCTATTCTGAGAATTACAATTCACCTTAAACCTGAATTCCTGATCTTTCAAGTAGTTTTGCTTCTACAAAGGGTCAGATGTTGTATTTTATATGCAGATTATCTATATTTTCATGAAGTTTGACTCCAAATCTAGATATAAGTGTATATCATTGCAGATTAACTTTAGAACATTTCTACCACCAGCGAACTAATATCAGATTAATAGAGTTTTGGTTCGAGTAATTTCTTATATTCATAGTAAAGCAGGTAAACACAGGGAAGAGCTTAGCCACCTGAGATTTTATTTGAGTTGGATTATGTACACACCCTTCTAACAATGCACCCGACAATCCAAGATATTTATTTGCATATACTGCACGCACACACACACACACACACACACACACACACACACACATACACCCCTCTTCTAAGAATGTACTTAACAATATGTTTAGAGCCTGGATTACCAACTTGCATTGTACTACATAGACACTTCTTGCTGAAAAATAGAATAGATTTCTTCCCTTGTTAATAACCATAAAGTATGTATTCTATCCAGTCCTACCAGTTATGTTTGGGTATGAGGGAGCGGGTGCTATCCAGCCTGGACCAATTTAGGGCATGTTTTAAGATTTTTATTCCTTTCAAGGGTAATGGTTGATTTTAGCCTATGACATTCAGGTTACACGCCACCACTGAGGGCAGTCAGGGCAGTAACATGGAAACAGAAACTGAAGCAGAAGCCACAAATGCACTGTTTACTGGCTTGCTCTTCATGGCTTGCTAAACTTGTTTTCATGCACAACTCAGAAATACCTACGAGGGTTGGTACCACCTACAGTGGGCTGGGACCTTGTGTATCAATCAGGAAACTTACCAATAGACTTGCCTAAAGGCCAAATTTATGGAGGTATTTTCTCAATTAAGATTAAATCTAACCAGGTAAATCTTTCCTAGGTTTGGGTCAAGTTGACAAAAGCCAACCAGCAGAATTGACTCTTGTCTAATTGACAAATAGCACATCTGTATTAAACCACAATCTTTCCTTCCTTGTTAATCTTCAAGATCTTGTGTTAGTTATTAATATTACAATATAAAATAATCTAACTTTTAAAGGTCCCAATGTCTTAAAATATTTCAAGAATTCCAAAGTATTGTCTCTTTTACTGTGTGCTAGAGGTTTTGTTGTGTTATATTTTAACTTTCATTTAGTTCTGGAAATTTTTATTTCTTCCTTGATTTCAAAAATGTGTTGTTTAATCTCTATGAGTTTGTGTACCTACTAGAGATTATTTGCAATCAATTTATTGCATTATGATCAGACAGAGTATGCAGTTTTTTCCCTGAAATTAAATTAGGTCTTTGTCTTAGGATGTAGCCTATTTTAGAGAATCTTTTGTGGGCTTCCGAGAATGTGTATTCTTTAGTGCTTAAATGAAATACTCTGTATATATCTGTTAGGTGTATTTGATGTTAGATGACATTTCAGTCTGAAGTTTCTGTTTAATTTTTTGTCCAGAACAAAGTATTGAATAAAGTAGTGTATTGAAATCACCTATTACTGATGTGGTGCTAATCTGCATTTTAATTCAAATAGTGTGCTTTCATGAAATTAGGAACAGCAGAATTTGGTGCATATTGTAACATTTTCTTGGAAAATTGTTCCATTAATTAGAAAGAAGAAGTGTCCATTTTCATCTCTTCTGATCACTTTTAGTTTAAAGTATTTTGACAGATATTAGTGCAGCAATTCTTGCTCATTTCATGGTCTCATTTACTTGGAATATTTGTCTTTAAAACTGAGTTTCTTATAGACAACAGAAATATGTGTATTGTTTTTCAAACCATTCAACTGGCCTATTTCTTTTAACTGGAATTTTGAGGCCATTGATATTTAATATTATTATTAAAAGATAGGATTTAAGTGCAGTTCTTTTTCTTAGTCATTTCTTTATATTTCCTTAATTATAACTTAATTTATTTTCTTTTAAAAATCTGTTGGCTATGTGTTTTCCTTCTTCATTCTTATGCACTGCTTCCATTATGTCTTTCAGGTGGTTTTGGTGGACATGAATCGTTTTTTTAATTAATTTAGTTACATCAAGTGCTGCCCCTCCCAGTTCTCCCTTCACAGAGATCCTCACTCCCCCATTCCCACTCCCAGTCTCTTCTGAGAGGGCAGGGCCCCCCATGCGTATCCTCCAATCCTGGCAAATCAAGTCTCTGCCAGGGTAGGCAAATCTTCCATCACTGAGGCCGGACAAGGCAGCCCTGTTGAAAAACAGATACTACAGTCAGACTATAGCTTTAGGGAGATCATCCACTCCAGTTCTTGTAGGACCCACAGGAGACTGAGCTACACACCTGCTACATATATGTGGAGGGCCTTGGTTCAGTGTGTGTATGATCTTTGCTTGGTAGCTCAGTTTCTTTTTTTTTTTTTTTTTTCTTTCTTTCTTTTTTTTTTTTAATTTTTTTTTATTTTGGTTCTTCGAGACAGGGTTTCTCTGTGTAGCCCTGGTTGTCCTGGAACTCACTCTGTAGACCAGACTGACCTCGAACTCAGAAATCCACCTGCCTCCCAAGTGTTGGGATTAAAGGCGTGCGCCACCACTGCCTGGCTGGTAGCTCAGTTTCTGAAAGCTCATAGAGGTCCAGTTTAGTTGACTCTGTTGGTCCTTCTGTGAGGTTCTCATCTGCTGCAGGGCCTTCAATCCTTCTCCCAACTCTTCCATACAAATTCCTGGCATCTGTCCAATGTTTGGCTGCTTGGTAGAGCCTCTCAGAGGACAGTTATGCTAGGCTTCTTCTGTCTGTCAGCATAACTGAGTATCATTAATAATGTCAAGGATTGGTGTATCCCCATGGGAGGTGTTTCAAGTTAGGCCGGTTATTAGTGGGCCATTCCTACAGTCTCTGCTCCATCTTTGTTTCTGCATTTTGTTTAGACAGGACAATTTTGGGTTGAAAGTTTTGTGGCTGGGTTATTGTCCTTATCCTTCCACTAGGAGTCCTGTCTGGCTACAGGAGGTGGCCTCTTCAGGTTCCGTGTCTCCATTGTTAGGCATCATGGCTAAGATTACATCCTTTGACTCCTGGAAGCCTCTCTCATCTCAGGTCTCTGGGACTCCTAAAGATTTCCCACCCAAAATCCCCATTTCCCTACCCTTCCCCTACCCCACCCAATTCCTTCCCTCCTTCTGCCTCCTACAACTATTTGGGCATGAATTTTTAAAAACTTTTTGGATCATGATAAATTTTTGTTTCTCTTTCTGCCATTGTAGATATTTTTGCTGGGTATCTTAGACTAGGTTGGCAGTTGTGGATTTTATTTATTTATTTATTTATTTATTTATTTATTTATTTCAAAGTTTCCACTGAGAAATCAGCTGTTATTCAGATGGATTTTCATTTATATGTGACATGTGAGTTTTTCTTTTCAGATTTCAATATCATTTGCTTGTTCTGCATATTTAGTGATTTCACTATGACATGCCATAGAGAGATTAATTTCTGGTCTTGTGTATTTGCTGTTCTGTGTTATTGTTGTATCTTAATGTGTATGTTTTTTTTATTTTGTTTTGTTTTGTTTTACTTTTTATTTTATTTTATTTTTAATTTTTAGTTTGGGAAAGTTTCTTCTTTGATCTTGTTGAAGTTCTGCTTTATGCCATTGGCCTGGGATTCTTTTCCCTCATCTATACCTATAATTTGAAAGTTAAGCTTCATGTTGTTTTACATTTTATGTATGTACTCCCACCATTTTGTGTCTGTGTGTCTGTGTGTATGTGTGTGGCGGTGGGTGTATGTGTTTTGATTTTTTTTTTAAATATTCTTTTTTTATTTATTTATTTATTTATTTTGATATTTTATTTACATTTCTGATGATTCCCCTTTTCTTTAGAAACCCCGTGTCCCCTCCCCCTCCCCGCC
>CM052709.1:36177747-36235838 GCA_028551405.1 Uromys caudimaculatus | reverse complement strand
GCGAGGGATCTTTGTCCCGGCGCTGATTAGCTGTGGGGCCCTGTGGCCCAAGCTGAGGTTTCCGGCCGCCGTCTAAATATTCTTTACTTGTGGAATCTAATTATTCTACTCTGTCTTTCAGACATAATATTTAATCTTCTACTTGATCCATTTGAGGCCTTTTCTTGAGTTTTCTAAGTGTGATAATGGGTCTTCAATTCCATCTTCATTTCAGCCTGAGTATACAACAATGTATATATTTTTATTGAGTTTAGTTTTCAAATCTTAGATTGCCTTTGTTCTTTCATTCAGACTTATATTTGTATTTTCTTGGGCATCATGAAGGTATTTATTATATCTCTTCATGTTCATTCTCCTTCAACTCACTGATATGTTTGCTTGTTCATTTTTTAAACTCATTGAATTCTTTGATCATGTTCATGATTATTCTTTAAAGATCTATGTCCTGTGGCTGATCTAAGTAATATTGAATAGAAAAATTTTCTGTATGACTGGTGGATTTTAGAGATACATATAATTTTGACACATCCAAGCCCTGGAAATCTAGGCCTGAGATTGGTAGGAATAGAACTGTTTCCTCCTTACTCTGGGCCTGTATATTCTGGTGCAGGTAAGCTTTGTGACCCCCTCCTCTTTGCCACTCTTGAGGTAGCCTGGTGACCAGATTACAGGTAAAACTTCCACTCTCTTTATAAGGAAGGACATGTCTAGCAAGCACCTGGAATTCCTCTTCATGCAAATGAAGGATTCCTAGCACCTTGGCCCTAGCCAATAATATAGCCTCAGCCCCAAAACCCTTACTGACTGCCCAAGGTTTGCATAGCCTTTGTTTATCCCCAACAAGGAAAACCATTTCCAGAGAAAGCTATCTCTTTCATACTCATGCTCTCTAAGATCCTGTAAACCCACTTGCCAGGACAGTGTGGAGTGCAACAGTACCTGGATACCCCGGGGATAAAAACCGACCTAGCTGGCACTCTCCCACTTATAAATGACTAACTATACAAAGGTCCCAGATAGTCACTCTACCTGGAGGCAAAATGTCTGCCACAGATTTGTAATCAAATTAGTAAAAGGAGAGTATGGTATGGAGGTTTTATTTATTTATTTTGCTGAGGCCTTGAAAATACAGTCTTTCTCTTCTTGGCCCATCAGTTGCATTTCATGTCAGACTGGAGTTCCATGGAAGTAATTGTATAGATTCCCTGGGAATCCCTATGATAAACAATAAGTAGATTAATATTCTATGCAAATAAGCTTTGAACCTTTAGTCTCATGAGTCATCCACTTTCTTGAAGTAGAATAACTCAACTTAAACAGCCTCATGGCATGTGGACAAGAAAAATTGAAAGGTTTATTACCTGTATACATGAAGGAACCTCTGATTAATAAAGTAGATCCCTTGATGATACTATTCAGTTATTTTAAAGTATCTAGTAAGTTTTCAATAAATGCTAGTGATTCAGCTGTGGTATGTTAAAGGAGTGACAACAGAATTCTTGCAACCATTATTCACCTGGTGTTTAAATCCTAGCAGGGAAAACTACCACCATTAATTAAACATATGGATTGGGTTTTTAACTAATGACAGAACTTGAAAAGGTGAAAATCAGGATAAATTCTTAGAAAAACTATAGAATATCAGGAAGTTTCAGTATTTTAAACAGGACAGCCCCTGTGAGATATGTATTTGAAGAAAAAAGAGATGGAGAAAGGTGAGAGTAGCCATGAGGAATGTGTTGGGAAATCAACAAGGACATGATAAAACAGAAACAAGAGGAAGAGGAAGCAAGGCTTATTCACTCATATGATCAATAAGGTTCGACATGACAGAAAATCATTACTCTGGGGTTGATGAGAGCACATTTTCATAGATTAGACAAAAATGAGAACTGATACAACCTAGGTTTCTAATTTTCTGTAGTTTATTTTGTGCTGCTGCGATAAAATAAATACTCTGTCCAAATGTAACTCAGAAAAGAAAAGGTGTAATATGCTTTATAATTTTGGAAAGATCCTATTCACCATGATGGGGAAGGATTAAGAGAGAGCATGTGGGCAGTCTGCCAGTCAGGAAGCATAGAGATCACATTTTATTCACACGTAGGAAGAAATAAAGGGAAAAGAAGAATGAAGTCCACATAATAAAATGTCAAAGCCTTTTCACAGTGATATAATATACCTTATTGATCAAGGCTTCATCTCTTAAAAGTTACATAACTTCCCCAAAGAGTACAATCAATTTGTGGCCAAATATTCAAATGCATGAGATAATTGGGGGAAGCTATTATTTAAAGCACCACTTTTCACTCTGTTCCCCACAGGTTCATGGCCATCTCACAATGAAAAATATATTTAGTCCAACATCAAAGTTCTTATAGTCTTTTTAAAAAGACTATGTCTCAACATTTTTCAAAATTTCAAACTTCTAAGTCTTTTTTGAAACTTAGACCAATTTCTTAGCTGTAATCTCTTATAAAATAAAATAAAAGATACCCACAAAACCAAAATCAGATCATATATTTTTAACATACAGTGGCACAGAATGTGCATTTTCATTTCAAAAGCACATAGTGAGGAAAAGCCAAAATATATCAGGACAAACACCACATCTAGTAACTTTATAGCTTGTATCTAAGGTTTCAGTTTCAAAGCACCTACATGAATCTATTTCTCCAGGTTTGGTTGCTGCAACATGTATTTCTTTCTTAGGTTAGTTTTACTTCCTTATCCTGTACTTCTTGACAGATATTGCATGACAATTTGGAATCTGTGCCACAATCTATGCATTCTCTCCACTTTCTCATCAAATGGCATTTCAGCACCTCTTCCCTGGGGTTCCAGTTCTGCCACACAATGCCTGACCTTATGATTTCTTTGAAACCATGGAAGAAAAGTTCATGATCTTCTCAAACTTGCAAACAAATACAAAATAGACAACACTGCTAAGTGTTACTGATCATATGGAATGGAGTCTCTCCCCTCTTCCCTCTGCCTCTTGTACCATAGATCCAGTAGTATTTGTATGCTTTAGCTAATGAAAAACTTGCGTATGTATTTACCTTTAGGGTTAGAAAACCCCTTATTCTCTCCCCTTTATGAGTTGGCATCTTAGCTGGGTGGAGTCTTAGTTCCCTCCTGTTCTAGTGAAGAGTTAGAAGATTCTCTTTAATGGCTCTAATCTCTTTACAAATTGAAGTCCTTTTCAATAACTTATTTGACTGTGATCTTAGGCTTCTTAGTATTCTTTTCCTCTCCAAATTGCACAGTTTTATACCTCTACCCAACTTTTTTTTTTTTTTACCTATTCATGAGTGATCAATGATTACTATGCCACAGACACAATGTTATGCTGTTTTAAAATTCCACCAACCAAATAAGTAAGTCTACTGTTTTTTTAATTCAGCCTCACATAAATTTTCAGAACAAGGACAGAATATAGCCAGATTTTTAGCCAAAGTATTACACCAAAAACCCATACCCCTGATCTTGAAATAAACCTTACTCTTCTCTGAATCATCATGCACTGAGCCCCCACTGTATTCATTTCCTCATTACTCAGTTCTAATTTGCACAGGAGTTGCCCATTACACTCTGCTCATAGTACTAAATGGCTTTGCTAGTTCAAGGTTTCAAATTCTTTCACAAAATATTTAGGACATAAAAGCCACATTGTCAGATTTACCACAGCTGAGGTGACAAGCCTCAGTAAAGAACAAAATGCTCCAAAATTGTTTCCTTGTTTCTCTGCCTAAATCAATTAGGAGTTCTTGTCTAGCACCATTTAGGTCTTTATTCAAACCTACTCTGGCTTTTGGAACTGCTGGAGATCACAGTCCCTGATTTTGTCATTTCCATGCCATTTGACATACTATCTCCTTCAATTCACACCTTGTCCTCTAAGTGACCCTCACAATGCAAGTGAGCAAGCACCAGCAACTACTTCTGTTTCATTTGCTTTGTGCTTCCCTCTCTCTCCCAGGTGGGTGGAGGTTTCCTGCAGCCTCACTTCTGCAATGGATCTGATAATTGGATTTAGTTTTTGCAGTGTTTTTATTGTGCTGAAGATGGGAGTGTTGATGTTGATTTATAAATTCTATTTGGCAAGCCCAAGACTATAAATCCTTGATTTCTTTGTTTTGGTTGTTGTTCTTGTTGTTCTATAAATAGTCCAATAGAAGTACATATGTGTTTTCTAAACTTTAGCTACATGTTGCTGTTTTCTTTGAAGTTTGAACAAACACTGATACCTTGAAATTCTTACAGAGTACACTAGTCTGGGCTTCTGCATTGAAATGTTACACAATAGTTTAAGGCAAGAGCTAAAGAACAAACAGCATGAGAAGCTCTGCTATAACCAAGTCACATCTGGAAAAAGCCATGTGTTGTCCAGTGTGCAATGCAGATATTGTTTGATGAAGCATGCACCCTGGATGCTGAGAAACTATGTTCCTTTTCTTGACAATCCATTTCTTCTTTGACACACTGGGTCTTCTATTAGTTTTGCAATTGTTCATGTGTTTCTAAATCAAATCAAATATCTAATTGATGGTTAAAGCTATGTGTTTACTTCTGAATCTGTGATTTTTCCTTTTTTAGGTTCTCAAACTTATTGCATAATTAAAAATGAAAAGTAAACATTTTTGTTCTATAGTTCCTTTTGTGTGTGAGAGGCTTCAACTCTGAATCTCTCAAATAAAATTTTAAAGGAAAAATTTAAAGGATAACTCTGTTCTTAATATAAAAGAAAATATTTTATAGGAAATGTTATTTGTTCACTTATTGATAGCAAAGAACTATTTTTCTATCTTTTGTTCTTAACTGAGTATAAATTCTCCCATTCATGTAGAAAGTAAGCTTTTTGTGACTGTAACAAAATACATGAGATAACTCAAGCAAGAAGTAAACTTTTACTTACATTCTTAGTTTCTGAGGTTTCAGGATATAGCCAGTTGACCACATGGCTTCTGAGCTGTGTGCTGCAGAGCATATGATGGGGAACATGTGCTACAAGAGGACTCTTTGTCCAATAGCATCTGAGGAACAATGAGACAGACATAAATAAAACAGATTCTTAATATACCTTCAATATAGGCACATCTCTAAGGACCTAATTCCATTATATTTGGTACTTGGTACTTGGTAATTGATAATTGACCCAACTTCCAAAAATTCCAATATTTCTCAGTATCCTGGGGAATACATAGTCTTTTGGGAGCATTTAATATAAAATCCCTAACAGCATTTATTTAAGAAATAATACAACACCATGAAAGAGAGGGTCAGAGTTGTAGTCATACCTGCTGCTGGGCCAGCAGTACCCTAGTAGATGCTCATTAGAAGTGTGTATAGGGAGCTGATCCTGTGCCACAGTTCTCCATACCCAAATACGCCCGGGAGAGAGCTGGTCTCCCTCGAGTGCTGACAAGCCTGTGAGCTCAGATAAGACCACTACTTCTGCTCAGATGGTCCAGTCTGGAGCCCTCAGGACACAGGAACTGAGAAGCCTGGGACAGGATTATTCCAGTTTCTGTCTGCATCAGGAGCTGATCCTGTGCCACAGAGCTCCATACTCAAATTCCTCCCAGAGAGAACTATTCTCCCAGAAGTAATGACACAGAGGCTTGCAGGAGTGACAAGCCATACTCAGAGACAGTAAGACCAGCTTTAGCTAACAGCAGAGATAAGCAGATGGTGAGAGGCAAGGGAAAGAACATAAGCAAAGGAAACCAAGGCTACTTGGCATCATCAGAACCCAGTTCTCCCACCAAAGAGAGGCCTAGATAAACCAACACACCAGAAAAGCAAGACTATGATTTAAAATCATATCTCATGATGATGATAGAGGACTTTAAGAAGGACATAAATAACTTCCTTAAAGAAATACAGGAGAATACAGGTAAAAAAGGTAGAAGTCCTTAAAGAAGAAACACAAAAATCCCTTAAAGAATTACAGGAAAACACACTCAAACAGGTGAAGGATTTGAACAAAACCATTCAGGATCTAAAAACGGAAATAGAAATAATAAAGAAATCACAAAAGGAGACAACCCTGGAGATAGAAAACCTAGGAGAGAGATCATGAGTAATAAAAGGAAACATCACCAACAGAATACAAGAAATAGAAGTGAGAATCTCAGGTGCAGAAGACGCCATAGAAAATATTGACACAACAAAGAAAATACAAGATGCAAAAAGCTCCTACACCAAAACTTCCAGGAAATCCAGGACACAATGAGAAGACCAAACCTAAGAGGAATATGTATACAACAGAGTCAAGATTCCAAACTTAAAGGGCCAGTAAATATCTTCAACAAAATTATAGAAGAAAACTTACCTAACCTAAAGAAAGAGATGCCCATAAACATAAAAGAAGCCTACAGAACTCCTAATAGATTGAACCAGAAAAGAAATTCCTGTTGTCACATAATAGTCAAAACACCAAATGCAAAAAACAAAGAAATAATATTAAAAGAAGTAAGGAAAAAAGGTCAAGTAACATATAAAGGCAGACCTATCAGAATTACACCAAACTTCTCAACAGAGACTGTGAAAGCTAGAAGATCCTGGACAGATGTTATACAGATTCTAAGAGAACATAAATGCCAGCCCATGCTACTATTCTGACCAAAACTCTCAATTACCAGAGATGGAGAAACTAAGATATTCCATGTCAAAACCAAATTTATAAAATATCTTTCTACATATCCAGCCCTTCAAAGGATAATAGATGGACAATGCCAACACAAGGAGGTAAATATCCTAGAAAAAGGAAGAAAGTAATCTCCTTTTTAAAAACCTAAAAGAAGATAGTCACATAAACATAAAAACAACATCAAAAATAATAGGAAGCAACAATCACTACTCCTTAATATCTCATAACATCAGTGGACTCAAGTCCCCAATGAAAGGTCATAGAATAACAGACTGGATACTTAAACAGGACCCAGAATTTTGCTGCATAGAGGAAACGAACTCAGTATCAGAGACAGACACTACCTCAGAGTAAAGGGCTGGAAAAAAATTTCCAAGCAAAGGGTCCCAAGAAAAAAGCTAGAGTATCCATTCTAATATTGGATAAAATTGACTTTCAACCAAGAGTCATCAAAAAAGATAAGGAAGGACACTTCATATTAATCAAAGGAAAATTTACGAAGAAGAACTCTCAATTTTGAACAGCTATGCTCCAAATGAAAGGGCACCCACATTCATAAAAGAAACTTTACTAAATCTCAAAGCACATATTGCAACTCACACAATAATAGTGGGAAACTTCAATACCCCACTCTCATTAATGGACAGATCATGGAAACAGAAAGTAAGCAGAGACACATTGAAAGTAACAGAAGTTATGGAACAAATGGATTTAACAGATATCTATAGAACGTTTCATCCTAAATCAAAAGAATATACCTTCTTCTCAGCATCTCATGGTACCTTCTTGAAAACTGACCATATAATCAGTCACAAAACAGACCTCAATAGATATAAGAAGATTGAAATAATCCTATGCCTCCTATCAAATCACTAAAGATTAAGGCTGATCTTCAATAGCAACAAAAACAACAGAAAGTCCACATACACATAGAAGCTGAACAATGCTCTACTTTATGATAACTTGTTCAAGGAAGAAATAAAAAAGAAATTAAAAACTTCTTAGAATTTAATGAAAATGAAGGTACAACATACCCAAAGTTATGGGACATAATGAAAGCAGTGCTAAGAGGAAAATTCATAGCTTTGAATTCCTCCAAAAAGAAACAGGAGAGAATGTACACCAGCAGCTTAACAGCACTCCTGAAAGCTCTAGAACAAAAAGGAACAAATACACCAATAAGGAGTAGGTAGCATTAAATAATCAAATTCAGGGCTGAAATCAACCAAGTAGAAACAAAAAGAACTACACAAAGAATCAACAAAACCAGGAGCTTGTTCTTTGAGAAAATCAACATGATAGTTAAAACTTTAGCCAGACTAACCAGAGGGAACAGAGACAGAATCCAAATTAACAAAATCAAAAATGCAAAGGGAGATATAACAATAGAAACTGAAAAAGATAAAAAAAAAAAAAAATCACCAGATCCTAATACAAAAGCCTATAATCAAAAAAATTGGAAAATCTGGGTGAAATGGATAATATTCTAGACAGATACCAAATACCAAATTTAAGTCAGGATCAGATAAACCATCTAAACAATTCCATAAACCCTAAAGGAATAGAAGCAGTCATTAAAATTCTCCCAATCAATAAAAGCCCACAACTGGATGGGTTTAGTGGAGAATTTTATCAGACCTTCAAAGAAGACCTAATACCAATACTCTTCAAACTATTCCACAAAATAGAAACAGAAGGAACACTACCCAATTCATTCTATGAAGCCACAGTTACACTGACACCAAAACCTCAAAAAGACCCAACAAAAAAGAAAAGGTAAGACCAATATCCCTTATGAATACTGATGAAAAATACTCAATAAAACTCTCACAAACCAAATCCCCAAACACCATGATCAAGTAGGCTTCATCCTAGGGATGCAGGGATGGTTCAATATCCAGAAAATCATCAATGCAATCCTTTAAATAAACAAACTCAAAGGAAAAAAAATCACATGATCATTTCATTAGATGCTGAAAAAGCATTTGACAAAAATAAATTCAGTATGCCTTCATGATAAAAGTCTTTTAAAAAAAATCAGGAATTCAAGGCCCATAGTAAAAGCAATATGCAGCAAATCAGTAGCCAACATCAAACTAAATGGAGAAAAAATTTAAGCAATCACACTAAAATCAGGGACTAGACAAGGTTGCCCTCTCTTTCTCTCTCTCTCTCTGTCTATCTATTCCATATAGTTCTTGAAGTTCTAGCTAGAGTAATTAGACAACAAAAGGAGATCAAAGGGATAAATATTGGAAAGGAAGAAATCAAAATATCACTATATGCAGATGATATGATAGTGTACTTACATGACCCCAAAACCCCACCAGAGAATTCCTACAGCTGATGAACAATTTCAGCTAAGTGACCAGATATAAAATTAACTCAAACTAATCATTAGCCTTCCTATACTCAAAGGATAAACAGTCTGAGAAAGAAATTAGGGAGAAGACACCCTTTACAATAGTCACAAACAATATAAGGTATGATTTTAACTAAACAAGTGAAAGATCTGTATGACAAGAACTTCACGTCACTGAACAAAGAAATTGAAGAAGACCTCAGAAGACCTTATGGATTGGCAGGATTAATATAGTAAAAATGACCATCATGCCAAAGCCAATCTACAGATTCGATGCAATCCCCATCAACATTCCAACTCAATTCTTCATAGAGTTAGAAAGAGCAATTCAAATTCATTTGGAACAACAAAAAACTCAAGATAGCAAAAACTAGTCTCAACAATAAAAGAACTTCTGGGGGAATCAGCATCCCTGACTTCAAGCTGTACTAGAAAGCAATGGTGATAAAAACTGCATGATACAATGTCAGGGAGGTAGACCAATGGAATAGAATTGAAGACCCAGAAATGAACCCACACACCTATGATCACTTTATCTTTGACAAAGGAGCTAAAACCATCCAGTGAGAAAAAGACAGTATTTTCAACAAATGATGCTGGTTCAACTGGCAGTTAACATGTAGAAAAATGCAAATTGATCCATTCCTACCTCCTTGTACATAGCTCAAGTCCAAGAGGATCATTTACCTCCACATAAAACCAGATACTCTGAATCTAATAGAAGAGAAAATGGGGAAAAGTCTCAATCACATGGGCATAAGGGGTAAAGTTCCTGAACAGAACACCAATAGCTTATGCTCTAGGATCAATAATCAACAAACGAGACCTCATAAAATTGCAAATTGTAAGGCAATCCTACATTGAATAGAGGGCTAGTATCCAATATATACAAAGAACTCAAAAAGTTGTACTCCAGAGAACCAAATAACCCTATTAAAAAATGGGGAACAGAGCTAAACAGAGAATTCTCAACTGAGGAAACTCTAAGGGCTGAGAAGCACCTAAAGAAATGTTGAACATCCTTAGTCATCAGGGAAATGCAAATCAAAACAAGTCTGAGATTCCACCTCACACCAGTCAGAATGGCTAAGATCAAAAACTCAGGTCACAGAAGATGCTGGCGAGGACGTGGAGAAAGACGAACATGTCTCCATTCTTGGTGGGATTGCAAGCTGGTACAACTACTCTGGAAATCAATTTGTTGGATCCTCAGAAATATTTGACATAGAACTACCTGAGGACCCAGCTATACCACTCCTGGCCATATACCCAAAAGATGCTCCAACATGTACTAAGAATACATGTTCCATTATGTTCATAGCAGCCAAACTTATAAGAGCCAGAAGCTAGAAACAACCCAGATATCCCTCAACAGAAGAATAGATACAGAAAATGTGGTACATTTTCACAATGGAATACTATTCAGCTGTTAAAAACAATGACTTCATGAAATTCACAGGCAAATGGATGGAACTTGAAAATGTCATTCTGAGTGAGATAACTCAGTTACAAAAGAACAAACATGGTATTTACTCACTGATAAGTGGATATTAGCCCAAAAGGTCAGAATACTCAATGTTCAATTCATAGACCATGTGAAGCCTAAGAAGAAGAAAGACCAAAATGTGGATGCTTCAATGTTTCTTAGAAGGGTGAACAAAATTCTCAGAGGAGGAAATATGGAGACAAAATATGGAGTAGAGACTGAAGAAAAGGCCCTCTAGAGACTGCCCCACCTGGGGATCCATCCCATATACAGTCACCAAACCTGGATGTTATTGCAGATGCTGGGAAGTGTTTGCTGATGGAAGCATGATAAGCTGTCTCCTGAGATGCTCAGGAAGAGCCTGACAAATACAGAGGTGGATGCTAGCAGTCAATCATTGGCCTGAGTGTGGGGTTGTGGATGGAGGAGTTGGAGAAGGGACTAAAGGAGCTGAGGAGGTTTGCAGCGCCATGGAGGGAGCAACAGTGTCAATTGGCCAGACCTCCCAGTGCTCCTAGAGACTAGACCACAAACCAATGAATACACATGGAGAGACCCATGGTGCTGGCAACATATGTGGCAAGGGAATATTTTGTTGCACATCAGTAGGAGGAGAGGCCCCTGGGTCTGAGGGTGTTTGATGCCTCATTGTAGGGTAATGCTAGTCAGGGAAGACTAGAGTGGGTGGGTGGGTGGGGAAGCTCCCTCTTAGAGGCAGGGTGAGGGGGATGGAATAGGGGATTTGCAAAGAGGAGACCTGGAAAGGGAAATTTTTTTTGAAATGGAAATATAATAAATATCTCATAAAAATAAAATCTACCTAGAAGAATTCTCAATGCTGAACATCTATGTTCCAAATGCAAGGGCATCCACATTCATAAAAGAAACTTTACTAAAGCTCAAAGCATGCATTGCACCTCACACAATAATAGTGGGAGACTTCAACACCCCACTCTCATCACTGGACAGATCATGTAAACACAAACTAAACAGAGACACAGTGAAAGTAACAGAAGTTATGGACCAAATGGATTTAACATGTATCTATAGTACATATTATCCTTAATCAAAGGAATATACCTTCTCCTCAGTATCTCATTGTACTCTCTCCAAAACTGACCATATAATCTGTCACAAAACAGGCCTCAACAGATACAAGAAAATTGAAATAGTCTCATACCTCCTATCAGATCATCATGGATTAAGGCTGGTCTTCAATAGCAACAAAAACAACAGAAAGCCCATATACACATAAAAGCTGAACAATGCTCTATTCAATGGTAACTTGATCAAGGAAGAAATAAAGAAAGAAATTAAAGACTTTAGAATTTAATGAAAACTAAGGTACAGCATACCCAAACTTATGAGACATAATGAAAGCAGTGCTAAGAGGAAAACTCACAGCTCTTAGTGCCTCTAAAAGAAACTGGAGTGAGCATATACTAGTAGCTTAACAGCACTCCTGAAAGTTCCAGAACAAAACAAAGCAAATACACCCAAGAGGAATTGATGGATGGAAATATTCAAACTCAGGGCTGAAATTAACCAAGTAGAAACCAAAAGAACTATACAGAGAATCAACAAAACCAGGAGCTGGTCCTTTGAGAAAATCAACAAGATAGGTCATCCCTTAGCTAGACTTACCTAGGGTACACGGACAGTATCCAAATTATCAAAATCAGAAATGAAAAGTGAGATATAACAACAGAAACTTAGGAAATTCAAAAAAATCATCAGATCCTACTACAAAAGCCTATATTCAACATAACTGGAAAATCTGGATGAAATGGATGATTTTCTAGACAGATACCAGAGACCAAATTTAAATCAAGGTCAGATAAAGCATCTATACAGTCCCATAACCCCTAAAGAAATAGAAGCAGTCATTAAAATTCTCCCAATCAATAAAATCCCACAACTGGATGGATTTAGTGCAGAATTCTATCAGACCTTCAAAGAAGACCTAATACCAATACTCTTCAAACTATTCCACAAAATAGAAACAGAAGGAACACTATCTAATTCATTCTATTATGCCACAGTTAAGTTGCATATTCTTTCTTGGAGATGGAATGGTTCTGTCTAATCGGGAAGTGTCACAATTTCCTTTCATAAAGGACTTCATAAGAGATTTTTTTTTCTACTTCTATCATGTTTAGTTTTCCAAATAGATTTTAAAGACTGGTTTGAGTGCATATTACTTTTAGCTTCAGAAGATATCATGTATATTTAAGAGGCATTTAACTATTATAAATTATTTTGATGACTTTAAAAAATGTCAATACTGAGTTGCATATTTTAAAATAAATTTTATTAGTTTAATAAAAATGTGTGTAAAGACTGTTTTATGAATATTTTTGTTATAACAAAGTCCACTGCTTTCTATGACCCCTGTCTATCACCCCCATATGTCAAGAATGCCTCATATCTGTACTTTAAAGCACAACAACCATTTGTCAGATGTGCCGAATCAGCCCTGAATTGTCACATTTGTTACGTTTGTCATGTGTGCCTATAATGAGCAAGACAACCTGAGAACTGAGTTTCAATTTCATTTCACTTCCAAAGTCATCTGTGATTCATTGTAATTATCATATTGGTTAGTAGAATAGAAAGACATTTGAGAAAGACATCTTTCTTTGGTATCCCAAAAACAACTTAGTAGTTTTTTCTCCTCTTCTCTGCATGCACATGTCTCTGTCCTCTATGGTATACCCCTTATTAGCATTTCCTCTAAGCTCAGCCCAACAGATACCTAGCAACAGTCAGATAGAGCCTGGTTCACATACAAAAGTGTTCTCTCTCTCTCTCTTTCTTCTTCGTCTTCTCCTTTTTGTTCATCTTCCTTCTCCTCCTCCTCCTTCTCCCCCCCCCATCTTCCCTATTCATTCCTGGCAGACCCCTTCCCTTTTTTCTCACTCCTCTCTCTTTCTGTTATTCTCTGTCCCCTTTCTTTCTCTGACTCTACTTTCTTCCCTAGAACTCTTCAACATATCCCAAATAAACTCTACTTTATACTAGATCCATCATACATGGGGGGGGGGGGTCATGTCTCTTCATACCCTACCACTGTATCATGCTGTTGCTGCATTACAAAACATCATCTTTTAAAAATTTTTAAAATATCATCTATTTTTTGACAATTGGCAGTTTCAAAATATGCTGAACATAGTTACTGAAATTTATCAACTCATAAAGACTTTACACTGGGTAAAGATAAATAGTAATTAATTGTATATCATGTATTATATATTAATATAGCCTTACTAGCTCTGTGTGTCTGTTTTGGTGTGTGAATATAGGCACATATGACATGGCATGTATAAAGAAGTCAGAGAACAAGCTCTGATGTTGGCCTTTGCCTTCTACTTTGTTTGATACAGGAACACTTATTTGCTACTGTATATTTTAGTCTAGCTGGCTCATTAACTTCTACATTCTACGATCTCTATTTCCCATCATTCCATTAAGAGGTACAACCACATCTCTGTTCCTGAGAGTTTTAAAGACTCAAGTCCAAGCTGTTATGCTTTTGCAGCAAACACTTTACCATTAAGCCATTCCACTGTGCTAATACATTTTCTGCAATCTATTATATATTGAAAAATATGTACCTGTTGCATACAAATTTTTATCTGAATATAAACAAATATATACCTGAAGCTAAAGAACAACCAAATGGAAGTGGGGCTAGTGCTTACAGATAATGGAATGGGAGAGGAGGTATGTAGGCTAATTCCCAAAGTTTGGAAAACAGAAACAAAAATAGAGAAGTAAAATTAAATGAATGAAAATAAAAGGCTGTTATTGAACAGAGTCAGCCTATAGAATACTACAAAATATTTGTAAACTATATACATAACAAGAGCTCGATATCCATTTTATATAAGTAATTCAAAAATCTAATTTCAAAACTCTTAATAACCCAATTAAAAATAGGAAATAGAAAAGGAACAGTTTAGTGCACATCAGTAATTCTCATATCAGAAGATGAGGCATATGTATCACATGTTGGAGTTCTGCCTGAGTACATAGCATAACTCTATCACAAGCAAGCAAGCAAGCAAACAGCACTGTCCCTAAAAGGACTTTTTCCTGAATAAGACGCCAAAATATTAAGTACAGGCAAAGATACTCAATGTTTCTAGTCATGATGGATATGCAAGCCAAATCTACCATGGGATATATCACCTCACCTCAGTAAGTATGAATCTTACTAAAAACACAAAAAGATAACAAGTGCTAATTAAGATGCAGAGGCAGGGGCCTTTGACTCTTTTGGTGGAATGTAAACTAGGGCTGTCATTGTGGAAAATGGCATGGAGGTTTTCTTTTATGAAGAACAATAGAACTACCACAGACTTTAGCAGCCAAAACACAGGGTAGATATCTAGGGGCAAATGAATCAATATTTTAGAGAAATATCAGAACACACATGTGTTTATTGCAATTTGAGCACATAGGCAAGAAAGGGACACAATCTAAGTATTCCTGAGTAGGAGAATGGATAAAAAAATATTTGGTGTGTATATGTCATGGGATATTACTCAACCATAAAACAGAAGAAAGCCAGCCATTTGTGACACTTGACTAGAAACTGGAGATCATGATGGTAAGTGAAATAAGGTAAGGTCAGAAAGACAATTCCACCATGATCACACAGGGAGTAAAATAGTGGACAATATGGAAATTGAGAGTAGATTTTAATTTCCAAGGCTGAACCTAGTAACCAAAGTGCTGAGGAAAGTTGTTCAATTTATCCTAAGAAGTTCTCCATTTTATAGTGTGACTATTGAGATTGTTTATATCTCTTGTACATGGTAGAAGACATGTAGATGTCCATGTCTTTGTGCAATAATTTCCAGCTCTGTATATAGCCAGGCCAAGTTATTCTCATAAAATATGCCATTGGGAGCACGTGTCCCACAGCATGTAACTAAACTACAGATCAAATATGCTTCATGCTGGTGACTGGCACATTGCCATACTGGCTTGCTCTGAAGCAAGTCACAATTACATGGATTATGGCTTCTCATCTTCAAATCCCACAATTAACTCAGTATTACTGCAATGCCCTCCCTTATGTATATTGTTAAATCCAAAGATTGCTTTTTTAAATGCATGTTAGAATTTAAGGAACATTGAATACCATTGTGTTTTTGTTCCCGTTCAGAAGTAGAAATTGAGCATTACAACATCAACTAATTTTAGTACTTTGGGAATCTCAGGTTCTCAAGAACTGAGAAAGAAAATTCTATTCATGATTTTTTATCAGAGTATGAAATGAACAGCCTGTCATTTAAATAACCATATTAAATATTTTTCCAGGTAGTGAAAGCTTAAATCTTGCATTTGGCCATTGAATATAGAATCATGCTGAAGCAATAAAAAAGCCAGGACATGATCTGTGGGGATTGTATCTTTGTATCTGTCTGATTGATTCCTCTGTGTCTGCTTGGTGTTTTCTCCTCTCTCTCTCTCTCTCTCTCTCTCTCTCTCTCTCTCTCTCTCTCTCTCTCTCTCTCTCTCTCTTTCTCTCTCTCTCTCTCTCTCCACCTTTCTTTCTCAAAAGCCTTTTGTGAAGTATCAGACATTGTACCACAGAGGAGGTTGGATTTTGGATTTTAAGAGATGTGATGATCTGCTCTCAGGTTATTCATTTAGTTGAAATATTTATGGGTTTTTTTTTTTTTAATGAAGTAAGGTGTAAGCACTCTGTGCTGTAAAACACTGCCTGTGATATTGAAAGTAATGTTTGCAGTACAAAATAGTGAAGAAAAAAGTAATGCATATGAATCTATCACAGACACACACACACACACACACACACATATCATATTAAGTGAAATAAGATAGACTCAGAAAGACAAATATTACATATTTTCTCTCATATATGAATCCAAATTTAGATATTATATACATTTACTCTCTTTATTTTTAATTATCACTTCTGTCATCTCTTTTTCTCTTAGGCAGAGATTTTTTCCTCCTTCAAATCTGCTCATTTGTGTATGATGTAACTCAGTGATGGCTGGTGATCAGGGTGGGAATTTTATAAATATTGCTGATTGTTAGAGAAAGGTCAATGAGAGATATGGTTTATATCACTGCATTTTTTCTTTTTTATGAATTGAAACTTGGGTCATTCTCTCAAAGAGATATTCTCTTTTTAGGTGTGAATTTTAAAGAAGATTTTATTTTTATTGCACATATGTATGTCTCTTTGTGGATATGTACACATGTGCAGATATGTGCACAAGAGTGCAGGTGCCTGTGGAGTCTAAAAACCATTGTGTAATTCCATGGAGCTCAAGTTACAGGGAGATCTAATTCACCTGACATGGGTTCTGGGAACCAAACTTTGGTTCTCACCTTGTGCAGCAAGTGTTTTTAACTACTGAACAATCTCCCTTGATTTTTTTTAATTATTTAAATTTAATTATTTAAATTTAATTGCATCACCTGAATAACAAAAATGGTTTTCTCTTTTGGTCTCTATCCCACTTGCTATCATGATGACTGTCCACTTCTTCCCTATCAGAGTGTTTTCCATTCAGCAATTCCCAGGTGCTGCATTCCTTGGACTTGTCTTCTAAGCACATTTTGGAGGGAGCATTCCATGCACATGTCTAGCACAAGGGTTATGTATTAAGCTCTCAGGGTCAGGTAGTACTTCAGAGTAAAAAGGCCCAGTGTTGGAGTAGACTGAGTACTGCACTGAACCTTACCCAAAGGCTGATGAACAATTAGAACTGTTCACATTCAAAGGCCTGGGCTAAGACCCTAGCACAGGAAATGATTTGTTGAGAACTGTTTCAGTGAAGGAAGGTGGAGCAGTGAGCTAGCTGAAATTTTTGGCCTACTCACAAACACTCTAAAAATATTGATCTCAAAGGGTGGGAAACAGTGAGGTAGAAAGCAATAACAAGAGCTTTGAGCCTAACCATACAGCACTTTGCTTGCAACAGGTGTGTCTATTAGCATAAGGCAAATAGTTATGCCAGAAATCACGTCACCTGAGTTACAATGCTAGGCTGATTTGTGGTTTGGGCTCTGCTGTGTGACCTTCAACAAATCACATGTTCTCCCTGAGCCGCAGAGTCACCTTCTGCAAAGTGGAGATAACAGCTCCATTACCTATGCCAGCAGGCTTGATGGGAAGAGTTCTTTGTAAAGTGTACTTAAATCCTAAGCTTTTTTTTTTTTTTTTTTTTTTTATATAGTTTGGCCTCATTTCCTGGAGGGATATTACTGGGAGGAAAAAAAAATGTATTTTCAAGGGTAATATAGTTCCTCATGTTCTTGTGACTCCCAGCCCCACTATTATTTTCACTGCTATTCCATAACTGTCAAGGACATGTCAACCCCCAAAAGGATTGTGATTCACAGGTTGAGAACCACTGGTCTAGAGGAGTACTGCTTTCTTTGAATAATATCTTCCCTGTGACTGCATTGGTGACTCTTGATAAGAGCAAGTTGAATGCATTCGGGGGGGGGGGGGGACATAGCAAGCTAAACAGCCACAGAATGCATTTTTGCTAGGGTAGTTTAACGGTTAAATATGTGCTTTGCCATTTGGTCTGGAAATCTGGTTTATTCCCTAGCACAGCATCTCCTCCCCCACCCTCAAAACAAAAAAAAACAAAACAAAAAAACAACTCCATGGAGGTAATTTGCTGTACTTTGTGCAAGGTCCTCAAGCTATGGAGAGTGACTTCCAACACCTCTCTATGAGTTTCGGCAATAGGAAAGCCCAAGCGTGCATGGATGTTAGACCTGTGGGCAAGACCCTAAAGAGATGCTCATTTCAATTTAGGTTGAATGCAGGGAGCGAGCATCACATCCATGTCCTCCATCTGGAGGCGGCCAGAGCACAGGTAGGGCTTTCCTTCTGAGAGTTACTCCCACCTAATTTGCTCTACACAGGGTCTTGGAAAAGTGAGGCAACTGCCAGCCTTTGAAAGGGGAATTTTATAACTCCTTTTCTCATGACAGCTGAGAGGAAAGAATATGAGGAAAGCCTGTGTGCTTAGAAAATGAACCATCTCCAGAGCAATGGGTGGTTGGACAGAGATATACAGTTTGAATGATAGCTAATGCAGTTCAGAAGTAGGATGTTAAAATACCTGATTAGCCTTTGGTGGGTTGAGCCTGACTTAGGTTAAGCACAGTTGTTTATGACATAAAGTGAGCAGCATGTCATCTAAAGGATGAGGACTTTTCTTAGGAAATCCCTGTGACTACTGAGACTCAGTGTCCCACTACAGCAACCTCGATGCAGCTCAGCACTGCCCAGAATTCAAGAAAGTCATTGTGCATGTTTCATTTATTAAACATTTATAAATACCACATTTTCCTGCTGATTGGAGATCTTTTCTAACAGGTCAACCACTGTAGGTCAATGCCACAGATGCCTAGCCCATGGTGATTGAGAAGGGATAAACACTCAGAAACTATACCAAAACTATTCATTTGTTGTCCTGTTAAAGAATCTACTGATATACTGTCTATGTCCTATGAAACTGATTATGGTTGAATTTAAAGGTAATGGAACTATTAGTCTGGCAAACGAAATTTTAAACCAGGATAGAATTTCAGCTGTATTATGGCTACTCTCACTTCTCTCATCCAGATCTACAGTGAGAGACAGCAAGAAGTAGTTGCAGGAAGATGAGAAAACTGTATGGAAGCTTAGAATTTTAGTCAAGGAGTATGTAGATGGCCAAGAATCTGCAGAAGCTAAAAAAATGTGGACATTCACAGAGAAACCTGGCTCTCTGCATGGAGACAAAATAGGTGCTCTGATGGCAAGACCCCACCTATTAGAGACTCCATCTTGTGAACAAATTCATATGGAAGTAAATAGCTTAATCTGGATGTCACTGGGGGTGAAGGGCTCTACCAAACCTGACAAACATGATGCCTGCTAGTCTTACCCTCCTCACCTTCCTCTATAAATCATGAGATTCCCTTATTTAGGCACTTCCACATTCCCAAAGCTGGCCACCCAGGTCTATTTCCTTATTTTGCTACTTTCTTAGGCGTGACTCCTTCCTGAGGCTAATCACCAAGGTCCAACTATCAAAACATCAAGGTCCCTCAATCAAAACTTTTCATTTGTCCAACCTGATTAGCATGTCCAATCCGAACTTACCAACTCATTCTACCTTATTCTAGCAGAGAACTTCCCTTTTTTTGATATTAAATTACACCTCCAAAGCTATTTGTTTCTGCCTGATTCAGATTCAGCCACTGCTTAATAAAGACTCTCTTTCCACTAGAAATTGGTGTCTTCATGTGGTTTATGCCTAATATGGGGCTTGGGGGCACCCTGTAGTGCGTGGATCCCTTCAAAAGAGGTAAACTGCTCAAAAGTGACTTCCTAGGAAAACTTTCTTCTTGGTTAGAGCAAAAATGGCACTGCAATTATGCCTGAAGCAGTTAGGTTCCATTTTATGGTAGTATCAGAGCTTTCTAGTCTTGTCCAGATACTCTTGATTTTGTAGACATAACAGATAAAGGATTGAGAGGGTCATGATAAGGTTGCTGAGAGATACTTGGATCAGGTAATATGTATCATGGTAAGATGTCCCATAAGGAGCCTTTGAGAAGTGATTGTGAAGCTGTAAAGTTAAGATCTGGCCTACAATGCAGACCCCAGGATTTGGAGACACCACACTGGAAATCTATATGCACGGAGTCGAGCTGGCCTAGGAAAGAAGCTGAGTCTTCTGGGGAGGGAAGAATTAAAAGTAAAGAACTATTCAGGCCTTTGGAGTCTAGATGATTGTACTAATAACCCCAGATGACTGATATAGAATTAAAGAATTCAGTGTTTGCTGAGCTGGTTTTGGTCTTTCCTAGTTTAGTGTTTCCCTGAGGTATTGCTTTGTCTTTGGAATAGAAATGTTTCCTCTGTTCCATTTTTATATTGAAAATATGTAACATGGTTTTGATGTTATGGGTGTTCCCAGTTAAGAGACTGCCTGAGTGTCAGGAGGAATCAGGCAATTGTACTTTTAAACAATGTTGGAACCGTCAGAGGCACAGGAAGCATTTGACTTGGACTGAATGTATTTTCCATTCTGAGATGGACATAAGAGGTGAAAGGTTATGATTTAAAAGTAATACTTTTTTTCATAAAGTTGTCAGAAAATGGACATGTGATGGTTTATACTGTTTGTCAGCTTCATAGAATGTAGGATCACCTTAGAGACAAATCTCAAACCATTTCTGTGAGGAGTTTTAATATTAGGTTAAAAGCAAATGGCATTTAACAAATCATAGGTTGTGGTTCCTGACTCCATAATAGTGAGACAGTGAGCCAAGCAGTAGCATTCATCTTTCTCTACCTCTTGGATTTGGGTACAACATCAGCAACTATATCATAGTCCTCCTTGCGTTCTCCCCTATAAAAGACAGCACTCCAAATCTTCCCTAAGTTGTTTCTATAAATGCTGTCACTGCAACAAGACAAATAGCTAAGATACATACATATCAGCTAGTTTTGTTGCAGGAAGGCACCTTGCCCAAGGTCATTTAAGGGTATGTCAATAAATGATCCTCAATTTCAAATGATAATGACTATAAGATCTGTGTTATCTAGCTCTGTCTGGAGGACCCATTATATATTATATATAAATCACTGTCTTGTTCTTTTCCACCAAGATGGAGGCAATGACTTTTTCTCATTGAAGGATCGATGCTGCCTGCCATTTTACTACTATAACACTCCTACTTTATGTACTGGGAGTCAGATGATGTATCCCAGGTGTCAGAGGCTCCGAGATGTGTGTGTGTGTGTGTGTGTGTGTGTGTGTGTGTGTGTGTGTGTGTGTGTGTGTGTGTGTGTATGTGTGTGTGTATAGGAAGTTTCTTGAGTTGTGTGAATGGATTAACACACTCAAAAGAAAAATGGCTAAGATGAGGTTGAACTAGAAGCTAATTGTGACTACGGTCAACACCAATAATTTTAATGGGTCCTCCAGACAGAGTTAGATAACACAGATCTTACAGTTATTATCAATTGAATTGAGGATCATTTATTGACACACCCTTAAATGACCTTGGGCAAGGTATCTTCCTGCAACAAAACTAGCTGAATTCTCCCAGTTTACCTGGTAACCAGGGGTTTTGAACTCAGTCTACCACCTCTAACAGTCTACCTAAGAATTCCTCTGTGTTAGTTACTTTTCTCATTACTATGACTAAATAAAAATATACCTGACATAACTCACAGGAGAAGATATTTCCTTATTTTGGTTCATGGTTTTAGACATTTCTTATCATAGTAACATGAGTTCATTGATTCGTGGCCCATAGTGTGTTAGAATATCATGAAGGCAGAAACACATACTAGAGGTGACTCACAGACAGTAAAAAGCAAATAGAACAAAACCTGAGGCAAAATAAACATTTAAGGATATGTTTCCAGTCACTATGTTAACCCAGTTAAACATTATTTTTTAAAGTCTCTAGAGTCTCTTAAAATTGGATGACCAGGTGGGAATTTAGGACATGAGTCTTTTAAGAGTACACCTCATATCCAAACTATAATGTTCCCTTCCAGAACTCCAAGATTCTCTTTGAGGTATATAAAAAGAATTCCTGGTGAACTGAATAAATGTCTGTTCAGAGATTTTAGGTACTGTTGGAAGTAATTTTTTGATCTATCTGCAGTTTTTTTGTACCTATGCTATGTATATCCTTGTATTTTCATAATAAATGTTCCTGACACATAGGCAGATGTATAGATGAAATTTCAATCTTGGAACACGATATTCTCTGTATTCTGTCTCTACTTCGTGCTTTTGATAATGTGTCTTAATATGTTGCTTGATTTGACTGCTTCAATTATTCACAGGTAATCCATTCTTTCAAGTATTAAATTCACATTTAGAGGTCCATTGTGATTCTGAAAATTCCTTGTGCTTCTTCTGGCTGATGTCTGAATTTGTTCTGCATACTGCTCTGCATGATATGGAAGTTCCAGTCCTCAAAAAGATATCCTTAGAGAATGGTGGGACTTGTATAGGGCTAAAGTCCTTCATCTACAACTGTTTCCAATAAAATCACTCCTGTGGTATCAGGAAACTGAAAATAGGAAAAGAAGTTGGCCACACAAGGGTATTGATAATCTTGATGCTACAGGAGAGAAAAACATGAACAAAGAATAAGAGCAGGGCTGGCACTGATGGCTGTACCCACCCCATTGTGACATAGAACTTTGCTCTCTTGAATAGACCAAGCCTGGCCTCAGATGATCAGAATAATTGACACTTCAGCCTTAGGAGTGTAGCTTAGGGTTAGAATGCTTGCCAAGCTGCAGGAGGCCAGATTTAATTCAGCACCATACAAAATAACAGAAAATAATTTTTAATTTGTCAATATAAAACTGGTCATAAACCAGGAATTACACTAAAGACTTCAGCATACACTGAAGCAGCAGTTCTCAACCTGGGAGTTGTGAACCCTTTGGGTGTTGAATGACACTTTCACAGACATTGCCTAAGACCACTGGAAATATCAAATATTTTTATAAGAGTAGCAAAATCGCAGTTATGAAGTATCAGCAAGATTAATTTTATGCTAGTTGGTCCTTACAACATGAGGAACTCTCTTAAAGAGTCACAGCATTAGGAAGATTGATAATCATTGCTCTAGTATCTACTTCATAATTGCAATGATTCCAGTTCTACAGATGAGGACTTGCTCTGTGATCATAGGCTGAGTAAGCAGTAGATTGAGTACTAGCAACAGTCAGACTTATTTTCATCCCTATGTTCATTTGTTATATACTGTTATATATATATGTATATATATTATATATTATATATCTGTTCTACCATTTTTCCTCATTATGAACATACATCTAGGACTCATTAGCATATATTACCAGTGCTTCCACATAATAGTTTTAAAATACTCACTTTGTGTGTGTGTGTGTGTATGTGTGTGTGTGTGTGTGTGTGTGTGTGTGTTGTGTGTGTGTGTGTTTTCACGCAGATGTACCTGTATTTAAAAAGTTTAAAAGTATGCTGTGTGTGGTTGCATATGGAAGCCAGGAGTCAAAATAGTGTTCTGTTCCTTTGGCACTCTCTTAGTTACAGTTTTATTGCTGTGTAGAAACACCATGATTGAAGCAACTCTTATTTTAAAAAAATCATTTAATTAAGGCTGGCTTACAGTTTCAGAGATTTAGCCCATTATCATTGTGGTGGGAAGCGTGGCATTGTCCAGGCAGACATGGTGCTGGGGACATTCTACTACTTGATCAGTAGGAACAAGAAGAATATTGTTTTGCAGATTGGAAATAACTTGAACATAGGAGTACTCAAAGACTGGCCCCACAGTGACACACTTCCTTCAACAAGGCCATATCTACTCCAACAAGGCCATACTTCCTAATAGTTTCACCTTCTGTGGACCAAGCATTCAAACATATGAGTCTATAGTGGCCTTACCTATTTAAACTGCCACAGGCAATGTTAACTTTATTTTTTCCTTTAGACAGGTTTATCATGGTCCTGCAACTTAAGGTGGGCTTTCTAAGAGCAGTGTGTATCCTCCTGGCTCAGTCTCTACAGAGCTGACAGTACAACCATGTTATATTATATCTTATTTTTCATGTGAGTTCTGAGGAGCAAATTCAGGTCTCCACATTTTTATAGTAAACATGTTACAAAAAGAGATCTCTCTCCAAACCAAAACCTCTACTCTAAAAATTGATAATGGATATATTTCAGAGAAAAACAAATAAAACAAAGAAAGTTATCCCCTCAAAAACAAAACAAAAACAAACAAACACACAAACAAACAAAAAACCAACCCACCAGTATTAACATTGTATTTAGTACTGGTTTTACAACATAAGGCTCAATTTCTTTGCATTGCACACCAAAAATTTTTAACATGATTTTTCTCTTTAGGTAAGTAATAATAGTCTTCATATAAAAGTTTTAAAATAATGATAGAAGAGAAAAAATCTCAATACCATAATTGAAATATCTGTAAGGTTTTGCTGGCTTATTACATTTTTTTATAGACATGATTTCCATAACCTAGATCCATGCTGTTCTAATCAGTCTTTTACCTTACTACCGATTCTATGAGAAGAGTATTTTGTCATCTTATACCACTTGGATTCTTTTGAAATATTCATAAAATGCTTCCTATGCAAAAGCAACATCCTTATGCTAGTATCTAACTAGCAGTGTGTACTTTATCTTTTTATATATTTGCTACTATACAATGGCTTCTGACAAAACATTAACTCAAAAATCCTTAATTGTTTTTGCTGGGAATCAAGCCAAAGCATCTGAATTTAGTAAAGTAGTCCATAGCTAAGTCGCTTCCACAGCCTCCATATTTGGTTATTTTTTAATGACCAATCCCAATTGAGCTGTCTATGTTTAAGAAAATAGGCATTGTTAAAGATCTTTTGCTTATGAGGTCAACATACTCTCCTTCTCAAGGGCCAGAGGTGAATCTGTGATCCCATATCAGCATGAATAGAATTTATCTAGCCACACATTCATCCATAATACAGTATCAATATACAAACATTGAAATAAACAATAATGGCATTTTAGAGTTACTATCTCTGTGATGAAGCACCATGACCAAAAGAAACTTGGGAACAAAAATATTTATTTGGCTTACATGTACCAGAGTCACAGTTCATTGAAGGGAGCAAAGGCAGGCACTTGAACCTTGCAGGAACCTCAAGGCAGGAGCTGATGCAGAGGGCATGGAGGATCAGTACTGACTGGCTTGCTCCTTACAGCTTGCTCAGCCTGCTTTCTTACAACACCAAGAACTGCCATCCAGGGTAGTGGGCCCTCTAACATTAATCAATAATTATAAAAATATCCAGTCTTATGGAGGCATTTTCTCAATGGAGGGTTCCTCCTCTCAGATGACTTTAGTTTGTGTCAAGTTGACATAAAATTAGCCAGCATACTGGCTATTTAAAAATGATGAGTTTTGTGCTAGACTTGTTGTATAGCCATATAAATCCAGGAGGTAGGAGATTTCTGTGTTTGAAGTCAACTATGAAGTGAACTATGATAGTAAGTTTCTGTTTGAAAAATCTAAGGGCTGGTGAGGTCACTTAGTTGGAGAGCATCTATCTGCAAGAGCTTGAACTTGGCACTAAGTACATACAACAAAGAAGGAAGGAAAATAACAGTGTTATAGTTTGAGTTTTTAATATTTTGATAAAAATGTGACTATATCAATTTGGTGAGGAAAGGGGCTAACTGGCTTACAGATTACAGTACATCATCCAGGGAAACCAAGGCAAGAATTTTAGGCAGGAATTTGGAAATGGGACTGGAAGCAGAGGTGACAGAAGAGCATTGAATACTGGCTTGTTTATATGATCACATTAAGCTAACATTTTTTATGCAGCCTAGCCCCACCTGCCCACTAATGGCATGGCCCACAGTGGACAGAACACTTCTCTAACAATTAGAAATTATGAAAATGCCACCACAGAAATGCCACAGGATAATCTGATGGAGTCAGTTCCTCACTTGAGAGTCACTCTTTCCAGGTAACTCTAGGTTTACATCAAGTTGATAGCTGAAGAAAATATGACAATTTTGGAGACTTAAATGTTATTTTAATGAAGTGTTAGTATTAAAATTGAATTGTGTCATATTTGCGTGTGTCCTGAACCCTTGTTTCTCAGTTCATGGTGCTATTTTGGGAGGCCATGGAACCAAATGGTCAGGTATGGTCATCAGGTATCTCTTCCTATTGCTGGAATTGGTTAAGGTCCAGCTTTTCTTTTGTTTCCTGGTCCACAAGATGTGACAATTCCTTCTAGCACAGTAGAAAACTCCTCCATTCCATTCTACCATGATGGATAAGAACTGAACTCCTGGACAGAAATATATCTTCCCCCCTTTGTAAGGGTCCAAAAATCACTGAATGAAGACCCCAAAGTCATATAGTATGCAAAAACAAAGACTGTTTATTTTGAAGACACAACCATCATGCGGGGGTCAACCATTTTTTGAAATGGTGACCCCAGGTTTCTGGTATATTCTGGAGAGTACTTCCAATCTCTGGAAGGGACCTTAGATGAAATTCATGACAGTAGGGAGAGGGAACTTGTAGAGCCCACCTCCAGCAGGAAGACAGGGCATCAAAGGAAGGAGGGGTTTGCCATCCTACAGTCAAAACTCTGACCCATAATTGTTCCTGTCTGAAAGAACTGCATGTATGGAAATGGAGAGGAGCTTGAGGAAAAGAAGGTCCAGCGACAGGCCCAATGTGCAATCCAGCTCAAGGGGATGTCCCAAGGCCTGATACTATTACTGAAGATATGAAGTGCTCACAAAAAGGGACCTATCATGACTGCCCTTTGAAAGACCCAACAAGCAGCTAAAAGAGTCAGATGTAGATATTTGCACCCAGCCAATGGACAGAAGTTGTTTGCTGACCCCTGTGGTTGAATTAGGGCAAAGCTGGAAGAAGCTGAGGAGGAGGGCGACCCTGTAAGAGGACCAGCAGTCTCAATTAACCTGGACCCCAGAGATCTCTCAAATAGTGGAACACCAACCAGGCAGCATACAGCAGCTGTTATGAGGCCTCCCACATGTATACAGTGGAGGACTACTGGGTCTTGGTTCAGTCAGATAAGATGCACCTAACTCTCAGGAGACTGGAGACCCCAGGGAATTTGGAGGTCTGGTTGGGTGAGTGTTGGAGGGTGGGGACATCCTCATGGAGACAGGGGGTTTGGGGATGAGGTATGGGATGTGGAACAGAGGATGGACTGTGGGGGGGTTAAATCTGGAGTGTAAGTAAATAAATAGATAAAATATTTTTTAAAAGAAGAAGAAATGGTGACCCCAGACAAAGGCACACCAGGGAACCAGGGGAACTCTCTAGAAGGATTAGATAATCTAAAATTTCATTGGTGGGTGTTAGGGGTCACAGATGGTCAGTTGTCTTATACCCACAGATAAGTGTAGTCCTTACCACTCATCAAGGAGACTTTTCTTTTTAACATATAGAGAACATTACAGGAAACTATTACCAAATATAATGCATAGTTATGGAGCCAAATCCCTACTGATGTATCTACAATACAAGTTCTACACCAAAGGCTCTAAGATAATTGTAGAATAAGGATCAGAAAGATTGTAAAAGCTAGAGTATCAGGAAGTTTGCTCTAAGATTGAATCTCCTAGAGCTGTCAGAAGCTACACAAATAATGTCTTACCAACATGATTACCTAAACAGGAGCTGAAGAAGGCCAACAACAATAGATACACTAACATAGAAGAGTAAATTCTCTAGAGGCCTTGACCTAAAACCAAGAATTGTAGATAATTAAGAAATGCTGGGAGTGGGAGAAGTAATCTTCCTTGGAGAAGAGAATACTATTTGGTTATCCAATACCAAAGAGTCAACCCTGAAAACATATACATGCAAGTAAAATTATATAGACACAGATTGAGCTGTTTGTATTTATATAAGTAGGAATATATTAAATATATTATACTTTTATATTTAATAAGCATAAAAAGAGGCCAAGAATTTGAATGAGAGTAAGTTGGAGATTTCATAGAACAGTATGGATGGAGAATATTGAATCGAAAATTATAGTCTCAAAAATAAAATAAATTAAAAAATAATGTATTAATTGGGAGTGGTTAGAGTGGTCAAAGTGTGAATAATTCAAAAAGATAGCATGATTCAATTCAATGGAACATTGTTGGTGCAATGCAGAAAGGCACTCTAACTTACATTGCAGATTTCAGTTTTCAAGTTGAGATCTATCTATGTTTCCAAGGCTTGCTGTCAATTCCTAAGCCATAGGAATTCTCCAGTCTCAGTCTCCTTAGTGCTTGATAGCAATGATTTTGTTCTCTGATTTGTGTCATCGTCACTTTGTCAAGATAGTGATCCTTTAGTCCCCTCATTTCTGCCTGTAGATGATAGCTTGTTTGTTTTTCATTTATGGGACAGCATCTTTCATATATCAAATGTCAACCTGGAATTCTAATCTTGTTGCACCAGCCTCTGAGAGATGGGATGAGAGTGCATAACCCACTGCTGTCTTTGAATTTGGGATTCTCGAAGTACGGATCTACCCCAGTGAGAGGGCACAGGGGACATAGAATTGGCCCTTACAGTTCCTAATCTAGGCTGTAAAATATGAAGTTAACATTATTTTTAGGTGTCAGTTTCTTCTTCAAAGACAACAGGTAGTAGTCTTTAAATGATTACTTTTATTCTTTGTAGTGTATAGTTCACCAAGGAATGTTTTTAAACATTACATAAATGAAATATGGTTTGTTTTGTTTGATATTATGTGTTCTGATCACCACCATTCATCTTTTATATATGTAAAAACTCCATCTCTCCTTTATTAGTATAAAACCTGCCTCTCTCTCTTCTATGTAGTCTGTCTTGAGCCTCTAGTAGGAAGATAGACTTAGTCAGTTGAGAGGGTGGTCACAGAGAACCCAGACAATATATGTTCCCAAATTATAAAAGTTTTCAATATATACACGATGTGCTTTGATGTATGTAAGTGTATCTACATAAGGTGTTCATGACATATATTTATGCTGCCATTCTACAGGGAATTATAAAATCTGGATTTGGACTTTGGTGTTTGTGTGTGAGCTTGAGTGTATTAGTATATGTGCATGTGATTGAGTATTTTAGTGTATATTTGTTTGTGTTTCAGTGTGTGTTTATGTATGAATAATTGACTGTAACTGTAACTCTGTAGGAGTGTGAATGAAAGTGCTTGAGTGCTTGTGTTTGAGTATGTAGACATATGCATGAGTGTGAGCATGTATCATTGTGAGTATGTGAAGGCGTTCACGGGAATGGGTTAGTGTGAGTGTAAAACTTGGAGTGAGTGGATGTTTGTGAGTGTGACTATATACTGGAGGGTCCATGAGGATGAATCTATGAATGTTCATCTGTGAGTGTAAATATAAATGCATGTTTGTGTGTCTGAGTGTGTGTTTGTGTGTGTGTCTATATAACAGTGTAAATCATTATACATGTGTATGTTTGTTTGTATACATTTTTGTAAGTTTGTGTCTGACTGTGACTGTGTGGGTTTAATATGTGTGTGTCTGCTTACACACACACATATATAATGAGGATAAACACATAGTCTTTAGGTTACTACAGATGCTCACTGTTTTAATGGTTTGAGTATGGTTGTCACACGTAGTGGCACTTTAGGAGGTGAGGCTTTGTTGAAGGATGTTTGTCATTGTGGGTGTGGCTTTAAGACTCTCATACTAGCTCCCTGGAAGTCAGTTTTCTCCTCAAGATGCAGAACTCTCGGATCCTCCTTCGTCACACCTGCCTGGATGTTGCCATGTTCCTACCTTGATGATAATGGACTGAAATCTGAACCTGTAAGCCAGGCCCAATTAAATGCTGTCCTATAAGACCTGCCTTGGTCATGATGTCTGTTCACAGCAGTAAAACCCTAACAAAGACAGTTATCTTATTCCTATTTTTCTCTAGAATTCTACAAGATTATGTCATCATTATCACAATCCTTTCCTGGGAAATGGCTGGCTGGCTTGTTCCAGTTCTTTCTGAAAAACTGAATAGGGCTTTATGTCCAAGTGTGTTCTGTAATTGCCAGAGTAGGTTTGGATTTTATTGATTTAAGTTGAGTGTAGCTATGTTTTCAAGGCTTTACCCCATGGATGCTACATTTTTCTGATTAGCACAACACAGATGTATGAATGGTAATCCTTTAGTGAGTTCATCCTTGGTTGACAAATTCATACAATGCAAAGTACATAAAACTAATATGCGTGAGAAGTAAACATTTCAAAACTGCCTCATATTTCATTCTACACTTTCCTAACACTGACAAACAATTTGCTTATGAATTATTACATTACTGGAAACAAAAAAACAATAAAATATTTTCAAAGTGTAGCCTAGAATGGAGTTTTTATTAGATGAGGCAGAGAATTAGAATGTATTTCACACACATAATGGGTTAGCTTCAATATAGCAGATTACAAAGGAATGGAAAGTTAGAAATACAATTCATATGTATTTGAGATGTTCTTTTCTAGTTAATGAGCTAGAATTTTGACAAGGATCCAAGGATACCAAGTGAGTTTAGCAGCAGTCGTGATCTTGCCTATTCAAGATAGGTGCTGGGACCTTTTCCATATCCAGTGGATGTAGAATGGAACAAATCATTGGGGAACTTTGTTTGTTGGTTAAAGTTCTGTGTGGCATAATATCCTAGGCCTGTCCCTGATCATCAGGGCCAGGACTAGAAAGTCAGAGATCTCAATTAGAGAACCCTCAATGTAGAGACCTATTGCTGATGAGTCTCTACAAACATTCCTAGGAAGACTAGCCATTTTAAGAAGGGTTTATCACATGGGACAGATCATGTACAAACTTTGCCAGACTCAGTCCTCTTGGTGGTTCATTCTGCTTCTTTCTCTTACTCTAAGTTGTAAAGCTGAAACTGTAATATTCTCTCATGAATAAAATCTAAAACTATCAGGTTTAACAACTAAAAGCCACACATGGGGTTAAAACACATGTGTAAATGACTGGACAATATTGGCAAGGCACTTCTGCCATCAGTGACTTTGCTGTGTTACTTCCCCAGTGACCAACATGGCACCATGATTTGAATGCCAATCTGGTCTCCCTCGCCTTTCCTTTATCTATGATGATGACAAAGCCAGAATTTATTACAATTCATCATAATCACTGAACACCACAGTTTCCTTTTAAAGTGTTTGCCTCCCAACTTCAATTAACAAAACTTTGTAATTAAGTACAAGCAAGCAAACAAATTTAGGCTCATGTTAAGGGGCTTGTTACAGGAAAACATATTTAGCTTGAAACCAAGGATGTAAAAGCAAAGAAAAAGAATGAAGGACAGTGCTTTCAAACTAATACACATTTTAACTGAACTAAATTGGGAGGCAACTTGACTGTTCACAAATCCACTGCACTCAGTTTATTTGTGGGGAAAATAATGTGCAAGATAAGTGGTATCTCTTGCATCAGCCTACACTCTCTACATACTAGGAACAGCCCAAAAAATAGTAGGAACTCTGGCCTTAACAGCCATTGGGTCTGAAAATCTCTAACCAGAGCTTGTGCAAATGTGAAAGGGGTTTTGTAAACACCAGGGCTGGGAGAATAATGATCCACATGAGACAAGAAGGAAATCCAATTCAACACAATTCAGTAGCTGGTGTTGGATATATTTTATAAAGTAAAGTATATGTTTTATAGAGTGTGGTATGGTGCAGTGGTAGGGGTGCCTCAGTGGGATCAAGCTGTAGTACCCCCTCCCCCTGAAATGCCAGCCATAGGACAGGTATAGTATAGAATAGCGTTTATCTGGAGGCATGAGATAGGGAATTGAAAATGGAGTAGAAGCAGAGAAAGTGAGGGGACAGAAAGGGGGGAGTGGGAGTGGGAAAGGGACCTGGGAAGAGGCCAGGGAACACATACAGAGATTGGGATAGGGGGAAGGAGAGAGAAGGAGAGAGCAAAGGGAGTCAGGGTGAGAGAAAAGGGGCAGAGAAGATGAGAGAGAGAGAGAGAGAGAGAGAGAGAGAGAGAGAGAGAGAGAGAGAGAGAGATAATCGGTCCCTTTTATAGCAAGCTAGGCTGTTGCCAGAACCTAGAAGGGATGCCAACAGAGTTGGTTGGAGAATTTTTTCAGTCTGATACCAAGCAGTTGTAGGCATATTTTAAGTACAGTACAATTTGGGAAAAAAGTTTCCTGGTGTCAAAATCCCATATGTACAAGGTGCCACAATTACATCGAAAACCTTCTCAAAGTACACGTCATTTCTTCCATGAGGATGGGTTATAGAGATAGGATGCACATGTTGTCTTAAGGGACTAGGGGAGGATGCAGTGTAAGCTCAATCAAACAGATATCATAAAGGTCATCTGAATTCTTAGCCACCTCCTGTCCCAGCTGTAGGAACTTAGGGAAGCCCTCTCCATACAGATAATGCAAAGGTCTCCTAGGCTATTAGACATTTCTACCCCTACTTCTGGGAGCTTGATATGGCCTGATGCTACAAAGATTACCTAGGCTAATAGCCACTTCCATTCCAAGCCTTCCGAGAAGGAAAAAGCTATATATTTTTTTCTTTGAAAAGACAATCCTGCAAGTGTAACATTCCTGGTTGTCCTAGTGCTATCTGTGAGGGACAAGAGAGATCCCAAAGATCAGCTTGTTACTACCTAGTTAAGGCAAACAGCCTACACCACGGCTCACTACCATGACATTATACCACAGTGGAGTTCTTTGAACCCTCATAAACATCCAGTTCTAAATTGATGAAGTGTTAGATAAACCTATAGAAATCACCTTCCTCTGTGTTCTAAAAAGGAGACCCTAGAGGTCATGCATTTCTTTTGTGTGGTACAGGATGTTCCATGCAGCTAATAGTATCTATGAGCCCCAAGGGGAGGCAGATACTGGGTTGTGACTCCAACTAAAGGAATCTGAATGGACCATATGCTCCATCTTTCCACTCATATTCCCTTTGGACCAGTATCTCCTGATTCCCTGATGCTATCAGCTAAGCAGGAAACATTTACCCCATTTCTTTATCTGAGACATATGCAGTGTATATAGGGCCAAAGTTATCTGAGAATCTGAAAAGTTGGAATGCTGCCAACTGCTAATGCTGGCTGTACTTCACACAGAAGACAATGTCAGAAAATATGAAGCATGTTGTAATAAGGTGAGCTTTCATTGCAACAAGTTGGAAGAGAGCCACAACCTATAAATCTAATTGGATATTTCATTGGTGAAAAGTAGCACCTGGGCCCTTCATCTCTGCGAAGAGCTTGGGGAGTTCTACACTAATTGTTAATCACTAGCAACCATAGTAAAGGTATTTCATTGGAAAAGGCTCTAGCTGGTGGATCAGGGGTGTATTCTCACAAGAACACAAGCTCTCCTTTAGGGAGAAAGCTGGGCACTCAAGCAGAACCCTTGTCATTAGGTGTAAAGGGGGGTTTAATCAACTAAAGGAATCTGAAGAAGATTGTGAATAGACTTTTTCCTACTCTCCTTGGCCCTCACAAGCATTCTTGGACCCAGAAACATGCATTCACATACTGAAAAAAGCATATACCTTCCAGACACAGACTTGTGTATGTTACTAGAGCATACAACAAAGCATAAGACAAAAAGAGAACAATATAAAAGCCCCACTTTGCTGCAGTAATCCATGTGCCAGTCTGCTTAAAAAGGAAGAGTTTAAACAGACATGGGTCTTTGAAAGAAAATACAGTGGCAATACTTAATATCAATTGTTAACATTTTGAAAACATGGAATCACCAATATAGACCTCTGTACACTTCTGTGAGGGAGTGTCAATACTCCCTTAGCCTCTGGGCATACTGTAGGGGTTATCTTGATTATCTATTTGATGGTGGAAGTCCTGCCATCCCCCAGCTTGGATTATGGATTGTGTGAGAGAAAAGAGGAGCTGAGCAACATGTGTTTATCTCTCTGTCTCCTGATTGTGTCTTGACCTCTTACATATCCCACTCCACCCACACCATGAAGTTGTTATTGTCAGAAATTTTGTCAGGAAAAGAAGCTAAGACAAGAATAAAGCCAAACAAAAGTACACACACACATACACACACACACACACACACACACACACACACACACACACACGGAAGAAATTAATACTTGTACATTTGTGTTATGCACAGAAAATGTTGGCATCCTTATCAGGATTTCTGAGTACAGACCTTAGGACCCACAAAGAGTTACATTAGAATCATAATGAACTGAAATAGTATTTCAAATGTAATACACAGTGGGCAAGAAGCTTAGGTCAATAATGCCCTGCATATATTCCTTTACTTATAGAGAAAATTAGACTGTATAAATATGTTTTACCAATTAATCAAGCCATGCTTTAATAAATAAAATAATCTTTAAAAATATTGCTATATGGGTTTGACGGGTTTGACCACTTAAAATTTTTATGAGAATACTATAGCTATTTCTCTAAAGTATAGTAAAAATTAAAAGTGTCTTCAACAGATAGACTATACCTGAACTACAAGAGAAGCCATCACATCTAAGATTTATTTCAAATGTGATAAGAATATTGGACAATGGCATTATCTCTTTTTTTGTTGTTGTTGTCGGAGAAATACTTGAGGATTTTAGAAATATTAAACCTGTTAGGGAGATCTTTACTTATTAAAGATTCTTCATTTGACAGCCTTTGAAAGTCCCCCAAATAATTATAGTCTATATTTAAGGTGAATGTGTGAATGTTTAAGTCTAGCCTCTTCAGAAGCTAGCCAGAAAATGAGCCCTTTGTGTCTTTTCTAGATCCTATGATCTCTCTCAAGCAAAATGTGGTACATTTACATAGTGGAATACTACTCAACTATTAAAAACAATGACTTCATGAAATTCTTAGGCAAATGGATTGATCTAGAAAATATCATTCTGAGTGAGGTAACCCAGCCACAAAAGAACACACATAGTATTCACTCACTGATAAGTGGATATTAGCCCAAAAGCTCAGAATATCCAAGATACAATTCACAGACAAAATGACACTCAAGAAGAAAGACCAAAGTGTGAATGCTTCAGTGTTTCTTAGAAGGGGAAACAAAATACTTACAGGAGGAAATATGGAGACAAAGTGTGGAGCAGAGACCGAAGGAAAGGCCATCCAGAGACAGCCCCACCTGGGGATCCATCCCATATACAGTCACCAAATGCAGACACTATTGTGGATGCCGAGAAGTACATGCCGACAGAAGCCTGATATAGCTGTCTCCTGGGAGTTTCAGCCGGAGCCTGACATATACAGAGGCATATGCTTGCAGCCAACCATTGGACCGAGCACAGGCTCCCCAATGGAAGAGTTAGAGAAAGGACTCAAGGAGCTAAAGGGGTTTGCAACCCTATAGAAAGAACAACAATATCAACCAACCAGAGCTTCCTGGGTCTAAACCACCAACCAAGGAGTACACATGGAGGGACCCATGGCTCAGGCCACATATGTGGCAGAGGATGGCCTTGTTGGACATCAATAGGCAGAGCAGCCCTTGGTCCTGTGGGAGTTTGATGCCCCAGTGTAGGAGAAGGAGGAAGTGCATGGGTGGTTGAGGGAGCACCCTCACAGAGGCAGGGGGTGGGGGATGGGTTTAAGGTTTCTGGAGAGGAGATCTGGAAAGGGGATAACATTTGAAATGTAAATAAAGAAAATATCCAATAAAAAGAAACAAACAAACAAATAAGAATCCATGTGGCTGTGGGTACAGATATTACCTCATTCACTCCTTCATATGGCCATGTCAATGTCAATGATAACCATCTGAGGTCACACTTTCCTAAATCACAGACATTTTCCTTTTTCTTTCAATGTAAAGAATTATAATTCCCCTTGTATCGTCAAAAAGGTGAGAATTCTCCTGAAAGGTAAGATGGGATTTAACCCTAGCAATTATGTTTTACTCATTACTGTAGTCCTGTTCATGACAAGTGCAAGCTCTGTCATAGCACATATGTATTTCTGCTGGGCCATATTGCTTAGATATCTGGTAGACTATTATAAATATTTCTGGAAGCATGTTTTCCATGGATACTATTAGTACTGATATTGGTGGACTTAGTGTGAAGCAGGCTGCCCTCTCTAATTATGGGTTGTGTGTGGCATCTAATATGTTTAAGGCCTGGAGCAGGAGGAAATTCTGTCATTATGACCTGATCTGGTACCCTTGGTCTCCCTGGGTCTCCAGTTCAGTGAGTCACCCTGAATATTTTGAATATTTTCAGTTTCCATGACTGCTCCTTAGGGTTTCTTTTTATCTATTCATGTATATATGTTGACTTATCTACATACATATATAAAATACAAAAATAGACTTATATGACTGCATATCTTTATGAACATAAGTGCTCCTATACACATGTATATGCATGCATGTCTGAGATGTAGTGCATATATAAACATTTGTATGTGCATGGATGTATATGCACATATGTTTGTGCTTCCATGCATATTTTTTATTAGATTCTGTTTCACTGGAGGACAGGAGAAAATAAAATAAATAAAAGGTCTCATGAATAGTTTAATGGTGACTGCAAGTTTAAACAAATGGATGTCACTGTGTGGTCTGATGGCTGCCCCTCATGTTTCCTCTGGGAGATCACATGCACATTTCCAGTCAGTGGCTAGTGCACAAGCCAGTTTTTAATAGTTTTTCGAGTTACTTTGTCACTTGTAATTTTTTCACACATTCACTCATGCAATGATCTTATTAACTTGATTCTAAGTAACTCATTAATTTGTTCTTGATACTTCATCCTCCTTCAGGACAGGTAGAAAAACCAACATTGATGATATCAGAAAGCACAACCCAAATGTTTGTAGATAACCATCAAAGGAATTTTATGCCTGGAACCTGGAAGGATTTTCAAAATTACAAGAGGTGATTGTAAATTTTTGAAATAGGGAAGATACCTATGAAGTAGTGACTTTTTTTCTTAAATCAAAATAGTAAAACAGTTCTGAAGTCACTCTAGTTATTCATTATGTGTTCATTATTCTCACTGCTACCAGGTCAGTCCCCTTCTCTTCCATGGCTACTTTTGTTAAACCTGTAAGAGAATAGGCAAGGGTCTTGAAGAAACTGAAACTCAGTTAAAAAATAGGCGATATCTTATTGTTAGTTTCAAAGTGGACATTCAAAGATGATTCTGGGTTGTTTCAAGTTGACAGTTAAGACTGTCTAAACCAGGAAACATATGTTACAGAGAGAAATTTTGGAGACTTTCAAAGTTTTAAATATTTTTGAAATGTTTTAAAATACAGAATAAATATTGATGATTGAACCAAGTTCTAAATATAATGCTTAGCTCTTTTGTATTTCATGTACCCGATTAGTACAGTCTGCACGTAATTTTATATAGTAACATCAGTATGCCTGTCTTGACTGCTATATCTCAGCTAAGATCAGTCATTCAATCATGGGATTTTCCACTTTGTTTACAAATGTTCTATCTCAATCTCTTTCTCTTTAACTCTCTGTCTCTCTGTCTGTGTGTGTGTGTGTGTGCGGGCACACGTGCGCATGTGTATATGTGTGTGAATCAACATTTGTGTGTGCACATACAGGTTATTCTGATTTAAATTTATTTCAGGAATAATACAAAAAAAGAAATAATTTTAATGTATTTTCAATAAGGTACCACCATTTCAAGCTGATCAAATTTAAAATAAAACTCATTTATTTAACTTTATTCTTAAATTGACAAGTTCAAAAGTAATATTCCAATTTTGCTTGTCCCCTACTTCTTTATGAGTAGTCCAATGTGATTTCTGCATTTGAGTTCATCTTCCAAGTTATTTGTGGGATAAGTTAGGATAAGAAAAAAAAAAATCTACTCAAGAAACCAAATGAAGTTCCATGAAGAGCGATGGAGGCCATGATGCTGGGTCATGCACAGACTAATGTGGTTCATCATGCTCCATGGCAGCTCACTATATTTCAACCACCCTAATTGAAATCTTTGAAGGTATAATTTTGTGCAATCCTGTCCTATTTTACAAGGTAAGCCCTTAGACTGACTAATCCCACACTGTTATCTGGTAGCTTTAATCACTTTCAGAAGAGATATATTTATACGTTACCATTCTTTACATGTATTCAAGAAGCCTTATGGTATTTGTTAGAAAGATGTAAGATTTAATTTCTGAAGCATTTCAAAACAGATCTTCAGGACTTTCTGGGAAAGACTGGATGACTCCCAATTGTTTCTACTATATCCACCTGAATGTACTCCTCATTTCTGAGATTAGCCAAGAATCCTCACTAAACTCACTATCTTATCTGTAAGGAAGCAACATAGCATTTTTTTATTTTTTTACATTTCAGCAAAAATTGCTTAAAGTGAGTTACTCAATCAAGTTGAATAATTCTATGGACGCTGTGTGAATTGAACAGTCTTTAAACATACATTGTCCCTACTCAACCCATCAAATTATGATAATCCCCATTTGATTTAGCCAAGGCACCTGCCAGAGCTCCTGTCTTCTCCCTTCATAGTCTCAAGTTATTGGTTATGAGTCAGGGGCATTGGAGTCATTGGCATGCCATGCCCTTGTCAATTATATATACTCACTCAATACTCCACCTGCTCCCCACACTCTTTGACCAATTATTAGGATTATTAGAGAGTATAATTTATAATTGCATGAGACATTCACAGTGCTAATGTATATAAAAACATGTGTTTGCATAGAGATTGGTATCTGAACATTCACAGAAATTTTCTTTATAATGATAATAATGTAAGCTATCAAAATGTTTGGTAACAATGATTAGAATTTCTTTTCCTGTTGCTGTGATGAAATACCTTGACAAAACAAATTTATGACAAAACCATTTATTCCACTCAAAATTCCAGGTTGTAGTCTGTCATTTAGATGAGAGAAATTAAAGAAATTGCACACATCATATTCATGGTCAAGAGCAGAGTTTAATGAGTTAACACATGCACACTAGTTCTTAGCTTTCTTTCTCTATAGCTATAAATTCAGAATCTAATGCCTATAGAATGTTGCTTCAAATATTGCATACATCATCCCACTTCAAGTAACATAATCAAGACAATCCCCCATATGTCTACCAGAAAGCGAAGTCAATTATAAATGCTGTCCAAAATGAATCTATATTAAAATTGTCAACAAACATCAACAAACACAAGTATTAAATAAGTAAACATTTTGTTTAAAATAATAGCCACAAAAAGAATTAGACTTTCAGATGCATTAAACATTCACAGGCCTGAGATGCAATGAGCCGAATTAATAAACCAAGGTCAAAGTAACTGAATGATTCTAGAGAACTGACAGTCTCAAACAATATGTAAACTACAGAGACAACAGAAGACCAGTTGTTACAGGGATGAGAACAGAGAGTAGATATCAAAGCAGATATCAAAGAGAATGCAAGAAAAAAATTTGCAGTGATGAAAATACATATGTTACTAATAGTGCTGGCTAAATGACAAATATTGTTTGTTGAAAATCATTGAGACGTACTTAAGAGTGTAAATTTTACTGTAGTGAATAATTCTCAATCTAATCTGTAAATTTAGTCATCTGAGTGTTCACTGCATAGACTTCCATGCCCCTCTAGACTAGGGTCTGTATCTTCAGACTCATTGGCACTCAGTCATCTTTGAAATATTTTCTGATAAAAAACAAGATATTTGATGAGGAAATTGTCAATCCACATAAAACATAATGACTCCTGTAAGTTGGGCAGAAGACTTAGCATATAATATTAATTCAAGAATCTAACCTTATAGTAACTATGGTTGCCATGGTTTAGGAGTATCTAAAAGTTGTTCAAGTTTTCTGCCAGACCTCAATAATAAGGTGTCATCTTCTTCATATCAAAATTGGATGGGTACAATCAATGTTTGTGATGTAGCAAAGCTAAGAATGCTTCTTTGTTTTATGAACTTATTGTCTACTATACTAATATTAGAAAAGTTTAAAAGATTCATTTAAAAAATATGTGATTGAGAGAAACTAGTGTAGAATTGGACATATAGAGAGGACTGAGACAGGCTGACTCCATAACAGACATCAAACTGTGTGGTCATGAGACTAGGCCTAGACCTCTGTTTCCAATAACTGGACAAGTCCAGGCAAATCAGTTACTGAAAAAACCCCAGGCCTCAGACAGCCAATCAGAAATTGCCCCTGCTCCTGGACTGAGGCAAGGGCAATGTGTCAACAACAGTTTCCAGGCTTTTTCAGAAACAGTTTCTAGCTGGCCCAAGCCCCAGCAATGGTTCTGGAGTACCCCCCAGTTATGGAGCCAATCAATTAAGATGAAGATCACCTCCTTTGCTGCCCTGAGTAAATGACTGTCCGCATAGTCCCTGGGGAGAGCTATTAAGTTCAGAGCTATCCTGTTTTGTCCTGGAGAATGGGAGACAGTCTTTCACTGACCCTTGATTTAGGACTTATTCCCTTGAGTGAGACATTCCTCTTTCCTTTCGCTTTCTCAACACCTGACACCGCTGGGAATTCCAGGCCAGGCCTGGACAACTGCTCTCAGGAGCACCACCTCTGAGCATTAACCCCCACCTCCCATGTTTCTCACCCAGTGGTCAGTCTTTGCTGCCTTTGTCCCTATTTAATGGGATGTCTTGGTTTAAAGCAATCTCTCTCCATCTCACTAAACTGGCACTTTCTCACTGAGTACCTGTAGTACAGAATTCCCTCTCCCTCTCTCAGCTAGTTGAAACCACTGGTTCAGCTAGTTAGCCAGAAAAGCAAGTCTGATTAGTACTCCCTGCCAGGACACCCCAGTTGCTGCCCCTCCCCTCTTTACTCCTTGGCTCTGCTCGGTTCTCAGCAGGAAAGGGGTCTGGCTCTACCCCTTGTGTACTGCTGGAGGTCCCCTCCCTTAGACTTGCTTTGCCATGCGCATTTAACTACCTGCCCTTTGGCTACCTGCTGCCCCGCCAAAGTTTGCAGCCACTAGGGGATCCAATGACTTCTTCTGGCCTCTACAAGAAACAACATACTACATACACACATACACGTACACACGCAAACACATTCAGATACACACACACACACACACACACACACACACACACACACAAACATATGTATCTATATCTATCTATCTTTATCTCTATCTCTATCTATATCATCTATATCTATATCATCTATATCTATACAAATGAAGGTAAAATGAATTGTTTGTTATAATATGAGACAATTTGAAAACTCATTACACATCTTAGTTTACCTTCTCCTGTTTTTATTGGTGAACTTATTGCCAACCTCTTTCAAAATCCCTTATAGGGTCATTGGTGGTCTCTCCTGCATCTGATGAGTAGCAAGCATGGATGAGGGAGAGACAGAAGTAACCACTCAGAAGGGGAGAATGCCATGTGGTAGTCTCATAATACAAAGACAAAAGGAATAGCAGGCATCACGGAATTCTCTGCTTGTCACACTGAGAGACAAAAAATAAAAAAGAAAGAAAGAAAAAAAGAAAGAAGAAAGGAAGGAAGGAAGGAAGGAAGGAAGGAAGGAAGGAAGGAAGGAAGGAAGGAAGGAAGGAAGAGAAAGAAAGAAAGAAAGAAAGAAAGAAAGAAAGAAAGAAAGAAAGAAAGAAAGAAAGAAAGAAACTACACATTGTCCCACAACATTTTCTCTTCCAACTCTATGTTAATCAGTATATGACAGGAACAGCTGGGGGACAGAAACTTGTCTAAAAACACAGCTTGCTTCCAACAGCAGAAACTGAGACAAAGAATAGAAAATGCATAGGGTAGGAACAAAGGCTAAATATTGTTCTAGTATCCAAAACACAAATAAGATCTAGCTGTACCTTCACATGGCTTCACATAAATCTATTGGCCAGGTTTCTATAGAGCCCCTGGCCAAGGGTAGCCATTTTGCTGGATTCAACACTGAACTGATTGCTTCTGTGTATAGGCATTGTCAAATCCTAATGTCTGACATAAGAATTCAATGTTACTGAAAGTATGAAGAATTTGTCCCAGCAATACTAACTTTTCTCATTAGACAAGCAAAGATACTTTAAGAAGAGGGATCAGAAACTTAGAAAGACATGATTGAAAAGAGACAGGTAGGAAAGTGGCTGGTGTCTTGCTGCTCAGAGCTAATCCCCACTGCTATTTCTGTATTCTTTGGGTCTAGTCCCAGAAATACTTCTGCTAGATGAAGCACTAAAGCAAAGAAAGCAGTGTTTCAGTACCATCACTGAAAGACTCTCTTTCCTCCAGCCAAGTCTCAGATGAAGTTTCAGGATTTTATAACCAAAGAAGAAATGATTGAGCCAAACATACCGGATTTACTTGGTAGGGGGGTAGTGAAGGGAAAGAAAGAAAATTCTCTCAAATTAGGACACATACAGAAGCCCTTGTAATCTAAACACTTTTCATCAGCTGGACACATAGTCAGGAAAGCTGAGCTGTACGGATGTTAAGCAAAAAAGCCTAATATAGTACAATTGGCATCTCTCCAGAAATCCAGAATGTTCTGCTTGCTTGCTTCTCTGCAGCAGCTGCCCTCAACCTCAAATGACCAATGACTAGGACAAGCCAAAGCAAAACAGCTTCTTTTTGGTATTCACTTGTGTCTTCTGCCTACTTTCAATTATTTGGCCAGAGATGTGCTCAGGACCCATTTATAATTAGGCAGGCCAAGCAAGAAAATAGGACGACTTTTGAAGTCAAAACACAGTGAATAGCATGGATTGACTAGACTTTTGAAGCATCCCAAGTTCACTTCAGTGTTGTACAAATGCTAAGAGCCAAAGCCAAAAAAAAGGTTGTATAGCTTATAAAGAAAGAAAATCTGTGTAGCATCAGCACTTCGCACAAGGAAGGAGGGTATCCAGTGTAATCAACAAATTACAGTGTGATATTAGTAATGGAAATAACTAAGTCCAATATATTAGGATAATGTTTTATTTTAAAAATGAGTATATTGTGGACACAAGAGCAAGGCACAAATGTAGAAATCATTTAGATCCACTTTGCCATTTATAATGACAAAAGAAAAAGAAATTAATGTTTCTGCAAAACTTCAAAAATATTTTCTCTTCCATCAAACTCCTTCATGGAAGTTTGTCCCCCTAGTTTGTAGATGCCAAGAACATTGTGTTTAAGTGTATGAATAAATTCAGGGAATAGAGATTTCATTCAGTACTTGCTCAGATCCATTCTAAATAGCATAATCCTTGAATGTAATATGGAGCAAGACTGAGGTAATTGCAGAACCATTCTCTACTCTTGGCCAAGAGGGTAATCTTTATGTAGTACAGAACAGTGCAACTCAGTGAGTGATAAATGGATTCTCAAGTTCCTCTGGTCAAAGGAATTGATGACACTCCATAAATTCCCTTGCATGCAAAGTATAACTACCTTAAAAGCATGCAAATATTACAGACAGACATCATTGCCTACATACCAGGTACATGCCAGGTATCAGTAACTGAAATGATTTCTTTAAAACTGAATTATTCTCAACTCCACATGTCAACACTAGAGAGCAAGCCTCAAATCTTGCTTAATACGGACAGAATTTAAGATCATTTGTGAGATTAAGAAATGGGAGTAAAGGCAATGGGTTGTGTAGTAGTCAGTGGTCTGAGCATGGTAATCACTCTTCATAATTCTTCATAGAACCACACCTAGAAAATTAAAGTATTAGCAGGACCTTAGGATAGATTTTTGAGCTTCCACATCAAAAGTTATTCAGCAGACACTCGTACATTTCTAAGAATCATTGTGACAAAAATGACCTTCATTTTTCTGAAGTTTCTGAAACATATCCCAGGTAACTATTACCACCAAAACACTTGTTTTGGAGGTGTTGTAAAGAGTAACAGAGTATGGTAAGCAGGTACTAACCATGTCTACATCCTTGCTTCTTACTAGCCTCTCCCATTTAGTGTTGTCCCTTGTTTGATAAACCTAACATATGTTTTTTGTCTGTATACCCCAAACTCATGGTCAGATTGGGAGAAGGAATCATTAAATTGAAAGAAATGATACTGAATGGCCCTAGTTCTCAAACTGGGGATGGGGGTGTTATTACCTTTAAGAGAGTCATGATAAACTTGCTTATAGTGAAAGATTTCTAGAATGTCCAATGTCAAAAAATTAAAGCACAAACCACAACGAACCCAAGGCATCTAGAGCAACAGTTGTCCACCTTGTGTCATTCCACTTAATGCGGCTTTGATTCTGAATATGGGTACTTAACTCAGTACATATCATCATGCCATATAAAGCCAACAGACACCAAGTAGTTACTCAACTCAATCAAATGCTACTGTGCGTTATGAAGTGTAATTTTTACTGTATATTCAAAGTTTTCCACTCTTATAGAAACACTTCAGATTAATTGTGGAAATATAAGTATTTTTGTATTGTCATTGAATGTTAGCAGATCTTTGAATCATATTTTGTTAGAATGACTGATTTTAAAAGTAGTTATTGGAGTTGCTGACTTGAGAATTATAAAAATGATCAAATAAATTGGCCTTAAACACACTTCTACCATTTTCTACTATACATTTATATGTAATGGCATTCTCATTATTGACAATGTTAAATAAAAATATCAACTCAAACATTTTTTGAAATTATTTTAAGTATTATTATCAAATAGTTAAGAATTATTTTAGCTAATTTATTACTTTAGTTGGAAGTGTGCTTTCATATCATGTAAGAAGCCAATGATTTCCATCTTCAGCACAACATAAAGAAGGGGGGGATTGAATACATATAACCCACATACTTGGGAGTGGATTGAGCATGACAAGAACTACCTAGGAAGTTCAAGGCTAGTGTGGGATACATGAGACCCCCTTCTTAAAAACTCCAAGAGGAAGTAGATGATGATTAACATATAGACAGCCAAGGTGCTGAGGCTAAGTGACTTTAGAATGTTCCATCCAAACAGGATACTTAAAACACCCCACCACACAAGGCTGAATGATCATTATTGAAGAGGGTGTAGAAAGAGTTCAAAAGCAGGAGGCAATAGATGACTTAAACTAAATCAATTTTTTATGAACACAACAGAATGGTTGCACATATAAACTCAGAGAGGATGTGAAATTATTCACAAGACCCAAGTAAGCTCAAGGCAGACTAAATCTGAGAATGGAACACAGAGATGGGCATGACATTCCAGCCCTAACTACAGAGTCATTGGCAATCGAAAGCTGCTGGTAAAAGGAGAGTTGGTTTTCTTTTAGGGTATGGTCTCTGGTAAGTCAACCATCCTCCAGTGCATTTCAGTTAAACTGAAATTGTGTAATTCAAATTGAATTCTATCTTTTATTTTTGTTTTTAGAAAATAGACATAAGTTTGGATGGATAAGGAAGGAGTTATGGGTAGAGAGTAGATCCAGGAGGAAATAAAGAAGAGACTATTATTAAAGTATATTTTATGAACTTCTAAAACAATTGATAATAAAATTATTTCAAAAAGTTCAATTATTGTGAAAAATAAATATGTTCATCAATATTTCCTTAGTTTTTAAATTTGTTTTATATCTATAAGTAGTAAAACTAAACACACACATACACATATATGTCAAATAATTCCTTTTTTCTCTTTATTACTTATATTATTATTATTATTAATCTTTAATATTTTTTTACACTCTAGTCACTATTCCCTTCCTGGTCTACCCTCCTACAGTTCCTCATCCCATTCTCCTCCCCTATGTCCAAGAGAATGTCTCCACAATCCCATACCCTACCAGGCCTCCACATTCCTTGGAGCCTCAAGTCTCTCAAGGGTTAGGTATGTCTTCTCTTATTGAGGACATACCAGGCAGTCCTCTGGTGCATATGTGTCAGGGGCCTAGGTCCGGCTAGTATGTGCTGCCTGGTTGGTGGCTCAGGGTCAGAAATCTCAGGTGTCCAGATTGCTGGTCTTCCTATGGGCTTGCCCTCCTCAAGTTCTTTCAGCCTTTTCTTAATTCAACCACAGGGGTTCCCTACTTCAGTCCATTGGTTGATTGTAATTATCTGCTTTTGTCTCAGTCAGCTGTTTGTTGGGCCTCTCAGAGGAAAGCCATGCTAAGCTCCTATCTGTAAGTAAATCATAGAGCCAGTAAGAGTGTCAGGCCTTGGAGCTCCCCTGGTGGGTCTCAATTTGAGCCAGTCACTGGACTTCCTTTCTCTCAGTCTCTTCTCCATTTTTGCCATGCAGTTCTTTTAGACAGGAACAATTCTGGGTCAGTCGGAGTTTTTGACTACGGCATTACAACCCCATGCCTCAACTTGATACTCTGAATTTCGACTGGAGGTGGATTCTACAAGTTTCCTCTCCCCAATGTTGGGCATTTCATAAAAGGCCCCTCCCTTTGAATCTTGAGATTCTCTCACCTCCCAGGTCTCTGATACATTCTAGACGTTCCCACAAGCCCCCGCCTCCTGAGGCTGTATATATCCACACATTCTGCTGCCCCTTCTGACTTCACTCTTGGTGCCCCCAATACCTGATCATGTTGCCCATTTCCCCTCTCCCTCCCTCATCCTCTCTCTCCCTCTCAGTTCCCTCCTTCACTCTGCCCTCTGTTTTCTACTCCCTCCCAAGTGAAATTGAAGAATCCTCACTTGGGCCCTTTGGCTTCTTAACCTTCTTGAGTTCTGAGGATAGTGTCCTGGGTATTCTGTACTGTTTTGACTAATATCTACTTGTTAGTGAGTATTTATCTTGCATATCCTTTGGGTATGAGTTACCTCACTCAGGATATTTTCTACATCCACTCATTTGACTGCAAAACTCATAATGTCCTTGTTCTTAAAAGCTGAATAGCATTTCCATTGTGTAAGTGAACCAAACTTTCTGTATCCATTCTTCCATTGCAGAACATCTGGGTTGTTTCCAGCTTCAGGATATCACAGATAAATCTGCTATGAACATAATGGAGCACTTACCCTTGTGGCATGGTAGGGCATCTTTTGGGTATATGCGCAAGGAGTGGTATAGCTGGGTCTTCACGTAGAACTATTTGCAATTTTCTGAGAAACCTCCAGATTAATTTCCAGAGTTGTGTACCAGTTGCAACCCCAGCAGCAATAGAAGAGTATTCCTCTTTCTTCGCTTTCTGGGCAACATGTGATGTCATCTGAGTTTTTAATCTTAGCCATTCAGATTGGTATATGGTCAAATCTCAGGGTCATTTTGATTTGCATTTCTCTGATCACTAAGGAATTTGAACATTCCCTTTTTTCAAAAAAAAAACAATTTTATAAGTTATTTTATTTAATTATATTTCAAATGTTATCCCCCTTCCCTGTTTCCTCTCAAAAACCCCCTATCCTACCCACTCACCTCTGCTTCTATGAGGGTGCTCCCCCATCCACCTGACCCCTCCTGCCTCACTGCCTAACATTCCCCTATGCTGGGGCATCAAGCTTTCACAGGACCAAGAGCCTCCTCCCATTGATATCAGAAAAGGCCATCCTCTGCTACATATGCAGTTGAAGCCATGGATCCTTCCATGTGTATTCCTTGGTTGGTGGTTGGTTGATATTGTTGTTCTTCCTATGGGGTTGAAAACCCCTTTAACTCCTTCATTCCTTCTACTAACTCCTCCTTTGGAGTCCCCGTGCTCAGTCTGATGGTTAGCTGCAAGAATCCACACCTGTATTGGTAACACTGAACCTCTCAGGAGACAGCTATATCAGGCTCCTGTCATCAAGCACTTCTTGGCATCAGCAATAGTGTCTGGGTTTGGTGGCTATATATGGGATGGATCCCCAAGTGGGGCAGTCTCTGGATGGTGTTTCCTTCTGTTTCTGCTCCAATCTTTGTCCCTGAATTTCCTTTAGACAGGAGCAATTCTGGGTTAAAATTTTGAGAAGGGTGTGTGGCTCATCCCTCCACCAGGGCCCGTGCCTAAACTCTGGATATGGTCCTTATAGATTCTCTTTCCCATTTATTAAGTATTTCAGCTAATATCATTTTTGTTTGATCCTGAGAGTCTCTTTATTTCCTGGCATCTGGACTTTCTTTTGGCTACCCCAGTTCCCCATCCCCCATTGCTACAAACCTCTGTTCAAATTTCTGAACCTCTGTACATCACACCTGTCTTCTCCCGCACCCAATCCTGCCCCACCTTTTTTGCTCCCCCCCCCCTTTGTCTCTTCATCCGAAGTCTCTCCAGTCCTCTACCTCCCATTATTATTTTGTTCCCCCTTAGTGGTACTGAAGCATTCACACTTTGGTCTTCCTTCTTCTTGAGCTTCATATGATTTTTAAGTTGTATCATGGGTATTCTGAGCTTTTTTCCTTATATTGACTTATCAGTGAGTACATGTCATGTGTGTTCTTTGTGACTTGGTCACCTCACTCAGGATGATATTTTTTAGTTCCATGCATTGGCCTGTGAGTTTTATGAAGTCCTTTTTTAATGGCTGAATAGTAGTCCATTCTGTAAATGTTCTACATTTTCTGTATTTATTCCTCTGTTGAGGGACTTCTGGGTTGTTTCCAGCTTCTGGTTATTATAAATAAGGCTCCTATGAACATAGTGGAGCATGTGTCTTTGTTATATGTTGGAGCATCATTTGGGTATATGCCCAGGAGCTGTATAGCTAGGTCCTCAGGTAGTTGTATGTCCAATTTTCTGAGGAACTTCCATACTCATTTCCAGAGTAGTTGTACCAGCTTGCCATCCCACCAGCAATGGAGGTGCTCCTCTTTCTCCACACCCTCACCAGCATCTGCTGTCACCTGAGTTTTTGATCTGAGCCATTCTGAGTGATGTGAGGTGGAATCTTAAGAGTTGTTTTGATTTGCATTTCCCTGATGACTAAGGATGTTGTACATTTCTTTAGGTGCTTCTTGGCCTTTCGAGCTTCCTTAGTTGAGAATTCTTTTTTTTAGCTTTGTACATCATTTTTTAATAGTGTTATTGGGTTCTCTGGAGTCTAACATCTCAAGTTTTTTGTATATGTTGGTAATTAGTTTTCTATCAATGCGAACTTGAATGCTGAACATTTCTTTAAGTGCCTCTCATCCATTTGTGATTCCTCTATTGTGAATTCTCCGTTTAAATCTATACCACATTTTTCATTGCATTGTTGGTTTTTTTGGTGGCTAGATTCTAGAGTTCATTATATAGTTTGGATATTAGCCCTCTATTGTATGTGGGGATAATGAAGGGTTTTTTTTCCCCAATCTGTGAGTTGCTGATCTGTCCTATTGACTATGTCCTTTGCCTTACAGTAGCTTTCCAGTTTAATGAGGTCCCATTTATCAGTTTTTGATTTTAGCACCAGAGTCATTGGAGTTCTATTTAAGAAACACTCCTTCTCCTCCTGGCAATAACTTCAATGCTCTTTTCCACTTTCTTTTCTATTAGATTCAGTGTATCTGGTTTTATATTGATGTACTTGATCCACTTGGACTTGAGATTTGTACAAGGTGAAAAATATGGTTCTATTTTCATTTTTTCTATATACCAACTTCCAGTAGACCAGCAACTTTTATTGAAAATGCTTTCTTTTTCCATTGTATATTTTTGGCTTCTTTGTCAAATATTAAGTGTCCAAAATTGTTTGGTTTTATTTCTGAGTCTTCAGTTCTATTATACTGATCAACCTGTCTGCCTCTGTACCAATAACATGCATTTTTTTAAATCACTATTGCTTTGTAGTACAACTTGAGGTCAGGGGTGTTGACTCCCTCAGAAGTTCTTTTATTGTTATGAAATGTTTTATTTATCCTGGGCTTTTTGTTTTTCCACATGAAATTGAGAATTGCTCTTTCCATGTCTTTGAAGAATTGCATTAGAGTTTTGATGGTGATTGTGTTGAATCTGTAGATTGCTTTTGGTAGGATAGCCATATTTACTTTGTTAATTTTTCCATTCCATGAGCAAAAACACATAAAAACATCATTTACCATAATTAGGTAGGTTCAACCCAACATTACAAGGTTGGCTCAATATATGAAAATCCAGTAAAGTAATCCACTATATAAATAAAGTCAAATAAAAAAATTGCATGATCATCTCATTAGATGCTGAAAAAGCATTTGACAAAATACAACACCGCTTCATGTTAAAAGTATTGGAGAGATCAGGAACTCAAGGCCTATACCTAAACAAAATAATAGCAATATACAGCAAACCAACAGCTAATATCAAATTAAATGTAGAGAATCTTGAAACAATCCCACTAAAATCAGGGACAAGACAAGGCTACCCACTCTCCCCATATATATTAAATATAGTACTTGAAGTTCTAGTTAGAGCAAAAAAGACAACAAAAGTAGATCAAGGGGATACTAATTGGCAAAGAAGAAATCAAGATATTTGCAGAGGCTATGATAATATACATAAGCAACCCCAAAATTCTGCCAGAAAACTTCTACAGCTGATAAACACCTCCAGCAAAGTGGCTGGATATAAAATTAACTCAAACAAATCTGTTGCCTTCCTTTATACAATTATAAATGAGCAGAGAAATAAAATAGGGAAACAACACCCTTCACAACAGACACAAATAATATAAAATATCTTGGGCTAACTCTAGCGAGACTCCTGTGCCATCTTATAATGTTCATAGGAGTTCTGTGTTTTCAGTCAAGAAAACCTTGGGTATTTTCTAAAGTATTTGTGGTTTGAATCCTATAAAAGAAATAAAAGTGGGTAAGTTATTAGAAGAATGATGGGTGACTTTAGAGAACTAATCCCTAAATTTAGAATCTAATAATCTTCCATGGTAGCATATACCAGCAGTGATCACTCTGCTTAACTAGAAATGAAGGAGACAGATGCAACTTGATGCTGATCTACTGTTTAACATAAACTCTGAAGCACTACAATAATTCTTTTTTGAAGGTCCTCATTGTAAAATATCAGGCCAGGGAAAAGAAACATAAAATAGAGTAGAAATAGTAGAACAAGAAAAGATGACCAGGCTGAGGAAAGCAGCATTTTTATGTACTTCAATAATGACAGAATACGGTCAGTAAATAATACTCACAACTGCCAAGGGATAGGGACTGCAAGGAACACTAGATTTTGCTTATGGATAATCACAAAATCTCATTGTCAAAGTGGTGTTCATGAATAGTGATTAAACAAAATGAGGTGTACCCTACCTGAAATAGGGAGTTGCATGTACCTTATGTGAACTTCACTTTGTAAAATAAGAGTCTAAGTGTTAAAGGGTAATTCTCCTCCAATCTTACTCACAAAGAGAGACCAAGAATTAAAGAAAAATGATTCATCAGATGTTCAGGCCCTGCAACAATTACTGTGAATACTTCAATATCCTTTGCCTTAATTTCTTGGAACCAAAAATTATTTTTGAGTTTTTTTTTTTTTAAATGTTGTTGGGTTTTTGTTTTTTTTGTTTTTTTTTGTTTTTTTTGATGATGTTTGTTTGTGTGTTCGTTTTGCAGATTCTTTTTTACCATGAACATAACAGATATTTTAGGGATGGTAAAAGTCTGAACAAAAATTCATTTGTGTTTCATAAAACCTTTGTTTACAGATCTGAAATTAATTTTATTCAAAGTTTTAGTCAATTCTACTTTTATTAGTGTACATTAGTTGTATAAGGGATTACATTCTGAATTTCCATGAATTCTTATATCCAATCATATTTGTCCACATTATCTTTCCTGTTCTTTCTCCAACTCCCCTTTTCCAGCATTTTCACATTCTTTGTAGTAATATGTTTATTTTTATGTCTGTTATTTCTTTCCATATTCCACATATGAAAGAAAATATGTAACATTTGTCTTGGTGGGGCTGATTTTCTTCACTTAACATGATGGAGAATTTTCATCTCTTTTCCTTAAAGGACATGATTTAATTCTTTATGGCTGAATAAGTCTGTATTCTAATAAATACTACATTTAATATTTTCATTCATATGCTGACAGGTACATAGGTAGATTCCATAGTTGACTACAGAGAATAGAGTTGTAGTGAACAAGGATGCTCATATACACAATTTCAGTGAGGTGAACTGGTTTTGATTTTTCTTTGTGTGTACCCAGGAGTGCTATGATTAAGTCATATTGAAGAACATTTTAGAATATTTGATGAAGTTCCATGTTGCTTTATACAATAATTCAAACTAACTTACATATCTGCATGAGGTAAATTAGGGCTCTCTTTTCTTACATACTAGCCAGAATGTGTTTTTGTTTATTTTCTTGATGATAGCTCTTCTGACTGGAGTAGAATAAAAGCTCAGTGTATTTATGATTTACATTTCCCTGCTGGATAAAACATTTTACACTTCTTTGTGCATGTTTTAGATATTTGTAATTCTTCACTTGAAAATTGTTCCATTTCTACTATCCATTTGTTGACTGAATTATCTCATTCATTATTTCATATTTTGGTTCTTCATGGTCTCCAGATATCAGTTCCCTGTGAGATACATATTGGCATAGACTTAACTTCGGTTGGCATGTTTATGCGCTATGCTGACTGCTTCTTTTGCTCTACAGTAATCTTTTAAATTTGATTAATTTCACTTGTTAATTCTTCCTCTCAATTCTTGAGCTATTAACATTCTATCAGAATGCATGTGCTTGTAAGTATCCCCTCTGTGTTTCCTCTTAGTAGCTACAGAATTTACTGTTATGCGTTTAAGTTCCTAACGTGTTTGAAATTGATTTTGTATGGGATGAGAATGTGATTTCCATTTTCCATTCCCATTTGTTAAAGATACTGTCTTTTTCAAGGTATGTTTTTAATACCTTTGTCCTGGATCTGCCAATTGTAGCTGCTTGGACTTTTTCTATCTTTTCTCTTCTCTTCTGCTCATTTTGGTTATATGTCTGTTTTGGACTAGTATGCTGTTTTTGTTAATGTTATATTATTCTTAATCTTTTTATCAGGATTTTTTTCTACTATTTGGAATTTTGTGTGCATCTGTATGAATATATATATATATATTCAATATGAATTCAATATATATTCAATTCTGTGAAAAATATTATTGAAACTTTATGAGGGGTACATTGAATTTGTATATTGCTTTTGGTAATATTGTTATTTAAGGTATTTATTGTTATGATCCATAAACATATGAAGTGTTTGCATTTTAAATGACCTCTCCAATTTCTTCAGGGATATATATTTTGCATTGCAAAGTTCTCTCACACTTTGGATTTTGATACATCACAGCAAGTCAGGTGTAGAATTTACCATTTATAACAGTAAATTTTGCTCAAAAGTTTTAGATTTTGGGTAATTTAAGAATTCACATTTTAAAATTGTAGATGCTTATTCTGCAGTGTTATTGTGGTGTATGGTTATATTTAGTTACTTTTATTGGATTCATTACCTTGTTAAGCTATATAATGTCACATAAATTAAATATTTGGTCTTTATCTTAAGTATAATGCCTCAATTATGTCATTATAGGTTCCATCATGGACCTTGTATTCAGAGAACTTGTTTTTAGGATTTGATTGCTTTGGTTTTTCTATTAGCAAGCTGCAGAGTAGTGACAATATTACTTTCTGTATAGAACAAACTGAGTGTAGCTGGTTAGCATTAACAAATGACTTTTAACTTTTTTTTTTTTTTTTTTTTTTTTTTTTTTGGTTTTTCGAGACAGGGTTTCTCTGTGTAGCCCTGGCTGTCCTGGAACTCACTTTGTAGACCAGGTTGGCCTCGAACTCAGAAATCTACTTGCTTCTGCCTCCCAAGTGCTGGGATTAAAGGCATGTGCCACCACTGCCCGGCTGACTTTTAACTCTTAACACAGGAACTTAAGAAAGAAAATGATTATTATGGCCCGAATTCAAGGTGATAGTCCAAAGAAGTAGGAAAGTCAAGGCAGTGAGAACGTGAAGCAGCCAGCCATATCCTGTACACTATCAGGAACAGAGAACAATGATTCCATGCATACTCATCAACGTTTGCCAGAACAGCCATGGAATCTAGTTCTCATCCATATTTCTACTCCTCTGAATTATATTCCCTAAATATCAGACTTATGAGGGAAAAAAAAGCAGTTCATTACACGTTAATTTCTACAGAAGTCTTTAACCATAAAAGGTAGAAAGATGCAAAGGGAAGTGAGAATTGTTAGTGGAAATGAAATGCAAAGCAATTGTATAATTTTCTGGGGTAATGTGGCTTTAAAAGCCTTGTTATAGTTAGTGAGAAGTGACTAATGAAAACATTGAAGCCATCAGGTTCTGAAATACCAGAAATGGGTAAAAATTCCCACTATCAAGAGCATGTCAATCATATGAGGTAGTCACTCAATAAATAAGAAGTTTGAACTTTGGTTTTTGCTAAGAAAGTAAACAATGAAGATTCTTTAAGAAATAAAGATTAAAAAATCAAACTCTTCATTATTTTGCTTGAAACATAAGAAAATGGGTTTATTTAGATACATGAGAAAATCACCTGTCATTTCATAACTTTTCTTTATCAAGGGAAAACTGGTTTAATCTTTAAGCTGTAAACTAGAAGTGATAGAATTTCTAGCTTGTTGTTTTTAAACTTTTTTACCCTTGGAAATAGTTAAAATTTAAAATGAGCTCTGTTAAATTAAATGAGACAAATGTACATATTGCAGTTTCCCTAATATACTCCTTTGCCTGTGTATGTCAACAGACAGGAGGTGTAATATTTGCATTCCAGCATAAAGTTAAGAATTACAAATATGGGCTAGATCAGCCAGTGTTTCCACAGGGTGTAGGTGCTAGTATGGATTTGTATTGATTTGTCATGTTCTTTATGAACCACATTTTTCAGAAAATTTTCAGTTATTACATAAAGTCCCTTGCACATTCTACAAGATAATAATATCCATTATAGTAAATTTTACTTTCAGAAAATTGAAACATAAAACTTGGCATTTAAAATAAAAGTAAATTAATCAATGATTTCTTACTGTGTGGAACAATATAAAAGTGTTTCTTTTTATAGTGAACACTAAAATACCAGCAAAATGTAGCTTAATTTTTTTATCTAAAACTTTGACCTTTTTATTGAAAAAATGCTGTAAATCTACTGTAAGATTTCCAATATAAAACAGTTATTAAAAACCCACTATTGATGATTCTTCATCCAAAGTCTTTTAATTAAAATACCTTAAAAATGTGGAATGGTAGGCTAGGTATGTGTGACATTAGAGAAAAATTTAAGGATAAGATGGACAAGCTTGACCAAGGCTATTCATATATTGTCTTACCTTTGATAAACACACTATATAGCTGCTTAGTTATTTTGCCCCACCACATGTTGCACATTTCCTGAAAGTATAAAATGTCAGGGTTATTTATATGGGCCCCCAGGTAGAAGATGAGAACTTATACTGATCTCCAGCTACATCATGTCCTAGCTGTATTATTTATTTCATTTAATCTATACATGCCTCTGTATAAGCACAGTACCATGTGTAATTTATGGCTGAGGTTTATAAAAATAAAAGTCTTTAAATAATTGCTGGTAAAGATAAGTTGAGAATCCAAGTCTGGTACTGGGTTTATCCAAAACAGAGATGTTTCCCAGGTCGACAAAGTGTTATTATCATTCACCTTGAGAATGAGTTAGGCTCAGCAATGAGGAATTTGAAATTGTCTGGAAGTTTTTTAGTTATGAATAGGAGTGTTGTGGGAAGTTCTAAAGGGAGAAAAACAATAGGACTTAAGTTCTAAGAGAAATGTGTGACAAGTGGGAAAATAAGGAAAATGGAGATGCTTGACATGGGATGTTATTCTGAACATAACAGCATAAAATAAAATAAAATAAAATAAAATGAAATGAAATAAAATAAAATAAAATAAAATAAAACATAGAAAGAATCGACAGCCTCTAAGTGGAGAGGAAGGACCAAGGCTGCACTAGAATGAGTGCTGTATTGGCCTGATTTCTGCCCATGAAATGTAATATCACAGACTGGGGAAAATATGAATAATGGAAAGTACTTTGTTTATGGTTCTAATGAGGTGAAGTCTAAGAAAGAGGGGCTAGAAGTTATCAATAAGTAGTAGAAAACATTATATCTCAAGACTGCACGTTAGCCAGAAAGGAAAACCTTTACTTCTGTAACATAAACATTTGTTAACAACGTTAATCTATTCATGAGCAGTTGACCACAAGGACTTGACCATGTAAGACTCCAACGTCCCAAAAGTGCTGCATTAGGTGTTAAATTCCACTGTGAGTTATGGAAATGCCATTCAAATCATGATAGTGGCTAAAACTTTGGAGAGAGCTCAGTTCTAACAATAAGAGTTCTTGCTTTTCTGGAATGAGTCAATTGGGTTACATTGTGTTTCTGCCAACTGTGCATCAGTGTGGGTCAGAAAAACTAGATGTAGAATCCTGGGAGTCTGGACTGTGGTACAAACCATAGAGTCCAGTCACACCACAGATTCTCCTTCTTCTGTGTACTTCAAGAAGCTGGGATCCATGGGAATCATATTTTTAGGCGGCATTGGAGATATATCTTAAAATATTCCCCAAAGACTTTATTTTGCTAAACTTTATACAGTCAACCCAAAATATCATAGTACTAAAAATCAATTTTATTACTGATATAAAAATTGATAATAAAATTGATTCTTAAGGGTACTTTGCCAGATGATTTAGCACAGAATAAGAGGAATGATAAAAAAAATGTCCATGGAGAGAACATGATCTTGATAAACCTTATTTTGAATGACAAGTTTTGAAATTTTACAAGAAAGTGTTTCGTTAGTTTTAAAACACATGGTTTTTGAGTATTTGTTATAGCATTTCTACATGAACACAAATTCTAATGCTAAGTTTGATTGGGTAATACATTGTAACTATAATGAAACAACGATGGTTCCTAAGAATATGCACATATCCTGAAGCTGGAATTTTAATACTCTAATTTGAAAAAATTTCATATATTATTAAACATGTTAGATGTAGAAATACTGTTGGGTCTTTAAGATAGGTCCTAACTATCATCATCTGTATCTTTATAAAAAGGCAGAGGGGAATGCGATGCATACAGCGGAGAAAGTGATATGAAGATAGAGGATATGGATATAGTCGGAGGGTCAGGAAAATGAGCAGAAGTATATAACAGTGAGGGATGGGGACCTGGGGGTAGCAACCAGCAAGTCTGAGACACCAGGAAAGTATGAGTCTCCCAGGACCCAAAGGGGATTACATTAGCTCAAATACCCCACAAAGGGGAAGGAGAACCAGTTGAGACCATATGGAGAGGTTAGGTATCGCCCCTGGTTGAGGGATGGGGCCACCCACCCATCTCAAAAATTTTAACCCAGAATTTCTCCTGTCTAAAGGAAATAAAGGGACAGAGAGTTGAACAGAGACTGAAGGAAAGGCCATCTAGAGACTGCCCCATTTGGGGATTCATCCCATATTCAGCCACCAAACCCAGACACTATTGCTGATGCCAAGAAGTGTTTGCTGACAGGAGCTTGATATAGCTGTCTCCTGAGAGGCTCTGCCAGAGCCTAACCAATATAGATGTGGATGCTTGCAGCCAACCATCAGACTGAGCACAAGAACCCCAATGGAGGAATTAGAGGAAATGCAAACTCATAGGAAGGACAACAATATCAACCAACCAGACCCCCCAGAGCTCCCAGGGACTAAACCACCAAAGAGTACATATAGAGCAACCCATGGCTCCAGTCATATATGTAGAAGAGGATGGCCTTATCTGGCATCAATAGGAATGATTGACGCTCAAGCTTAGGGGAATGTTAGCATGGTGAGGCAGGAGTGCGTTGAGGGAAGCATCCTCATAGAAGCAGAGAAGAGGGGGTTGGGATAGGGGGTTGGCAGAGAAAAACCCAGGAAGAGGGGACAACCATTTGAAATGTAAATAAGAAACCTCAGCTTGGGCCACAGGGCCCCACAGCTAATCAGCACCAGGACAAAGATCCCACTCAGATCGTAAGAGCCAGGAGTGGGCCAAAGACGCACCCCACAGCTCACCAGGTACTGCCCTGAACCCGCAAGACACAGGGACGAGGTAGGCGGGCCTAGAAACCCCCCC
>CM052709.1:36164843-36177647 GCA_028551405.1 Uromys caudimaculatus | reverse complement strand
CTTCAGCGTCACTTAACCCTGGAAGCTCTCACCAATCATGGTCAAAACACTTGTCTCCACTGTCAGTCATGTCTTCCAGTTTGTTTTCCTTTGTGCTCTGCACAGTATTTATAAAACTCTATAAAATTTTGATGAGCTTTTCCTTTTAATTTATCAATTAAATTTAAATGTAAACGAAATGAAAACAATGAATTATTTATTTTAAAATATAAATACATTATATAAATAAAAAAATAATGTAAATACACTATGATTATTATGCCATGTATATATAGTGGTGCCTATCAGACTACAGATAACTCATTTTGTGCTAAAATATACAGATAAGTTAAGCTAGAGGCTGTGATCTGAATTACAGGATATAAAACGGGTGAGGTGTTCATCATGTTGAGATTTTGAATGCCTATAATGTATAAGTGGTAAAAAAAAAATGAATAAACACCTTGAAATTATAAGATGCTATGGGCATTTAATATTTCCCTACAATTAGGACCCTATTGGACAGACATTTAGAAGGGTGGATGTACTCCTACACAGACAGAAAGAAGAGCTGGAATGTGAAATAGAAGATATGGAAATAGGACAAAACCAAGGATTTTCTATTTAAAAATTGAAATTCTAATATGTTTACAAACATGAACGGAAAGAAGCCCTCAGGTTTAGAAACAGCTTCCAGTTTTGTTTACTTGATGCTGCACTATCTATACAGGGGCAGGCTACATCTTTTACGTGCCTACTTTATTTAAACCAAGCCAGAGCCTTCAATGGGATTGCTAAACCTTTTTTATGTGTGAGATGTGCACAAAGCAATGAACACAACCTCAGGGCCACATAACACTAACAAAAGATAAAGAACTTGCATCAAGCTTGTCGGACTGAGAGCCTGTGAGTTCTTAGTACATGCCTCCTTACAGTCACTGTGAAAATCCCTGGGAGCTCATCACAGGACGCTTGAATGCCTGTTCTTGTTAAGTGAATGCAATCTGCTTTGGGGAACACCCTAAATTAGTGCCTGTTGCTTTAAATAATCTAGAGGAGAGTAGTGTGTTGTGAAGAGCAAAGAACACCTTAGAACCTCCCTCTTCCTGCTTGGGAGTCACTAAAGATGATTGCAGGCAGTACTTATCATTGCTCCTTCCTGTTATGAATTCCAACTCCGCCCCAGTCCTGCTTGCTCCTTCTCCTTTTTCCTTATTACCACAACTCTTCCTCCTCTAAACTCCTTTTAGCACTCAGTTTCTTTATACATTTTCTGTTTTACACTTCCAAGATGCCACCTACTGTCACAGGCCAATAACAACTATACATTGGAATGTCCCAGATATGCTATAGATGGAATGTTTGTGTACCCTTATATTTTAAACAGAGAAGCTGGTCTTCCTAGGACATGGGACCTTTAAACGGTTATGCACGAGAGCAGGGCCTTTCTTGTGGAATTTTTTTTTAATAAATGAGACCACAAGTAACTTGTTCAGCCATCTTGCTATGTGAAAGCACAGTAAACCGAAACAGAGCTGTGTGCCAGGGAGCAGGGCCATGCAGGACACCCAGTCTTCCTGTGCTTTCCTTCTTAAACTCTTTAGCCTTGAGATACATACAAAATAAAATTCTTCTGTTGATTAACCACATGGGTGGTGCTTTTTGTTATAGAAGCTTTAATAGACTAAGGTACAATCTTCCTGAGATTCTTCAGAGATCTGAAAAACTGCCAATTATCACATTCAACCTTCAAAGAAAACAGTACTTGACATCTGAGCATAGTCATTGGGACCTTCCTGATCCTCATGATTTGAGATCTTGGGAGCTACTTTTTAAATGGAAATTCTAAGTTTAATTCATTGGGTGAGTATTTATTGAGAAATTTAATTTTTTTAAAAAAAGAAAGGAAAAAAAAAAGCTGCTTTCCAAACATCATGTCAGCTGATTGGTACCTGGACAGGAACACTGGCATCTGCAAAATGGCACAGTAGACTTACAGTGTGGTAGCCTGGTTTTCTAGGCCTAGATCTAACTCTGTAGGCTACCAACTCAATGAGTGGAGAGTATCTCAGCACTTCTGAGCATAGGCTCCTTAAGGTCCCATGTGATTAGATTGGACCCACGACAATATTCCAAGACGTTTTCTCATTTTAACACAATTGAGAGGCTTTTGGTAGCATATGATAACCTATTCAACACAGTTTAGAATAATAATGAGACTATATTTGGGTAACAACTAGTCTTATCACTTCTTAACAATTTAAGAAAGGTTAATTAATCATGTCATGGTAGAAATCTACTTCCTTTTAAAAACCTTCCCATAAAATAAGTACAGGTGTACCACCTGCCTTTTGTTTCCTCTGCTTACTTTTTATGTAAACACATTGGCTAGAAGGAACACTGGCTGGGAGGACTCAAAGCCTATCATCACAGAAAGAAGTATTGGATAATGGAAAATGAGCAATAAACCATTAATGTAAATTTAATAATTCTTGAGTTTTACCTTTGTATTTTGTGTATATAACAAATACATATATTAAAGGACTTAAAAGGACTAAGATTATATAAAGAATTAAAATATATCACAAAATATATATTTCTCCTCCATTAACATTACTAGCCTCCTGTATATTCTTCTACACTTTACTTTTTGCATATACAGAAGATATGGATGCTTCTATTTCCCCCCTCATTACTTAGAATAAAATACCCTACATTGTAGTTCTGTATCTATATTAATAGGTAAAAGTAATCCATTCTTACAATATTTTTCCATATCAGATGATAGTAGTTCTCTCATATTCTTTCTTCACACCAGACACAAAATTCCACCCAATGGATAGTCTATATTTCATACTGATGGATATCTGGTATCTCTCTGACACCAAAGCCGTGTGCCAGATCCAGGATGGCTACATAAGGGAGGTGTGACACCATCTCTGCCCCTGGAGCATTGCCAGGCTATCGATCCCTGTGTGATGTGATGGTTACTGTTGCCCTGAAATTTACTGCAGTCCCTTCTATTTTACTTTCAATCTCTCTTTTTGGAGAATAGACTTCCCCCATTGCTCAGAGCTAATCACTCCACAATAAATGAAACAGATACAGTTCTCAGGAATGAGGAATGGAGGTTGTCATGAGGCTGTGGAGGATGAGGGACAGACCTCCCGCTTGGCCTTTGGGGCCATAGGACAGGATCTAGACAACATAACCACAGAGGCCATGAAAAACTACATTGTCCTTGTAGAAATAATGCATTGCTAGACTTGGCCTTGAATTCAGAATTATACGAAGAGGTACGTGTACCCTCGGGTTCAATGACTGCTGCATTAATTAGCCAGAGTGAACTTGGGGACATCAAAGATCGAGTTAAAGTGGTCTCAAGAAGAAAAGGCATGGATAGGAAAAGAAGGAATATATTTTTAAAAAACAAGCAAATGATAGATAGGTTTATGTTATAGGAGGAAGGCTTGTATACGATCTAGAAACAACTAGTATAAGAAGGAGAGTCGATGAGGCTATGGAATTGCTAGGATAGGAAACAAACATTAGGGAATTAAAGGATGATATACAGGCATATAAAAAGTTAATACTTTGTTTGCCTGGCTACTTAAAGGATTGAAGGCAACAATGCCTACTTTACTTGCATAAATTTTAAAACTTTGTAAATACCTTTCTCTTTTTACATAAATATAGTTAATAAAACTACTGTCTGCTTTACCAGGAAACTGCGAGAACTGTGCCCAGTGCCCCATAAAGAACAGGCTGTGTAAACTTATAAGGAAATGTGCTCTTGCTTTGTGTTCATTTTGTTTTAAGGAAGTGAGGGTTGGCATGAAGAAGAAAGAATGAGAATCCTCAAGCGAAGAGACGCCACTTGAGCTGACAGCTTGTATCTACTACTGACAGAGTCATTATTAAATCAGCGCCACTCCCATTTCCCCATTCTCAGGACCCTCCTCACTCTGAGGTTGGGCCTCAGCAGTTGTCTCCACTGGGTTGCTTTACAGTTCTTCCTTGGTATTAATATCAATATTTCTTTGTTTTGGTTCTACGCCTTGAACTGTTTATTCATGTGCTGTGCCAGAGTTTTAACCAGTGAGATGTTGACATGTATGTTTCTGATACATGCTGTTTTTTTTTTTCCAGATGCTTCTTTTTACATTAGGTTTCTCAATTGAAACATGAAGACTGTTGATAAAGAGGAACAAGACTCTACTGGTTAATTCTGGTCATGCATAAGCATAAAAGGCAGACTGCTGGCTGGAAGAATAGGATTTATAATATAATTAGCACTAATAAGAAACCTCTTATCTTCTGCCTGGAAAGGAATAGTCAGTTGTTATAGAGATATTTGAGAACCATACTCCACCCTAGGTTGCTTATATAAGCATCCTCCTCCTTTATCCTTTACAGAAATGAAAATACATACACAAACACAAACACACACACACACACACACACACACACACACACACACAAACCTGGCAGAGAGAGAGAGAAAGACAGAGAGAGAGACAGAGAGAGAGACAGAGAGACAAAGAGACAAAGAGACAAAGAGAAAGATATTCTTTGGGTCTAAGAAAATTAACAAAAGAAACTTCTGGTCAGGTGTCCCTTTGCTGAATAACATGGATAATATGGATTCAGTTTGGTTAAAGAGATCTTGCTGACTATTGGTATATATACACAGATATGTATATGCATGTGTGTGTGTATGTGTGTGTGTGTGTGTCCACTTTTGTTGTTTATATATATATATATATATATGGTTTCAGGGATAACCACTCTGTATTGGGTAACCAATAAGAAGGCTCATCCCTGGGAAAGACTAATTTTCCTTCTAGCAGTCATTAGTTGCCTGTATGAAAAGTGATGTAATTCTATTTCAATATAAAATATATTTTACAACATAAATAAATAAATAGTGTGTTAATAAGACACAGTACTCTTAGTAAAATCAAATATTCTGAAACTCCAAGGAATTCCAGCCTGCTATATCAGAAGTATCACCGTGGCTTGAAGGAGGACCGGTGACTTGACAGGTTGCCTGCACTTAAAGAATTTGTCACTCTTGCCTTTCTCACCTGCTCTCTGTACCAAACTAGCTATCATTTGTCTTTAGTTCTCAGTTTATCTGAGGGAGGTTCAGCTGCCCTGATGTTTGTTTGAAGAATACCTTTGATCTCCCAATATCCTACTTCTACACTTTATTCAAACAATTTGGTTATAGGCCCTTCATTCTATTTTCAACAGCGAACACTTTCTTTTTAGTCATATTTATTAAAGGAAGAAATAAATGAAAAACTCTAGAATCAAATTTCATCTCATCCTTATTGTTAGGGGATGACAATATTTTCATTTCTAGAAGACATATTCTATATAAGCCTCAAGAAGATGAAAAGACTTAATGCATTTGAAAAAACTCTAGAAATGATGAGAAGGTAAAGATTGTAATGTGTGGTCACAGTCCTGGGGAAGCACTATTTCATTATCTGAAAAATCTGACAGAGGTGCTTCTTTTATCAACAAGTAAAAAAAAGAAATCTCTTTATTAACTATGGGTAAAGCATGTTAGGCAAAACACAGTAAGAATTAATGTTGAAGAGAGAGACAGCTGAGAAAAATGTTTGTTTCTATGACTATTAATGTAGATAATCTATGCATTAGATAGCAATCCAAGAGTAGTTTTTAGGGCCAGCTGGCTGATGTATCGAGAAATTGTTGACAATGATAGCCACTGATGTCTGTGGTACGAAAAAGCCTTACAAATGGGAACATCTTAAACGGCCTCATTAGACGAAGAACACAATCAAACTAGGGCAGTCATTGCAAAGACTCACAGTATTGAGTTGAGATCTACCTGGAAAAGATCTCTCTACATTTCCAACACATTTCTTCTATTTAGTCATGAACGAATAGAAATATATTTCTCTGGAGAGTGTCTTGGATGTCTCCTGATCCCGTTCTAGATGTGTAAGAGTGGGCTTTATATGATTTCAGACTGCTTCCAGCACTATTAAAGTGACTGCAAGTCTAGAAGATCTTAAAAATCTAGCTGTTCCATACAATTATACAAAATAAGTATTTTAAAGAGATTAACATAAGACTCAAACACCATTTTCTCTAGATATAGACACATTACTGTTCATGTATAAGCAAATAAATTATACTCTTGACTATAATACTGTTTGCAGCAATTTAATTTTTTTCAAGCATAGCTCTTATTCTATTATAATGCTTAAATGATTCCTGTGCAATGTTTCCAATCCACCTTTCCTGGCTTGTGGAACTTTTTAAGGAAACATTAGCATTTGCAGGCACCAGATGTTTTGACATAAGGAGAAGCAATATGTAAATTATAACCCATGTGAGGAACAATAGCCTGGAGGCAAAGTTTTCTTATTCTGTGAATTACATACGTAGCCACAATGTGGTAGAGTCTATCGAAATCCTCACCATCCAGAATGCTGTAATCTTGTCTTATGGTTGTCAATTAATGAAACTGATACCTATTTAATGTGATAGGTATGTTATGTAACAAACAAGCAATATCATATTGTACCTTTGGCCATCACATACTCAGAATTCTTACGGTGATTAATCTCTAACAACTTTTAAGGTGGATATTAACTTTTATTTTCTGGTGGTTAACGAAATCATTGTTTATATTTTATGTTTTAAAATTGTAAATATCTCTATTTTAGTGAGAAAAATTAAAATCTTAAAGCGTTTTGCCTTAATTCAAGATGTGTGTATGAGCGCATGTGTGTGTGTTAATGTGTGAGTGTGTGTGCACAGGTGTATTTGTGTGTGTGTGCATGTATGTGTGTCTGTGTGTGTGCATGTGTGCGTGTTTTCAATAAAAGGTATTTAAAGATGGTTTCAAGTATTCCTTCTATATCTAATATTATACAGATTAAAAAATAGCTTACTCATTTGTACAAAAACCTTTCTAAAACAAAGATGAGATACCACATAAGGAAACACATCACCTATGAACATATACATTCAAAAGCCAAAAATAAAACAGATCCCACCATTTGCTTTTTAGTCTATGTAGAGTTTTTAAAAACATTTACTTATTTTCATGTGTATTGGATTGGCTATACATTCTACAGAGAACTTGATATTCCAGGACTGGGTGGTACCCAGGGCGGGGAGCTTCCCCTTCTCTGAGGAGAAGGGGAGGAAGAACAGGAGGAGGGATTTGTGAGGGTAGGTGAGAGGAGATGAGGGAGTGAGGCTGCAATCAGAATTTAAAGTGAAAAAATTCATTACTGAAAATTTGATCTGTATTTTGAGAATTGATAGTGATTTTTTAATTATTATTTTTTATTTTTTTACACTCCAGATTTTATTCTTCTCCCAGTCTACCCTCTGACTGTTCCATATCCCATACCTCCCTGTCCCCCTGTCTCCACGGGGATGTCACCATCCCTCCACCCCACTAGACCTCCCCACTCCCTGGGGCCTCCAGTCTCTGGAGGGTTAGTGCATCGTCTCTAACTGAACACAGATCTGGCAGTCCTCTGCTGTATGTGTGTTTGATAGTGTTTTACATCACGTATTTTCTAGTACTTAGCCATAAAAAATAATGAGCTTATATTTAATCAGAGTATCACTTTATAATTAACTTAAACTTGGTATGTTTTATCATTTTTGATATATCAAGTATATAAGAATAAAATTCATAAACATGGTATTAAATATTAGAAAGTCTTAACTCTTTTGAAAGTTCTTATTAATTTCATTATCAAGGGATGGGTGTACTTGATAACAATTAGCGGCTTTAAAACATTTTACATATTAGACCACAGTATTCTATTTATCCTAGATTATCTGGGGAGTATCTAGTATATTAAAAAGCTTTGTAATTTTGTGGTGATTTCACAGCTACCACTATGCCTGTTAGCAATTTTGCAACATCCTGATAAATATTTTTGATAAATCAAAGCCATAACAGCATGAAGAAACAGATGGCAGGAGACCATATTAAAGAATGTAACAATTACTTTCCATAATGAAAAATATTGGATCGTTGTTGTTAGCCTGGCTGATGTAGCAAGCAGTTGTCAGTTGTGAAGTCTTGTTGCTGTTAAGTATTCTGTCAGATGATTAACCTGTATGGTATTTCCCAGTACAGTCTATGTACTAGGGCAGAATAAAGAGAACTGTATAAAACACTTAATGATTATGGTCTTTGATTTAACATATGCTAAGAAAATATTGGTACATTTAAAAGTACATTGTACAAAAATTCATATATGCATTAAAGTACACCAATGTTCCTCATTTTCATAGAAAATAAGATATATTACTTTGTTATTAAAATGAAAAATAGCAATAATTACAAATTCTACAGTCTTATTACATTAACAATGTTTTCTTGATATAACCAATATTAAACTAAAATTATAGGAATGTTTCTTCGGCTATTCATATATATGTAATGCTATTAAAGTCAAAGATTTTTAACTATATTGTTATTATTAAGATTAAATAGCTGAATTAATTTTTAGCTTGTCATGCCATAAGCAATATCTATGCCTCTAGATACAATTCTGTAATGTTTGTTTAAGCATTCATACTCATAGTTTTTAAAAGTAAGAGGTAGCTTACTGGTTATATATTTCTTTTAGGAAATTAATGGTCTCTACTTTCTTTTACTATTTTATTTGCTACACAAAATAAAATTTCAATAAAATATAAAATGTGTTTCTGTAGAAAACTATATAATGTTTAACTTTAAAGGTAGCATAGGACTAATTTTGTAATCATTGAAGTCATATTTATTCTTTAAGCCTAATGCAGTAAAAACTAGAATTTTACTGAGGATTTCATAGCAGAAACAACAGAAATCATTTGACTGTTAACAAATACACCTAGCAAGCCCTTCAATGAGATAAAGTTCCCTTTTATGTATAAAATGCCCATAAAGCATTATATCCTCAAATTATATGAATCCTAGGAGAGATTTTCTTTACATCAAAATAACTCTTTTCTGATAATTTCTCATATACTCATATTCTCCATGAAATTTACAGAAAAAAAAAATGAGCGTGTGCTACAGAAACTGTGAAGTAGGTTTTACAAAACTACCACTTACAACAAGTAAAGAGCTTATGATGTTGGCTAGTCTCAAAGCTACCCTGGAGCCTTCTTGAGTTTTGAACTCTTGCTTCAACTGTTTCAGTTTCCTAAGTGCTGTTGTTACAAAGATACGCCAGTAGGTTCAGCTGAAGGATAGATTTTGTTGGACTTCCCCCCTCAATTTAAAAAGCCATACAAATAAAAAATATGTATCAATAAATAATGATGAGAAGTTTACATAATCTCAGCACTCATTCAATAGCAGGTGAAATCTCTGTACAGGCAGTTTCGATGAACTCAGCTGATATCTCAAACTTAGGAACCGACATAGCCTGAGGAGGACAAATGATGTGTCTCCGTAGCATCTCTACCCTTTTCCCTCATCTAGACTGAAGCAAATTCAAGCCTCTCTTGTTTCCACAAAACCAAGTTGATCTAATACTGATAAAACAGTAATATGATTAATGAATTTCAGCTTTCATGCACATCTTAGACGTCATGAGGGAAGAAAATAGCAGCATAAAGATATTATAGAAAAGTTTTATGAACTCAATTTTCTTTTGAGGCTTATAATGCATTTACTATCAATAATACATGTCTACCTAAAATTGGAGAATTCAGTTATGACATTCATGTATTTAAATGTTAAAGCCCCTGGTAACAGTACAAGAGGATATTTTCATCATACCATGAAAGATAAGAAAACCCCAATATTGCTTACCATATTAAATGAAAGAAAAGAATAAATGGTTTTTCTTTTATGAAATGTAATTTCTTTTAAGCTTGTGGTAAGTGGGCATACTAAATCAAAGAATACGTTTTGTGTGTTTTTTAAGGAAAGCACTAAGAAGCAATTTAGGAAGTCATGTATGCTCATGAACAATTGAGACTAAACAAGAGAGGAAGGCTATTTCTCGGGTTTCCATCCTCTGACTATTTTTAAAAATTATTTCACCTTTACAAAGAAAGCCAGGGCCACTGATAAAACCTTAAACTAAGGAAGTCTGTCCTGGGTACAGGTTCTCCAGTTGATACAGGAAAGGTTTCACAGAGCAAGAATTAAAGAAATGAAAGCTACATCTAATCATTGGAGGTCTTCATTGCTGTTAGATAATCAGGACAAGGAAAAGACTGATTAATGCAAATCTACAAGAAGCAATCCAACATAAATGGATGAAAGGTTGCTGATAAATGAGAAGAGAGGTTGGCTTGGACATTATCTCCAAACATTTACTAAAACAAAGTTATCATTGAAATTATGCACTACTTCTTCACATGATTAGCAACTTGTTTATTAGTAGTGATTTGATAATCAGTCTTTTTGTACTAGAATTCTTTGACAATGATTTTCTTTTCTTTGTTAGGTTTAAGTCTGCAACAATATTCTTTAATTAGTCAATTTTCCTAAGGTTCTTCCTAAGACCCCTAGGTCAAATAATGCATTTTTTGGTTTATATTATTTTTAACTTGAAATTTATATGTGTCATGTCAAACCTTATTGTAAGATGTGTACAAAATCTAATGTTCACAAAAAACTAAATTTTAAATATATAACACACAAAAGACATAATTTGTTGAGTACAAACTGTTGCTTGAATGAGGACTACTTTGTGAATGGACAGCTTTCTGACAAGTAATTTTATATTCGGTATGCATTGCTTTCCTTGGAAACCTCAATGTTATTAGAAGTGGGATATAATGTTAAATTGTCTCTCTACTCTGTAAGGTATTAGCTGTTGCACACATGTTCCAATGGAGACATAGTTAAGGAGCTGTGGGTGAGTTATAAATGTGATGCAGAAACTTATTTGGTATTCATGGAGACATTCTGAGGAGCTTTAAAAACTTAAGATGTGTGCAAATTACTGTCCATAAACAGTTCTACATATTTTTGGAAAAGAGTAAATAGCTGTCACTAAGCTCTCAAGGTACCTATGCCATGAAAACTTAAAAGTTACTGTCTAAAATTTTTAAAATTATTTCAATCAACAGTGGGCATAGCATCATTCTATGCTGTCTTAAAAGTGTCTTTACCCACTTTGTAATTCCCTGAAATCACACATTCTAAACAGAACATTAAATTTATTTAGTCTTTTCTCCAGAACCTTATGTTTAGGCTTGATCCATCTGTTTTACCCAATACTATCAGACCTTAGTTCCATGGACAAGGGGTATTCCCTCTAGAGAATGGAAAATTATGTCAGAATAACACTATCACCTCTGTTATGTCTTAGATATAACGGAAAGGGGAACAGCAGAAACACAAAAGAACTAATCTAACTAGAATTGTCTGTTTGCCAGGGGACACAAAACATTTATTTGCCTTTGATTTACAAAGTCAAATCAAATTATCAACCCTGAAGAAAGCTTTTGTCATTATTATTAAAAGTGCTAAGTATCGTCCCAGATGGAGGAGTTGGAGAAGGGACTGAAGGAGCTGAAGGAGTTTGCACCCCATGGAGGGAGCAACAGCGTCAACTGGCCCGACCCCCTGAGGCTCCCGGAGACTGGACCACCAACCAAAGAACACACATGGAGGGACCCATGGTGCTGGCCACATATGTGGCAGAGGAGGGGCTTGTTAGCCATCAGGGGGAGGAGAGGCCCTTGGGCCTGAGGGTGTTGGATGCCCCAGTATAGGGGAATGCCAGGGAGGGAAGACGAGAGTGGGTGGGTGAGTGGGTGGGGGAATATCCTCATAGAGGCGGGGGAGCAGGAGGGGATGGGGGTTTCCAAAGGGGAGATTTGGAAAGGAGGAAACATTTGAAATGTAAACAAAGTATCAAAAAAAAGTGTTAAGTATCCTACGTTGAACCAACCCATCTGACTTTAACTGCCATTCCTAAAAATTATGAATGACTTTTCCATCTCAAACAATTAAGTTATTCTAGTATCCTAGGATTAGAGCTGATATACAGTAAACAAGAGAGTGTTGATATCCAGAAGGAGCTTGGGTATCAGCACTTTTCAGTAGAGTAAGAACCAAAAAGATTTTGATGATGTATTGTGGACAAAACACTAAACCTGTTTGAATATTCCAGAGATCACAACTCAACCAAGAATTACACATTTTGTTACTTAACTTTCCATTCTAGTAACAAAGTAACAAATTTCATCTCTATCCTATTATTGCAGTCTAGACTGACTTTGCTCTACAATACCTGAAGGAGGGTATACAGATCCCCCACATATTTTCTTTAAACATTTGGTTAATATTCATGCCCTATATTAACCCCGTTCTTTCTAACCTGTGCATTTTAAATGACACATTTCTCTCTCAACTTTGTAATCATCTTCATTATCTCTATTCTATTTCACAGCTTATGTTTAGATTTTAATTCTGCCTGCACATCCTCTACCTTTTGGTTTTGTTTTCCATGTGGTCTTGTTATATGCTTCCTCAAGAGTGAGATACTGGAGCTTGGGCCACAGGGCTCCACAGCTAATCAGCGCCAGGACAAAGATCCCACTCAGACCGTAAGAGCCAGGAGTGGGCCAAAGACGCGCCCCACAGCTCACCAGGTACTGCCCTGAACCTGCAAGACACAGGGACGAGGTAGGCGGGCCTAGAAACCCCCCCGGATCCCAAAAGCGGGCGGCTGTGGCAGGAAACTTCTGCCCGGGACACTAGGATTCCATAGACAAGCAGCTCCGGGAGAAAATCCTCTCTCTCAGGCACGCAGAAAAGCCCCTAGCAGGGGCAAGGCGTCCCCAGAGCTCACTGACTCCTCC